>JAJIBD010022939.1:0-140282 GCA_021461705.1 Cryptotis parvus
TTGAGGTGCAGAAGCTTTTCAATTTTATATAATCCCATTTGTTTATCTTTGCTTCCATTTGCTTGGTCAGTGGTGTGTCGTCTTTAAATATACTTTTTAGTTTCAATGTCGTAGAGCATTTCTCCTATGTTTTCTTCGATGTACCTTATAGATTCATGTCTGATGTTGAGATCTATAATCCATTTTGATCTGACTTTTTGTGCATGGCATTAGAAGGAGGTCTAAGTTCATTTTTTACTACACGTAGCTGCCCAGTTTTCCCAACACCATTTGTTGAAGATGCTTTCTTTGCTGCACTTAATATTTTTTGCTCCTTTATCGAAGATTAAGTGGTTGTATATCTGAGAGTGTGTTTCAGGATATTCAGTTCTATTCCATAGGTCTATGGGTCTGTCTCTATACCAATACCAAACTGTCTTAATTACAACTGCTCTGTAGTAGACCTTGAGGTTGGGGAAAGTGATACCTCCCATCTTCTTTTTCCCAAGGATTGCTTTAGCTATTCGTGGGGGTTTATTACTCCATACAAATTTCAGTAGTGTTTGTTTAATTTCTTTGAAGAACATTATGGGTATCTTTTTAGGGACCGCATTGAATCTGTATAAAGTTCTAGGGAGTATTACCATTTTGATAATGTTAATCCTTCCAATCCATGAGCAGGGGAATGTGTCTGCATTTCCTCAGGTCTTCTTTTATTTCCTGAAATAACGTTTTGTAGTTTTCTTTGTAGAGATCCTTTACTTTCTTTGTCAAACTGATTCCTAGGTATTTGATTTTCTGTGGCGCAATTGTGAATAGGATAGTTTCTTTAATGTCCCTTTCTTCTCTTTCACTGTTTGCATATAGGAAGGCCATTGACTTTTGGGTATTGATTTTGTACCCTGCCACTCTACTATAGGAATGCATTATTTCTAGGAGCCTCTTGGTAGAGAGTTTCTGGTTTTCCAGGTATAATATCATGTCATCTGCAAATAGTGATAACTTGGCTTCTTCTCTTCCTATAAGGATGCCCTTAATGTCTCTTTCTTCCCTGATTGCTATTGCAAGTACTTCCAGTACTATATTGAATAGAAGTGGTCAGAGTGGGCAGCCTTGTCTTGTCCCCTGATCTGAAGGGAAGGCTTTCAGTTTTTCCCCCATTGAGAATGATGCTTGCTGTGGGCTTGTAGTAGATTACCTGGATTATCTTGAGGAAGGTTCCTTCAATCCTGATTTTATGGAGAGCTTTTATCATGAATGGGTATTGAATCTTGTCAAAAGCCTTCTCTGCATCTATTGATATGATCATATAGTGTATATTTTTCTTTTTGTTGATATGATGTATTATGTTGATTGACTTGTGGATGTTGAACATCCTTGCATTCCCGGGATGAATCCCACTTGGTCATGGTGTATAATCTTTTTGATGACACTTTGGATTCTATTTGCTAGTATTTTGTTGAAGATCTTAGCATCTGTATTCATCAGGGAGATTGGTCTGTAGTTTTCCCTTTTTTTGACATCTCTGTCTGCTTTGGGTATCAGGGTGATATGTGCCTTGTAAAAGCTATTTGAGAGTGTTTCTGTTTCTTCAACTTGCCTGAAGAGCTTAAAAAGAATTGGGAGTAGGTCCTCTTTAAATGTTTCATAGAATTCACCGGTGAATCCATCTGGACCTGGTCTTTTGTGTTTGGGGAGACTTTTGATTATCAATTCCATCTCTTAGATGGAGATAGGTTTGTTGAGGTTTTCCAAGTCTTCTTGTTGCAGACTTGGGAGGCTATAGGAATTCAGGAATTTGTACATTTCTTCTTGATTCTCTTGTTTAATGGCATACAGGCTCTCATAGTAATCTCTGATAATCTTTTGAATTTCTGTGGTTTCTGTTGTGATGTCCCTGTTTTCATTTCTGATTCTATTTATTTGGGTTCTCTCTTTTCCTTTTCTTACATGTCTTGCAAGTGGTTTGTCAATCTTGTTTATTTTTTTCAAAGAACCAGCTTTTTGGTTTCGTTGATCTTCTGGATTGTTTTATTGACATTCCATCTCATTGATTTCTACTCTAAGTTTTATTATTTCTTTCTTTCTGCTTGGGTTGGGCTCCTTTTTTTTGATCACTCTCTAAGATCTTAAGTTGTGAAGTCAGACTGTTTGTGATGGTCTTTTCTTCTTTTCTGATGAATGTTTGAAGAGCTATGAACTTTTCTCTTAACACTGCATTTGCTGTATCCCACAAGTTCTGGTAATTCGTGTCTTCAGTCTCATTTGTTTCCAGGAATCTTTGGACTTCCTCTTTGATTTCTTTTTATGACTTGCTGGTTGTTCAGCAGTGAGCTGTTTAGTTTCCAGGTACTTGGTATTGGTCCCCGTTTTTGTGTACAATTAACTTCTATTTTCAGTGCATCATGGTCTGAAAAAATAGTTGGCAGAATTTATATCTTCTTGATTTTATGGAGGTATGATTTATGGCTCAGCATGTGATCTATTTTGGAGTATGTTCCATGTGCACTGGAGAAGAAAGTTTATTCAGCTTTTTGGGGATGGAATGCCCTGTATATGTCTACCAGCCCTCTTTCTTCCATCTCTTCTTTTTAGGGCCAGTATTTTCTTGGTAAGTTTCAATCTTGTTGATCTATCCAGGGTTGATAGAGCAGTGTAGAAGTCTCCAACTTCAATTGTGTTGCTGTCAATGTCTTCTTTGAAGTCTATTAGTAGTTGTTTTAGGTATTTTGCTTGCCACTCGTTGGGTGCATATATGTTTAATAGCATGATTTCTTCCTGATATATGCATTCCTTGACTATTAAGAAGTGACCTTCACTGTCCCTTCAGACCTTCTTCAGCCTGAAGTCTATGTTGTCAGATACCAGTATGGCTACCCCAGCCTTTTTGGATGGGTTGTTTGAGTGAAGGATTATTTTCCAGCCTTTTATTTTGAGCCTGTGTTTGCTCTGATTGTTCAGGTGTGTTTCTTGAAGGCAGCAGAATGTCAGATTCAATTTTTTGATCCATTTTGCCACTCTGTGTCTCTTAACTGGTGCATTTAGACGATTGACATTGAGAGAGATTATTGTCATGGGGTTTTGTGCCATCTTTCTGTATAGGTTGGTTGTTCTTTTGGGTTATGTCTCGTCTTAGAGTAGAACTTTCAGTCCTTCTTTTAAGGTTGGTTTTGATTTTTCCAAAGTTCCTAAGCTGTTGTTTATCCAAGAAGTTATATATCTGTCCTTGAAATCGGGGATTTTAGCTGGATAAAGAATTCTTGCTGAGGCATTCATTTCATTAATTTTTTTTACTATATCCCACCACTGCCTTCGGGCTTGGAGGGTATCTTCTGAGATGTCTGCTGAAAGTCGAATGGATGCTCCCTTTGTATACAATTTCCTTCTTTGATCTTTCTGCCTGAAGGATTATATCTCTGTCTATGGCATCCATTACTTTGACTAGGATGTGTCTTGGCATGTTTCTATTGGGGTCTCTTCTTGCTGGTACGCGTCGGGCTTCTTGGATCTGGATGCCTTTGTCCTTTAATTCGGGGAACTTTTCAGTCAGGATGTTTTTAACTGTTTTAATTTCCTTGGGGTTACTTTCCTGTCCCTCTGGGACACCGATGATTCTTATGTAATTCCGCCTGGCTTCATGCCATTGTTCTCTGTTCCGTTGCTGATCCATTTTCCGGTCTTTTTCGATCTTATGTAGTTCTCTGAGTGCTTTCTGAAGCTCATCTTCAGTCTCACTGATTCTCTCTTCCGCTGCTGTCATCCTATTGTTGAGAGCCCCTATTGTGTTTTTCATTTCATCTACTGAGTTTTTAAGCGATGATTTTCTATTTGCATGGTTCTCATTTCTGCTCCCATTTCCAGCTCGTTGACTGTCCTTTCAACTGCTTCGTTTATGTTCTCCTGTATTTTATTGGACATCTGCTCCATTTTTTCATTGAGCTCCTTAAACATACACCAATTTCTTCTGTAAATTCATTGTCAGAGAGATCATGCACATCTTCATTCTTTTTTGAGTTTTCAGGGTTGATTTCTTCATCTTTTCTTCGAACTGGGGATCTGCGTTGTTTCCCCATAGTGTTGCCGGTGTTCAGGGATAGATTCCTCTAGTGTACTGTTTCTTTTTTCTGAAGGTACTACCTTCCCTTGGTGTTGAATTTCCTAGTTTTTGTATTAATAATCGGCTGCGTGAGCGGCACGCCTGCCTGGCCAGCCACACACCCCAGGGAGAATACCTGAGGCGGAGACTGGCCGGTGTGAGAGGTCAAAATGTCTGTTTACTTCCACTTCTGCTTGGACTGTTAGGGGTTGTAGTTCCACCATCTGCCGAGGCCTGGGGCTCTACCATGTCCCCAGGTGCCTGCCCAGCCAGTCGCACACCCCAGGGAGAATACCTGAAGCAGAGACTGACCAGTGTGAGAGGTCAAAATGTCCGTTTACTTCCACTTCTGCTCGGACTTCTGGGGGTTGTAGTTCCACCTTCTGCAAAGGCCTGGGGCTCTACCACTACCCCAGGCACCCGCCCGCCAGCCGCACACCCCAGGGAGAATCTGGGCAGACTATTAATTACTATTTCAATTTACTCTATTGTGAAAGGCTTATTCAGGTATTGGTGGATTGTTTCAGTTGTGGGAGGTTATAGGACTACAGGAATTTATCCATTTCTTCTAGGTTCTCATGTTTTGTGCCATACTGGTTCTCAAAGTAATCGTTGATGATCTCTTGGATTTCTGTCTTTTCTGTTGTGATGTCACCATTTTCATTTCTGATTCTGTTTATTTGTTTTCTCTCTTTCCCTATCATTTCAAGTCTTGCTAGTGGCTTGTTGATCTTGTTTATATTTTCAAAGAAAGAGCTCTTGGTTTCATTAATTTTTTGGATTTTTTTGGGTTTCCAGCTCGTTGATTTCCCTCTCTAAGTTTTATTATTCCCTATTCCCTTCTTTCTGCCTGGGTTGGGCTCCTTTTGTTGGTCTTTATCTAATATTTTGAGTTGTGAAGTCAGGTTATTTATCTGAGCCCTACTTCTTTCCTTATGAATGCTTGCAGAGCTATGACCTTTCCTCTTAACATAGCTTTTACTGTGTCCCACAAGTTCTTACAGTCGGTGCCTTCATTTTCATTTGTTTCCAAGAATCTTTGGATTTCCTGTTTGATTTCTTCTATGACCCATTGGTTTGTTCAGCAGTGAGCTGTTCAGTTTCCAGGTGTTTGGTTTGACTCCTTCCTTCTGTGTATGATTGACTTCTATTTTCAGTGCATCATGTTCTGAAAAGTTAGTTGACACAATTTCTATCTTATTTATTTTTATTGAGGTATGCTTTGTAGCTCAGCATGTGGTCTATCTTGGAGAATGTTCCATGTGCACTGGAGAAAAATGTGTATTCAGCTTTTTTTGGAATGAAAAGCTCTGTATCTATCCACTAGCTCTCTTTCTTCTATTTCTTCCTTCAGGGCCAGAATTTCCCTGGTGAGTTTCAGTCTCCTCGATCTATCCATAGTTGGTAAAGCAGTGTTTAAGTCTCCAACTATTATTGTGCTACTGGTAATGTCTTCTTTGAGGTTTATTAACAATTGTTTCAAGTAATTTGCTGGCACTTCGTTGGGTGCATATATGAGTCACAACCTTTTAACTGAACTGTTACATGCGATTTGGGCCATCTGTATCATTGCTTTCACTTATTGGACATTGAACTTTATGAGCTTCTACTCAATTTTTAACTTGTTTTTTAATATGTTACAAACATAGAAGATCAACCCGTTTCACCAACATTGCAACTTTCAACACCATTATTTCCAATTTTCCCAGCCACCACTTAAGCCTGCCACTATAGCAGACCCGACAATAATATTTTATATTGCTTGTTATAGATAATTTGCTAAAAATAGATAATAAGGGCCCAGAGCGATAGTCCAGGGGGTAGGGCATTTGCCTTGCATGCGGCCTACCCGGGATCGATCCCCTGCATCCCATATGGACCCCTGAGCCCCTCAGGAGTAATTCCTGAGAGCAGAGCCAGGAGTAACCCCTGAGAATTGCCAGGTGTGACCCAAAAAACAAAAAAAAAATAGTTAAGAAATATTTTCTCTAGTCATTTAATATTGAATGCGGGCCAGAGGGATAGTTCAGTGAGAGACCATTTGTGTTGCATGTGACCAACACAGGTTCCATCCCAGGCATCCTATATCGTTCCCCATGCCCTGCCAGGAGTGATCCCTGAGTTCAGAGCTGGGAGTAAGTGCTAAATAATTTTTTCAGAGTAAGCCTCGAAAAAATATTGAGTAATTGAGTAATTTTTGCAGTCCTGTAATTGTTGCAATTACTAAGGATGTAGCAATAAATAACAGATAATTCACTGTCCTCAGTAAGCTTATCTTCAGTGAATATACTAGTAATCAAGTAATGATTAAAAACTTAATAATATATTGCTTCATATTTTAAAGCTTTTTAGAAGCATTAAAATATAAAAGATTAGCTATAAATTAGAAATAGAGTAAGTAAATATATAAAAAGATACTAGTTTGATTAAGAGGGAGAAACTAGTGAATGATGTATAAAAATAGTATGGGGGTAAGCTGCTTGTATTGCATGTGACTGACCCAAGTTTAATTTCTAATACTTCATTTTTTTTCTCAGAACTTTCAGAGCACAGAGTCAGTAGTAGCCTCTAAACACTGCTGGTTTGGTCCAACCCCTCCTAAGTCAGCCAAATGCAGGAAAATATGTAATATGTAGGGTGGTTAAAATGCCTTAACAACATTTTAATTTTTTTTGTCATTCTAAGTGATGCTCAGGGGTCACTACTGGCTCTGCACTCAGGGATAGTCCTGGCTATGTTCTGGGTACCATATGGGATGCTTGGGATCAAACCCAGGTCAGCCATGTGCAAGGTAAATGCCCTAACTGCTGTACTTTCACTCTAGCCCACAGCTTTTATTTCCAGGTTTTCCGTTCCTTTCTAAATCAAGATAATGCCCCAGAACTAATTATTATGGAATTTTCAGTGACAGCCTTGATAAAGACTATGAGCACATAAGTGCTTATCTCTGGATAATTTTCCATTTGCTCTTTGGAAATAATTCCAAATTCACAAGGGATGTTTAAAGTGAGAGGACAGTAAAATTCTCTTGGCATTTTTTAACCTTATTGTACAGGTTGGAATTTTTTAAAATAGTAGAAATTTTTTAAGAAGAGTATTTTTTTTTTAGTAAATGAGCCAAGAAAGCCTTATGTCAGAAACATCTGATTTACAAAAAATGCCTCAAGGGGGCCCAGATATATTATCTGGAGGCCTTTAACCTCTTCGTTTAGTCCTGGTGCACATCACAGCTCCATTAATCCATTTCTAGCATTTTACTTAGCTATAAACTTCTTGGAGTGACATGAAAGTGATTCATAATATATAGTGAAGATTCCAGGAAGCTTTTTTTACTATAAGTTACAGGGCAAGTGAATCAGCCTTTTGCTTTCTCTCAGAAACTACTTATCCTCAGTCTTTCAATTAAAGGTCAAAAAAAATGAAAGAAGACACTCTAGTTTTCTATTACAGTACTTTGTTCCCATTGTCATAGAATCAGTTCTTTAAGTAGTTATCTCTCAATCTATACAAGATTTGTGCTTTTCTCTTCCCTTTTTGATTACAAATGTGAGAACTAGCTCTTGTATTCTGGAAATATTTGTGAATTGGAAGTGGGAGGGGAAAGACATGGTGAATTATAATCACTTTCAAAAGGGAAAAATGTGTTTGCCTCATAAGAATGATGTATAATGTTGTTTTTTTTTTTTTTTGCTTTTTTGGGTCACACCTGGCAATGCTCGGGGTTTCTCCTGGCTCTTCACTCAGGAATTACTCCTGGGGGTGCTGGGGGGGACCATATGGGATGCCAAGGATCAAACCCGGGCCGGCATATGCGGGCTGCGTGCCAGGCAAATGCCCTACCCGCTGGGCTATTGCTCCAACCCCCATCAAGGAGTTAAGAGGCAAAATTTTGTGGGTTAGACTACAACATCTTTTAGGAACTTGAAAATCATACTTTCTTACTGTATAATTTGATTGCAGAACTAAGTGAAAAGAAGACTAATGTAATACAGTAAAGTCAGAGTTGACAGTTGGGTTAAGGGTGATAGCCCAAAGGAATGGAGCACATGCTTAGTATGCAAGAGGTCCAGAGTCCATGCTCCATATACCACATGCCACTTCCACCCAGCCATGCCAATTGTGGCCCTGGAGACCCAAGCACTGCTGAGCCCAAGTAGCAGAGCATCACGTGGCAGAGTGTTGAACATCTGACCTACTTGGCTAAATACCACAGGAAGTTGGCTATTGGCCTTCTAGATGGAGGCCAACCCATCACAAACAAAAATCATCAATGTTGCCAATGTGCTAGACTTAGCATGAACTAATATATTTAAACCTCAGAAAACCATATGAGATAGTTTTAGTATTTCTATTGCTTTACAGGTAAGAACTATGAAGTTGTTCTTTGACCTGTAAATTGCCACAGGTCTAAGACTAGGAATGGACAGGGCACACTGAATTCCAGGCGGTCCTTGCTCTTCTGTACATTACCATTCTATAATGCCACAAACAAATGTGGAAAATTCAGATGTAAACATTAATGATGATTCTATTTTAGATTTATAAAATACTGTTTGGTATTTTTAAATGGTTCTGTTTTAGAATATTTTTGGACTTTTCAACTTTCTATTTGCTCTGTATTTGGAGAAGTAAATTTATGATCATACTATTCTTGTACTAAAAAATAAGAGCTATCAAATGACCCTCTTAATTCAAAGTCGTTTTATTTATTGAATATCTCATTGTCTCCTATAACTCTAAACAAACCTTGTTGTAAAAATGGGTGTAACCACAGTATAACTGACTTATATTATTCTGCTTTACATTGAAATCATTTTTAGATTTTTTCATATACATTTTAATTAAAACAAAAAATGCTCATCTAAGGAATGAGCATTTCAGTACCTTATCTGGTACTAAAATGTAATCATTAAGACATAAGACACTGGATAACTTATTCTAGTCAACAGGGTTAAAGGTTCAGTCCTGGGGAACATTTGGAATACCCAATAATAAGGAAGGAGCAAGTTCCCTTTCATTTCTAAAGGCTGGCAATTGCTGGACAGAATTCATGAGTTCAGCAAAGTTTAAGGACTTTTACTTATCACCAATAATTACGCAAGCTCCACTAATCAAACCAAGGTCAGGAGACCCCAAACTTCCAATTCCTGGCTGTACCGGGCATGTGCTTAGGTCAGGATTCAAATCCAAGGTCGAGGTTCTCCTCCAAAGGGCAACTTTTCTTTTCAATGGGCATCAAAGTTCCAAGCTGGGCCCAGAAAGAAGAGTCTAAGCAGACCCAGCACTCAAATGCAAATCGCCCCGTAAAAACACCAACACCTAGCACAGGTTTAAGCATTTGCTAATTAACAGGGTTGAGTCCCTACAGCCTCTCAGGATTGAGTGAAAGTTCACATTGATAGGGGGCTGCACATCTGAGAGGAAAGGCAACTCAGGATTTAATGCATGAGGAAGAAATAGCATAATACCTTAATCATGAACATTGTATTGCTAACTGTATCTTCCAAACTCTCACAAAGTCCATATCTAAAGTATTGCATGCTCTGCCTTTAGGATTACTTAAGAGTTATGCTCGCTTGCCTGGAGACAAACTTAGCATTCCTCGTTCCTTGATCTTAGCAGAGCTATACTTAAAGGAGGATCCAAATGCAGCAAGGGCCATCCCAGTGTACATCCAGTCCCACAGAGAGGACTCTTGGGAAATATGAGAGGAAATACTTCAACCAGCTAACATAGAATTCATGATAAAGAATCATAACACTGTTATTAAAATCAAACTGCCTTTTCCAGTCCTGCACCCAATCTCCTATTGTGATTTGCACAAGAGCCTTGAGGCAAGAATTTAAATGGCTTTTAGCAAAAGCAAGTGCTCTGGGCTTGCAGAGATCCAGAGATCATTTGGGTGTGACCTCCAACAGATCAGAAATGAATTTTGGAATTCTAATTATCTCTGAAGTCCCAAATTTCATCAATCGTCCAATGACATAAAACAAACATCCTAAAAAAAAGAAAATAAAATAAACTCCCTTTGTTAAAATATGATTTATCGGGGCTGGAGCGATAGCCCAGCAGGTAGGGCATTTGCCTTGCACACGGCTGGCCTATGCCAGCCCGGGTTCAATCCCCAGCATCCCATATGGTCCCCGAGCACCACCAGGAGTGATTCCTGAGTGCAGAGCCAGGAAAAGCCCCTGAGCATTGCTGGGTGTGACCCAAAAAGCAAAAAAAAAAATTGATTAATCCATTTTTATATGGTGTGATGGGAGAATCAAGAGCCAACCTTCTAAATTATGAAAGCACAATTTCAAGCAAAGATTCATTATTGTTTTATAAATAACTGTACTTATATCTTGAAGAATCAAAGGCATTCAGTGATCATAATTATAAAATATTAGCAGTATTTCAAATAATTTCATTTCTAGAGACTTAATTTCTTAGAACCCTGTCCTCAACACAGTAAATAATAATCTTAAGAATGTTTTTGTGGATATATAGCAAGAGATGGTATAGCAAGGAAGGAACTTTCTGTCCCCCTTTGAAATTTTCTATACATTAGATCTTGTAGTCTGATAAAATAATAATTTTACTTTTTTCCTGCTTATTTTTATGATTTCCATTTCTTTTTTAATACTTTGTAGTACTATTTAATAGAAGTGACAAAACATTGGTTGGCCGGTGGGCCTGCGTGAGAACAGCAGCGGGCTCAGGTGGGTGCAGAAGGTCTCAGTTTGGACTGCTACCACACATTTAGGGAAAGAAATAGGAACTACAACTCCCAGAATTCCTAGCCACAGAGGAGATGAATGGGGTTCTTTGCACCTGGCCATGCTAGGACCCTTTCCCCTCAGGTAACCTCCTTTGGTACATTCCTGGCCAGCAGATGCTGCTCATATAGGAGCAAATTAATATTCCCTCCATATTACATTAAACCAACGTCTTGGACTATTTTACAAAAGGCTGCCATCCAGCCTAATTACTCAATTCACATTGACAATACAACATAGCTCTAAAGCACACAAAAATTACAGTGAACACAAGATTCATCACTAGTACCAAACCAACCTACAAAAAGTAGTAAATTCAATACTAAGAGGAAGGGAATGTCCTCAAAGAGGGAAGAGAACACCATCTGAGCATATCCAGAGTCCTACCTGACAGTGAGGACAAAACAGTGCCCTAGAAAGATCTCCCTCAGCTTACCACTGCAACATGGGGAAACAACGCAGATCCCTAACTCAATGAGAGGATAAAGAAAACAACCCTGAATACTCATCAAGGAACACACATATACATAATCTCTCTGACAAAGAATTCAGAGAAAAATGGTGAGGATGTTTAATGAACTCAGTGACAAAATGGAAAGATGTCCAATAAAATACAGGAGGATATAAATTAAGCAGGGAAAGAGCAGCCAAAAAATATGGGAGGAAATGAGAACAGAAATTATCATCAGTAAAAAGCTTAGTAGATGAAATGAAAATGCAATGAGTGCTCTCAACAGCAGGATGACAGTGGAAGACAGAATTAGTGAGAACAAGGATGAACTTCACAAAACACTCAGGGAATTATGGCAGGTTATTAAAAGACAAAAAATGGATCAGCAATGGAGTGGAGAACATTGGGATGAATCCAAGTGGAACAACATCATCGAAATCCCATACAGACTGGAATGCAACCCCAAGGATCGGTAAAGTTAAAATAAAAATGAAAAGTTCCCAAAGTTGAAGAATGCTGGCATTCCAGATCCAAGAAACTTGAAAGGTGCAAGCAGAAAGAGACTCCAATAAAAAGACTCCAAGACATAATCTATTCAGAATGATGGATGCCATAGATAGAGAAACAATTCTTCAAGTGGTAAGATCAAAGAACAAAATTTTATACAAGGAGTATCCATTCGAGTTTTAGCAGACCTATCAGAAGAGACCCTCCAAGCTTGAAGGCAATGGTGAGATACAGTGAAAAAACAATGAAATGAAGGCCTCACCAAGAGATCTTTTTTTGCTTTCTTGAATCATACCTGGCAATGCAAGGGGTTACTGGCACTGCACTCAGGAACTACGTGCCGGTGTTGCTCAGGGGAGCATATGGGATGTCAGGAATCAAACCTGGGTTGCCTGAATGCAAGGCAAATATCCTACCCACTGTACTATCGTTTTGACCCTGTCACCAAGAATTCTTTACCCAACTAGACTATCATTTAGATTAGAAGGACAGATACACAGCTTAGTGATTAAACAACAGCTCAGGAACTTCATAGACTCAAAACCAACTTTAAAAAGAAAGACTTAAAGAGCTACTCCAAGACAAGACAAAACCCAAAGAAGAACAAACTTATACAGAATTATTGCACAAAATCCCATGGCAATAATTTCATTCAATGTCAACAGTCTAAATGCACCAGTTAAGAGACAGAGAGTGGCAAAATGTATAAAAATATTGAACCCAACGTTCTGGGCCTTCAAGAAATGCATTTGAGCAATTAGACAAAGAGATGGTCAAAGTTAAAGGATGGAAAACAATCCTTCACTCAACCCCTCAAAATAGGCCAGGGTGCCATATTAGTATCTTATAACATAGACTTTAGGCTGAAAAATGTCAAAAGGACAGTGAATGTCAGTTCTTAGTAATTAAGAAATGCATATGTCAGGAACAGATTACACTTCTAAACATATACATACCCAAGAAGGGGCCAGCAAAATATCTAAAACAACTACTAATAGACTTCAAAGATGACATTGACGACAACATGATTGTAGTTGAAGACTTCAACACTGATTTACCAACTCTTGATAGATCGAAAATACTGAAATTCACCAAGGAAATACGGGTCCTAAAGGAAGAAGTGGAAAAAAGAGGGCTAGTAGATATAAACAGGGCATTTCAACCCCCAAAACTGAATGCATAATTTTCTCCAGTGCAGATAAAACATTCTACAAAATAGATCACATGCTGAGCCACAAAACATACCTCAATAAAATAAAGAAGATAGAAATTGTGTCAAATTTTGTTTCAGACGATGATGCACTAAAAATAGAAGCTTTTGCACACAGAAATGGAGTCATATCAAATACTTGGAAACTAAACAACTCACTAAAAAAGTCATAAAAGAGAGGATATCCAAAAAATTCCAGGAAATAATTGAGACTGAAAACATGAACTATTAGAACTTGTTGTATACGGTGAAAGCAGTGTTAAGATGAAAGTCCATAGCTCTGCAAGTATTAATCAGAAAAGAAAACAGGGCTATCATAAATAGTCTAACTACACAGCTTAAAATTTTTTAAAAGGAACCAACAAAAAGAGCCCAAAGAAGACAGGAAGAAAGAAATAATAAAATTTAGAGCGGAAATCAAAATGCTGGAATCTCCCCCAAAAAAATCCAAAAGAGCTATGAAACCAAGAGCAGGTTCTTTGAAAAAAAATAAACAAGATTGACAAACCACTTGTGTTGGAGGACAGGTTTAGCTAACCTGGGAGCTTTGCTGTTTTGCCCACTCCCAGCTTAATCTACTGAAGCCAAGGTTCATTCTAATGAGACCTCTCTTCTATGTAAACACTGCTAGAGGGTGTGGTAGTTACAGAAGTCAACTTGATTGAATAACTTCTGACTTATACATCTACTAAGACTACTATGTTTTCTAGAGTGGGCACAGCTCCTCTTTATACCCACTGCACCCAGCGTGGGACAGTTAGAATTTACCAGGAGACTATCACCCTGGCTATGCTGAGACTATAAGAAGACTATAAGAAGGATCATACTAGTTTGCTCTAAGCAGGCGAATGTGACCCTTTCAGTACAGGAGAACAAGATATTCAGAATCACCCTGGTGCAGATAATAATAAGAAGGACCTTGTGGGTACCACCTAGATTACATGAAGCTCATGAAGTTAAGATGTATTACTTTATACCAGCCCTCTCTCTCTCTCTCTCCAGTGTTTTACATAAGAGATAATCTCAGGATTAGTCCTTGGCAGTAATCTTTGTTTATACCTGCAATAGAGTGTGGCACTGCTCTTCTACACTCTGTTTAGGGTTCTTTGTTGACATGACCCTCCAGGTTGGATTACTTTGGTGTATATAAGGGGACTGAGTTGAGGCCCCTTCAGCCTTTTCACTTTTGGCTTTTGGCTCCTGCCGCTTTTGGTTTTTTTACTCTTTGGCCTTTTGCTCTTTCTTCTGAGTAGGACTCATCTCGGGTGAGATCCTCTCTCTTTGGAGGGAGATGTAGGCTCTTTTTTATGATCTAAGTTCAAACCAGACCTAGAAAACTCTAGCTTGTTCATTGTTTGTTCATTATATTGGAGTGCTGTGGAAGAGCTTTTTGTACTTTTTTTTTTTTTGCCTTTTTGGGTCACACCTGGCAATGCTCAGGGGCTATTCCTGGCTCTGCGCTCAGGAATTACTCCTGGCGGTGATCGGGGGACCATATGGGATGCCAGGGATCGAACCCAGGCCTGCAGAGGCCGGCCACGTGCAAGGCAAACGCCCTACCCGCTGGGCTATCGCTCCAGCCCCAGAGCTTTTGTACTATTAAAAGCCTTTTTGGAACTGCACCGGACTCGTGAGTTTTCATCTGTTCCCCCGGCATCCTCGGAGGTAGAAGAGTAGAAGAGAACTTCTGTCCTGACACTGTCGGGGGACCCCAGCGGCATCCTCGACAAGAGCCTACGTCTCCCACCAAAGAGAGAGGATCTCACCAGAGATGAGTCCTACTCAGAAAAGGAGCAAAAGGCCAAAGAGCAAAAAACCAAAAGCCGCAGGAACCAAAAGCTGAAAGTGAAAAGGCTGAAGGGGCCTCAAGTCAGTCCCCTTATATACACCAAAGTAATCCAACCTGGAGGGTCATGTCAACAAAGAACCCTAAACAGAGTGTAGAAGAGCAGTGCCACACCCTATTGCAGGTATAAACAAAGATTACTGCCAAGGACTAATCCCAAGATTATCTCTTATGTAAAACACTGGAGAGAGAGGGGAGGGTGCTAGTATAAAGTAATACATCTTAACTTCATGAGCTTCATGTAATCTAGATGGTACCCACAAGGTCCTTCTTATTATTATCTGCACCAGGGTGTACTGAAAGGGTCATTTATATTCGCCTGCTTAGAGCAAACTAGTATGATCCTTCCTCTAGTCTTCCTATAGTCCCAACGTAACCAGGGTGGTAGTCTCCTGGTAAATTCTAACTGTCCCACGCTGGGTGCAGTGGGTATAAAGAGGAGCTGTGCCCACTCTAGAAAACATAGTAGTCTTAGTAGATGTATAAGTCAGAAGTTATTCAATCAAGTTGACTTCTGTAACTGCCACACCCTCTAGCAGTGTTTACATAGAAGAGAGGTCTCATTAGAATGAACCTTGGCTTCAGTAGATTAAGCTGGGAGTGGGCAAAACAGCAAAGCTCCCAGGTTAGCTAAACCTGTCCTCCAACACACTTGCAAGACCTGGAAGGAAAAGGAAAGAGAAAAACTAAATAAATAGAATCAGAAATGAAAAGGGGACATCACAACAGAAACCACAGAAATCCAAAAGATGACTAGAGATTATTTCGAGAGTCTGTATGCCATGAAAGAAGAGCATCTAGAAGAAACGGATAAATTCCTGTAATTGTATAACCTCTCAAGGATGAAACAAGAAGACCTGGAATACCTAAACCTATCACCATTGAGGAAATTGAATCATAATCAAAAATCTGCCAAAACACAAAAACCCAGATCCAGACAGATTCACCAGTGGTTTCTTCCAAACCCTTAAAGAGGACCTAATAGGCATTCCACACAATGGAAAAGAATATTCATCCAATACTCATCTGATAAGGGGTTAATATCCAGGAAATATCAGGTACTTGTAGAACTTTACACAAAGAAAACAGCCATCCTCATCAAAAAATGCGGAGAAGAAATGAACAGAATCTTCAACAAGGAGGAAATTCGAATGGTCAAAAGACATATGAAAAAAATGTTCATCATCACTAATCATCAGAAAGATGCAAATCAAAATAACAATGAGATATCATCTCACACCACAGAGACTGGCACATATCCAAAAGAGCAAGGACAACAAATGCTGGCGTGGATGTGAGGAGAAAGGGACTCTCATCCATTGTTAGTGGGAATGTTGACCCATACAGCCTCTTTGGAAAACAATATGGACATTTATCCAAAGACTAGAAATTGACCTCCCGTTCAACTCAGCCATACCTCTGCTGGGAATATACCCTGGGAAGCCAAAAACACACAGCAGAAATACCATCTACAAATTTATTGTCATAGCAGCACTATTCACAATAGCCAGAATATGGAAACAACCAGAGTGCCTGAGAACTGATGACTGGGTAAAGAAACCATGGCACATCTACACAATGGAATATTATGCAACTGTCAGCAAAACAAAGTCATGAAATTTACCTGCAAATGGATAGGCATAGAGATTATCCTGCCTAGTGAAATTAGCCAGAAGACAAAGGACAGATATAGAATTATTGCATTCATTAGTGGCATAGAAATATATACCAGTTGTATATATTTATACATATATGTATATATTTATATCCTACTAATTGTGGGAAATGGTAGTGGCAGACTAGAACTGAGCCTTGAATATACACAAAGGCTTTTACATGATAATCCCTAAATGACTGTAGGGTAATCCACAATGTGTGTGTGCATGTGCATGTGCATGTGGGTGTGCAAGAGAGAGAGAGAGAGAGAGAGAGAGAAGAATAGGAAAAGTGGCTGCTATATAGGCTGCCTAGAGCTGAAGGTGGTGGAATTTTGTGGAAATTGGAGGTGGGAATAGGATGCTCACGGAGGGATGGGTGCTAGAACACTCTATGACTGTAACCCAATCATGAACATTTTTGTAATTGTGTATCTCATGGTGGTGTAATAAAATTTTCTTTAAAAAAGAAGTGACCAAACATATAGGTGATCTTGCTTTTTCCCCTAATTTAGATGAAGAGCTTTTAGTGTTCTATCATTGTAAAATAATGACCTGTAGCCTTTATTATGTTAATACCATTTCCTTTAAGATAATAAAAGGAGAGATCTCAGATAATGCAGGGAATAACATGAAAATTTGAAGAATTGATGTAAGAGATATCATTTTCTCCTCTAGAAAAGCTATCAGTATATTAGCTATCAGTATACTTATTTCTAGTACTTCTGTATCACTGGGGAGACTATTATAAAAGTTGAAAAATCATGGTCTGGAATGTGTTTCATTTGGAAAAGCACATGCTTTGCCAGAGTAAGGAGGCTTTGAGTTCAGTTTTCAGCACTGTAAATAGAAATCAAATGAACTTTTCCCATTTTTAAGGCATATCTTTGTTATAATCTGTAACATTGAATAACACACAAAGGACTGTGAAACACTGCAGTAATGAAATTTTTATTTTGTAGTCCACTGGTACCTAACTTAATTGATCCATAAAATATCTTAAGTTTGTTTGGAATAGTAAAAACATTCATTACTTACTGTCAGAATTTTTTTTTAATTATGACATAAAATTAACAGCTTTGAAGCCCTAATTCAGGGCTCAGCAAGATATGTAAGAAAATGACTGGAGTAGAGAATGAATTTAATGGAAACTGTTAGTAAGACTACATTATCCTATGGGTTGTATTTAGATCTAAGTTAATTCAAGTGTTAACGTTAAACTGGGCAATCAAAGGAAAAGGAAAAAAATTAAAAAGCATTCTCTTTTAATATAAACACAATATTTTTTTTAAATTTGTAATTCTTATATTTAAAAAGAGCTAATGCATTATTTTTTCTTTTAATGTTTTTAGTTTGGGGGTATGTAAATCACATACTATAAATGTACATATTATTGGAAAACATTTAAATTATTTTTAACAAATTTACATAGTTATGCAGCCATCAACAAAACCCAATTTTAGAACATTCTCATTATTCCCCAGTACTCCGTTTTAGAGTCTGTCCCTATTCTTACCATCAGATTTAGACACTTAGATCAGCTTTTTGTCTCTGCTTTGCCTTTTTATGGTGCATTGATATAAATAGCATCCCACAGTCTGTGTAGATTATTTCAATTATCTCTATACTGTAATGATTTTAAGGTCCATCCATATTGCAGTGCATATTTGTTGTTTCGTATCTGTTAGTTATAGTAATTTCTCCACCTATGCGTAGATATCCATATTGTTTTTATTCTTTCAATAGTTAATGAGCATTTAAGTTGTTTTGTTACTATTATGTTACTATTTTGTTACTATTATGAATAAATTTTGCTTTAAACATTTTACACACACTTTTGTGTTGACATGTTCATTCTCTAGGGTAGAACTGAGAATAAAATTTCGGAGTTATAAATTGACAAATTGTTATCTTAAAGCAGTTTTACCATTTTTTCATTCCCACAGCAAAGCAAGGACAACATTTTCCTTCTCCCAAATGTATCTTTTGACCAGCTTTCATGTCAGAATAATATTTCCTTTGGGACTTAATTTGCATTTATCTAAAGACTGATAATTAGTATTTTATCATATGCTATTGCCATATACCATCTTTGTTAAGTGTCTGTTTAGACATCTTTTATAAGTTGGGTTCTGTGTCTTTCTGAATTGTGAGAATTCTGTTTATAATTTGGGTAGAGGTTCATTATTTTATATGCTTAAAAATTCTTAGCCTGTGATTATTTATTGTCATATATTTAGTATCTCAATTTTTATGTTTAGAGTCAGTTCTTTTATAAGTTTATGTTAGTTTTTGTTACATTTTTGTTTTAACCTTACTCAAGTTTATGGGCATTTTCTTTTCTTCAGAAGATTTATAATTTTTAAAAAAAAAGTATTATACCATGTGAGATATACAATTACAAGGATGTTCATAATTGATTTTTATTATAACATGTGAGATATACAATTACAAGGATGTTCATAATTGGGTCTCTGCCATGCAGTATTCCAGCACCCATCCCTCCACCAGTGCTAAATTCCCTACACCTATATCCCAAACATGCCCCCGCCAACCAAATCCTGCCTGCCCCTATTGCAGGCAAATTTTATTTCTGTCTATCTCTTTGTCTCTGTCCCTGTATTTTTTTCTCTCTCTTCTGTTACTCTTTGTGGCTTACCCTACAGATATTAACAATGTATGATGTCTCTATGTGCGTATTCAATAGTGAGCTCTAGTGTGACTCCATAATTCCTCATTCCCCATAACCTCTCCGGTTTGTTTCAACTAGAATGATTATTACAGTGTATAAATGAGAAAGATCCTGGGAAGGACCTAGTGTTAAAATCCATTGTAGTCTAAGATTGTTGCGTGGCTGCAGAGCTACAGATCTGGAGTGTCTGTCTTCCAGCAGTTGGCTATGGTGGCTGGGAGCTCAGGGAACTCCATTTGCCACTCCACATGGGCCAAGCTGCACAGCTGTGGATCTGGATTGTCTCAGAAGACTTATAATTTTAATTGACAAGTTACTCTTTGATTTATTATATATTGGTGTGGGGTGTCTATATTACTATTTCATATATTGTCCTGTCTCATTGTTGAAAACAACATTGTAGCCTATCAGGTTTTTTAATTGTGGTCTGTAGAGCATATGAATATGTTGGTTAGAACAAGAAACATCTTGAAGAGCTCCTGCCTTTCATAGACAAGTTAAGGTCCTTCAAGCTTCCCTAAGCAAGCTCTCATGCTGCATCTGAGAGCCACTTGATCTTCACCATATGTAAGTTAGTCTTTGTTACCCAGACTTTGGGGAATACCCTGGTTCTCAGATTGAGGGAGCAGACTTTTTACAGGAAAAGGGCCAAAGTCAGTTCTATCTGCCACTTGGGGAACAAGTCCTTGTTTTTCACCTTGGAAAGTATCTTCAAAAGATAGTGAACTTCCAATGATATAATAATGCATGTTCAAGAAAGAACATGAGTTTTTCCAAAGAGAGAGCCTCTAATATAAAATAACTAGAATATACACTCAAAGAAATGGACAGTTATACTCAAAAAATGGAGTGTCCCCGAGTTGCTTTGGGAAGTTAATTTTGTAGGATATTTTTCATGCTTGGGTTTTCAGTGCAGATAGGAGTCATTTCCAGGGCATGTCACAGAACTTTGAACTCTGATGGTCTTAAAGAATTTTTCTGCCTATAAATTGTCTCTAACTGGGCTTGGTATTTGCCTGAATTGGCAATATAGTGAATTCTTTTAGACTATAGTGTCTCTTCAAGCATCCCTTGGTTTTATGCCTTTTTGTCTCTGTAAATATTTCTTGGTATTACAGTTTCCTGAAATTTATGAAGGCTTTACCTGGCTGCCAATCTCAACCCTTTGTAAAGACTAATTAACCTAAATACAAGGAATTGTTTCTGAATATTATTATATGTCCATCATTATAGTTATTCCTTCCAATTTGTTGTTTTAATACCTAAATTATCTTAGTTATTTCAAGTTATATGCATTTTTGAATGAAATATTATATAAGCTTGGCTTTATCTAAAATAATTGGTTATTTATGTAGATTAATTTGTGAAGAACTTCCATGATAATGTAGAAATCAATGTTTTATGGCTTACAGATTTCTGTACTCAGACCTTCTATATAATTATCCTAAATATTTAAAAACTGTCCTTTTTATGTGTTAAGCTCTTCTATTAATAAAATATTCCAAAAAAAATCCCTTGCCTAAAAATTGTTTTTAATTATAATACTTTTCCTAACTTTATTTACTAAGTATCTGTATTCTGTGGTGTTTAGAACTGCATTTTTTTCATAAATTTCTTAATCTCAAAATTTTTTAATGTGAGAATGTCAGTTTATCTGCAATCTCACAAATAGGATGCAAAAAATATTTTTGCACCCTGCAATGCTCAGGGATTACTCCTGACTCTGCACTCAAGAATTCCTCCTGGTAGTGCTCAGGGACCAAATGGGATCCCAAGGATCGAACCTGGGTCAGCTGCATGCAAGGCAAATGCCCTCCCCACTGTGCTATCACTCTGGCCCCATTCTTAAAATGTCTTATGAAACCTGAAAGTAGGGGAAATTATCCATTTTCAGTTGGGCAGGCCCTTACATATGACTCAGATTCACAGTGCATGGGGACCTGTGGCTCTAGGGTTAGTTCCAGGGCTTCAGGATGCAAAACATGTACTCCATCCCTTGGAAACATTTTCCTGGCAGGTAAGTTGTTACCTTACTTGAAGCCAGTGAGATACATTTTGTCTGTGGAGGGGGGTTGGGTCTCACTTAGTAGCGCTCAGGAGCTAGATTTCATTTTGTACTGAGGGTTGACCACTGGTGGTGTTCCCGGGAACCATATGGGTACCTACCTGGGATTAGGACTGTGGTTGGCAAAATGCAAGGAAAGCAACTTATTTATTTGGCTACACCCATCACTTGTATCACTTGTCTTCCCATTGTTCATTGATTTGATCGAGCAGATACCAGTAACATCTCCATACATCCAGTCAAATGCTAGTGTAGCCCAAGGGTATCTGCTCACTCCAGGAATATAATGCACCTCAAACCAATCCTTCATGTCATGGAAATGAGGTCTATAATTGTTAATGGTTTTTGGCATATCATATATGACACAGGTAGCTTGCCAGACACTGCCATGTGGGTGGGATACACTTGTAGTAGACTCTCACCTCATGTATTTATTGATGAACCACCCAAGACAGAGAAAGATCAGCTTTTCTGCTGGGTGGAGCTCTGACAAGCTGTAGAGTCCAGATGTTGAAAATGGCAGCCGTCATAGTGTGGAGGTTCCTCTGGCTTCTTGCAAGGCTCTGCTGGGATGGCGGGCCAGGGCTAGAACCCACCTTTACTCCTGGGTGCCTCGTAATCTGCTGGGCACAGGAAGAGCTGGTAGCAACTCTGCCCCATGTATCTGTGTCCATATATATATGGACTCTATATCACTTGATCACTTGAAGTGACTCTATATAATAGTCCATATATATGGACTAAATATAATAGTCCATATATATTATATATATATTAATATATAATAGTCCCTATATTTACTCAGTAAAAACATGAATATATAGATATATATTCATGTTTTGCCTGACCTTGGATATTGGTTTCATAATATCACTTAACTTCACTTGTCTTCCCATTCATCATCAATTGGCTCAAGCGGGCACCAGTAACATGCCCATATGTCCTGTCTCATGCTAGTAGAGCCCAAGGGAATCTGCTTGCTCCAGGAACATAAAGAACCTCAAAGAATTCCATCATGCCATGGGAATAAGGGCAATAATTGTTACTACTATTTGGCATATCAAATATGACACAGGTAGCTTGCCAGACTCTGCCATGCGGGTGGCATACTCTTTTGTCACCTCTGATCTCCAGCATTTATTGATGAACCGTGAGGCCGCAAGTGGCCGTGCAAGCCGGGTGTGATCAGGTCTTCTGCTGGGTGGAGTTCTGACGAGAGGGAGTCCCGATGTGGAAAATGGCTGCCCTCATGGAGTGGGGGTCGCCTGGCTTCTTGCCAGGCTCTACTGGGGTGGCGGGCCAGGCCCTGAACCCACCATCACTCCCGGCACATTGGGATCCGCAAGGGCACAGGGAGAATCAGTAGCAGCTCTGCCCCATGTCTGTGACTATTCCATTATACCATTACACACACACACACACACACACACACACACACACACACATATATATATGTACAACATGCACACACTTATATATAGTATGAAACCAATATCCAAGGTCAGGAAAAACATGAATATATATATGTGTGTGTATATATATATACATATATATACACTCATATCTATGTGTGTATATATATATATACACACACACACATAGATATGAGTAGTAAATAAAATATAAAGATACTTGTTGGGGGCTTAGCCTATGAAATTTGACTGTCCTCTTCTAGACTATATAGCTAATACAAAATTTAAAAGTATAAAGAATAACACAGAAGAAAATATTCTGCTCCATTTAATTCCAATCTACAGATAACACTAAAGTACTACTTATTACTTAAGTCAGTTGCTCTTACTCAGAGCCATGAGCTTATTGCATGATTTTGTTTATAACACTTTCACATATGGTCACACCCATATGTAAGATCTATATCTATATCTGTATCTATATCTATATCTATATACAGGATATATATCTATAGATATATAGATATACATATAGGATATATATCTATATATCTATAGATATATATAGGGTATATATATATAGATATATCCCAGAATATAGATAGATAGACACTGTCACTGTCTTTCTTCCCATATATCATCGATTTGCTCGAGAGGGCACCAGTAACATCTCAATACATCCTGTCACATGCGAGATAGCCCAAGGACATTGTTCCGATCCAGGAACATAAAGAGCCTCAAATCATTCCATCAGGTCATGGGAATGAGTTCTATAATTGTTACTGGTATTTGGCATGTCAAATACGACATGGGCAGCTAGCCAGGCTCTGCTGTGTGGGTGGAATACGCTAGTAGTCACCTCAAAAATCTAGCAATTATCTATATCCATATATCTATATATCTATATATCTATATATCTATATATCTATATATGTATATATAGATATATACATCCCGGATATATATATATATAATATATCTCTATCTCTAGCTCTAGCTCTAGCTCTATATCTATCTATATCTATATCTATATCTATATCTATATCTATATCTATATCTATATCCTGGGATGAACCCAGGGCTATGGCAGAGCCTGTCAAGCTATCGTGGTGTATTCAATATTGCAAAAACAGTAACAATAATGGACCTCATTCCCAATGAATGGAGGACATTACTGGCACCTGCTCAAGCAAATCCATGTACAATGGGAAGACAAGTGATACAAGTGACAAGTGAAGTGATATTATCAATGCCTTATGCTTTATTTTAGTCATCTTGTTGTAGTGAGTAAAAATAAAGCATTGTATAATAACCAGGAATGGGCAATGTACTTGTGTCTCTAATCTGGAGAAAGCGTTCAGTTTTTCAACTAAGTGGAATATAAGTTGTAGGTGTATCAGAGTTGCCCTTCTTAGGATGAGGCGATTTATTTTTAATTTGGGAGATGTCATCAGGAATAGTAATTGAATTCTGGTCAATGTAGTTTCTGCTGAAAATATGCAGTTTGTTTCTCATATGTTTAATGTAATGTAGTACATTAACTGTATTATATTAATTGAGCTTGAATTGTAAACCAAACATTTTTACTGATAAAACTCATTTTAATCTTTTGATAATTTTTTCCTCAGAGGACTTATACTACTCTCTGATTAAATATTTTTATTCTGCCCAAGAAGATACTGTCCTGCAATTTTCTTTTCTTACATATTTTTCTTTTTAAATGATTACTTTCATTTAGCTGTTTATGAAAGATTATTAACATTATTTAAGAAAGTTCTTCCATAGGTTCTGAGGCTTTTAACTTTGGTTACTTTCCTGTCCCTCTGGGGCTTCAATGATTCTTATGTTGTTCTGCCTGGATTTATGCCAATGTTCTCTGTTCCATTGCTGATCCATTTTCTGGTCTTTTCCATCTTATGTAGTTCCTTGAGTGCTTTCTGCAGCTTATCTTTAGTCTCACTGATTCTCTCTTCCGCTGCCGTCATCCTACTGCTGAGAGCCCCTATTGTGTTTTTTCATTTCTTCTACTGAGTTTTTAGTGATGATATTTCTATTTGCATTGTTCTCATTTCTGCTATAATTTCCTCCCGTAATTTATTGACTGCCCTTTCCATTGCTTCGTTTATGTTCTCCTGTATTTTACTGGACAACTGTTCCATTTTTTCATTGAGCTTGTTAAACATCCTAACCATTTCTTCTCTGAATTCTTTGACAGAGAGATTATGCACATCTGTATTCTTTTTTGAGTCTTCAGGGTTGGTTACTTCATCTGTTCTTCGAACTGGGGATATGTGTTGTTTCCCCATGGTGCTGCAGTGTTCAGGGATAGATTCCTATAGAGTACTATTTCTTTTTCTTGAAGATATTACCTTCCTTTGGTGTTGAATTTCCTTGGTTTCAGATTAATATGCGGTTCCGTGAGCGGCCACCTATCATGCTTTTAACTTTGGAAGGGAACTTTTCATCAAAAATTCTGCTCTGTTACTGGCTATAGACTTTTTCCCATTTTTTCATTTTCCTTTTTAGTCAGCATTAGCAATTGTCTGTACATATCATCAGTTATTTAATTCCTTGCACTGAATTTTACATAATATTCTATAACTCCTTTGCTTATGGCAAGAATAATGCCTCTCTCATAATACTGGGTTTGGTAAATTACTGATTTTTTTTTTATCAAGCTCACAATCTTACTCATAAAAAAAGAACTTGGGATTCATTGCATTTCCCCCAGGTTTTCAATTTCATTGATATCTGCTTTTATCTTGATTATTCTGAAACACAGTGTGAGCCATCTGACCTGTACATTACAAAGTGTTTATTCTGGTTGGGACTGCAAGGAATGTTGGGAGTCCAAAGGGACATGCTCAGATCTATCCCTTATTCCTAGATAAAGACATGTTTATCTAGGTCTTGGCTACACTTTTAGTTTTGCACTTTTAAAGCTGAGGACTTTGAAAGAGTTTCTATTTGTCATACCCTGCAAAACAGTTGAGTGTATTTATTGTTTCTGTAAAACAGAGCATAGAGGTGTAGAAAAATTATTTTTTGGTCTAAATAAGATTATCAGTATAAAGTGTCCTATTTTTTAGGGTCACAATTTTATTCCTTATGCTAATTTGGGTTTAGTTTTTACCTCTAATACTAGTTTCCTGAATGAAGTAATACTTAAGTGTTTTTTTAGAGGCATTTATTAAGCACCCAAATACATGTATTCTATTTAAGCACTACTTTAGGTCTATCTCATAAATTATATATTACTTTTGTTATTACTCGGTTCAAATTAATTTTTATTTTCATCTTTTTTTTTCTCCATGGATTTTTTAAATAGACTGATTTGTATGGGTTTGATTAAAACTAGACTAACTCTTTAAGGAATATAAATTCTTTTGTTAAAGTTTCAAAATTTATTTGACCTACTAACCTCTTTTTTAGAAAAGAAAGTTATTTAGCCTCCTCTAAATATCTACTTTCTTTTCTTAACAAACAGAAAGCCCATCTAAATTGCACCTAAGGCCACCAAGGCAGCTACTGTCCCATTTACCCATTAGTGCTCTTACCAGGGGTTACTATTGTTCACTTTGGGAAACACCAAATGAAATCTATTTTCTGAAGAGCAAACTCATGAAAATCTTTAACACAGAATTCTTATAAATTTGTTGTGACTAAAGTATACAGAAGACAAAAGATTTAGCAAGAATGCTTGTTTTCATTTAGCAAGAATTTTTTGTTTAAAATGTAGTATGTTTATGATTTAAAGGATCACAATCTCCAGCCTTATTTTTCACCTTGCCTGTTATGTTACATCAAGTTGGCCTGATGCTTGAAAGTTCTCTAGATGGACAGTTAGAGCTACCTAACAGTACTCAAATCATGTAAAGAAGCAAAACCTTTTAAGAATGAACAAGGGCCATTTCTCAAATAATTTCATAATTTAATAGAACAGAATCTAAATATTGAATAATATAGTTAGTTTAGCCTGTCTTATAGAGGATACATGGTGAGTTAGAGGAGGGATGGAAGAAAAGCTTTCTTGTGATTTGGAATACAGAATCCTTCCTTTCTACATTTTATATCTCTATTAAGTGGGTTTTAATCGTAAGTTCTAAATTCTTTTAAAGAAAATTTAATTTTAAATATAAACTAGAATTGACATAAAACAGTGGTGGAGGGTCTTGGGAAGTTCATTGGTGGTGAAGGCACAGTAAACTTTATATCAAGTGACAACATTGTAATCTTGTTTCCTAAGCAACAATAAAAATTGAATTATAAAAATTCACTTGCATTCTCCACTGTGGAACAATAGCCTATTCTAGACTCTTCTCCAATCAAATTAATTTACAAACTGAGAAAAATGTACTTTTCCTATACTGAATTGCTAAGGTATTTTAAAAATAATATTACTATCAATAAATAATATTGAGATTTTTTTTTAATTTATTGAAAAATAATAGTCAAGTAATATTTAAATTTTAGATGTACTTTTCAATGAGTTTTGACAAATTAACTTGAGAAAATTCCATCCTTTCTTGTTCAGTTTTATCTGACTTTTTTATAGATCTTGTGAACACTAATCTGATTACTAGCTTCTTAGTTTTGTTTTTCTAAAGTGTAATAGAAATAGACCCATAACCTTTGGGTCTGCCTTGTTTTATTGGGCATAGAATTTTTTAAAGGAGTCAGGGTTTCTGTGAGAGCATTTTATTGATCTACTTTGATTTATTTATTACTTGATGAAATTACTTTTACCGTTTTTTGGTACAAATAAAATTTTTAAGATCTTTTGTCCGTAAGATTTTGTGTGGAAATAAAAATTTTTGTGGTCTTTGTTACAGAGTAGTTGAAGCATTTTGGTCTCCTGTTAATTGCATAACATTATTATGTAACAGTATTTTGTTTGTCATCTATTTTTCTTTTCCTTTGAGTGTGTAAGAGATATAAAGTGATAAATTTCTGTAGTTCTAATTTTTAATGATTAAATTTTGTGATTAATGTTATTGATAGTTTTGCTGTATTCTTCTCCCCTCTTTGTATGTAAATTAGTGAAGTCTGTCAAAATTTGAGAATTCTAGTCTGTCTTTTGCTGGGTCTTTTATAACTTTTAAATTAGATTTTAAGAATTTTAAATTCGCATTTGCAACATTTTGTTCCAATTTGACTTGCCTATTTCCTAAAAATACCATTATAAAAGCAATGTCTTGCATTTTTTATAGTTTAATTTATTAATATCTTCTAGTTTGTGCTCTTTGCAGCATAAATAAGAAATATTTTTGATTAAAGATTATCTCATTTTATTTAAATTTTATTACTTTAGGATTTTCACTTCGTACTATTATTCATTTTCAGTTAATTTTGAATGGCCTGTAAATAAAAATGTGAATTTAATTCTTAGTATGTAGATGTCCACTTGGTTCATTGCTATTGAGAGCCCTATCCTTGCTCTTATGAACTATTTTGAAGTGTTTGTGTAAAATAATTCAACACACATATTTTTGGATTTTGTCTTTGGTTCCCTGACATCTTGAAATACAATTAGAGGTAGATCTAGTTTTTTAGAAATAAGATTGCTACAAAGTTCTTAACCTATTGTTTCTGTTATGTTATGGGTAGCTCTCATTTTATTAAGTAGCACTTGGAACATAGTTTTTAATGTTAAACTTTTGTGTGGAAATTCCAAGGTACAGATTAAAATTTAAATATTAAGAATTTCAGTTAATTTTTAGTTCAGATAACTTTTGAGAGGCCAGAGAGATAATGAAAATGACTTACTCTGGTTTTGATGCTTAGCATTGCTTATGATTCCTTAAGGACAGCCAGGAGTGATCCCCGTGTACAGAGCCAGGAGTAAGCCCTGAGCTCTAGTGGTATGGTCCAATACCCAAATAAATAAATAGTTAATAAATGCTGGAGATCAGAGGTGACTACAAGAGTATGTCACCCACAAGGAAGAGCGCCTGGCAAGCTACCCATGTTGTATTTGATATGCCAAATACCAGTAACAATTATATACCTCATTCCTATAACCTGATGGAATGATTTTGAGGCTCTTTATGTTCCTGGAGCAAGCAGATGCCCTTGTGCTCTACTAGCATGAGACAGGACATATGGAGATTTTACTGGTGCCCACTCAAATAAATCAATGATGAATGGGAAGACAGTGATACAGTGATACAGTGATACACTTCCTGCTTTTTTATATCACTTGTCTTACTTGTATCATTTGTCTTCCTATTGTTCATCAATTTGCTCGAGCGGGCACCAGTAACATCTCCATATGTCCTGTCACATGTTAGTGTAGCCCAAGGGCATCTGCTCGCTCCAGGAACACCAAGAGCCTCAAACCATTTCTTTAGGTCCATGGGAATGAGGTCTATAATTATTACTGGTTTTTGACATATCAAATATGACATAGGTAGCTTGCCAAGCTCTGCTCTGTGAGTGGGATACTCTTGTAGTAGCCACTCATCTCGTGCATTAATTGATGAGCCACCCGAGACAAGGAAAGATCAGATTTTCTGCTGGGTGGAGCTCTGACAAGCTGTGGAGTTCGATGTTAAAAAAATGGTGGCCCTTATGGTGTGGGGGTTCCTATGATTTCTTGTGAGACTCTGCTGGGGTGGCGGGCCAGGGCTAGAACCCGCCTTCCCTCCTGGGCACCTCATGATCAGCTGGGCACAGGGAGAGCCGGTAGCTGCTCTACCCCGTGTATCTGAGTCCCTGGATCAGGCATATCTGGGCTTGAAATAGATCACAAGCAGGGCTTGTGATCAGCTCTTCTTTTGGGTAGAGCTTTTATACATAGGTCTAATAAATTATTCCTCATGAAGGCATTAATATCTAGGATATATCAGGCATTGGTAGTACTTCACAAGAAAAAAAACAGCCAACCCATCAAAAAACGGGGAGAAGAAATGAACAGAAGCTTCCAAAAAAGAAGAAATTTAAATGGCCAAAAGGCATATAAAAATTGCTCTTCATCTTTAATCATCAGGGAGATGCAAATCAAAACAACAATGAGGTACCATCTCATACCACAGAGACTGGCACACATCCAAAACAACAAGAACAACCGGTGCTGGCATGGCTGTGGGGAAAAAGGGACTCTCATCCACTGTTGGTGGGAGTGCCTATTGGTCCAGCCCTTTTGGAAAACAATATGGGCATTCCTCCGAAAAATAGGTATTGAACTCCCATTTGATCCAGCAATAGCACTCCTGGGAATATACCCGAGAGACTGAAAAACACATAGCAGAAACACCATCTGTACTTCTTTATTCATCAATCTGGAAACAACCTAAATGCCCGAGAACAGAGGACTGGCTAAAGAAACCGTGGTTCATCTACACTATGGAATACTATGCAGCTGTCAGAAAAGATGAAATTAAGAAATTTACCTGCAAATGGATGGACATGGAGACTATCATTCTGAGTGAAATTAGTCAGAAGGAAAAGGACAGATATAGAATGACTGCATTCATTAATAGGATATAAATAGATACCAGTGTTTTACTAAATGTGTGAAATGGTAATGGCAGATTAGAACTCACCATTGAATATAGACAAAGAGACTTAAGTGATAAACTCTAAATATCTGCATGGCTAGCCACAATGTGTAAAAGAAGAGGGGGAGAGATGCAGAGAGAGAGACAGAGAGAGAGAGAGAACGAGAGTAAACGGGGGTACCTGCTATTGAGGCAGCCTGGGGTGGGAGGGAGGGGGTGGGGCACATTGGTGGTGGAAATGGGGCACTGGTGGAGGGATTGGTGCTGGAATACTGTATTACTAAGAACCAATTATGAACACCTTTGTAATTGTATGTCTCACGGTGGTATAATAAATTTTTTTTTTAATTTTAAAAAAGGAATTCAGAATATAACAATAAAATTATATTAGCTCATACATGCAAAGAGAACCAATGACAATTAAAACTGCCACAGACAAGTCTTTATGATGTATCAGAGCTATACCTTGGGGAAAAAGCCAACATTTGATACTGTTACCACATAACTAGAGTTTCACTTTGTTATAAAAAAAATTAGCAAAATTTACAACTCTGAGTGCCAGAGCAAGCAATGCATTTTCAGTCTGTTTTCAAAAAAAAAAGAGTACAAGCCACATGGTGTGGGTTGTTTTTCAATTCCTAGGGGCATTGCTTCCAACTAGACAGAAAGACTGTAGCTGTCCAGCAAGTCACTTTGCCCAGTGGTTAGAGAACAGGTGTTATTGCAAAGTCTGTGCTGAAAAGGATAATCTTCTAAATTTATCAGAATAATATCAGGAATCATTTTAGCTTTGCCTGATTTTCTTGTTCAGAATTGTCAGTTTCTCCTTCACACCATGTACCTCTGCTACAGGTGTTATATTTACTGAACAAAAGGAATCAAACAGAAACAGCGTCGTGGGTGATTGATTCCCTGTCCTAGGAGCAAATCATCAGTACACTTTGATCACAGGCTCTCTGCATTAGCATTCCGAGCAGGAGGATATGGAAAAGCTATTCATGTTGCAAAAAGAGAAAACTTCTCCAGGGTTTTAATGAATTACGCTGTTTGTTCAGCTGATGTCAGGTGTTTCAAATCGTTCTATTGATAGTACAGTACTATGAATTTTATGAATGACAGATATTCCTAAATACAGATAGATATCTGTTCTTATATATGCTGCTATAAATTTTGGAAAGCTGAACACATTTATAAATTACAGTTAAAATGAAAGCAGTTCAGCCTAATTTAGAATCACACTCTTTGATTCTTCAAACATCTTAGAAACTCTTCTTAAGGCGCTGCATTCGCTAAGAAGTGAATGCAGCTGTAGAATGAGTGGTAAAGACACTTTACAAAGAAAACTAAGTTCATAGTAGGCCAAAATAGAACTATATTCATCCAATTACTATTTATTTTAACTATAAAAGCTTGAGTAATTGCTAGGGTTTATGGAGACTCAACAGTGTGGATGGAAGCATTGAGAATCCAGAGGAAAATGAAGGCAGCAAAGAATGGCATTTGAAATGTAGCTAAATATCTCTTAAATTCCACATGGGAACTTGCAAATCAAGGTCTTGCTTCTAGGGAGCAAGAGCGTACATGTAGGGTGAGTAGAATGTTATATTTTCCTAAGAACTCAGTTTGGTAATTGCATTATGCATAATTATGTATGTCTTCATGTGTTAGGGATTGTTGGAAATAAACTTGTATCTTTTCCATTTTAGAAGGAAACGACTTGGAAATTAAGGCAGATTAAAATTTTCAGTGGTAATGGAGAGATGGAAAAGTGTTATTACAAAATATGAAAAAAGATCACTGTCTTCCCGTTCATCATCGATTTGCTCGAGTGGGCACCAGTAACATCTCCATATGACCTGTCTCATGCTAGTAGAGCCCAAGGGCATCTGCTTGCTCCAGGAACATAAAGGGCCTCAATCCATTCAGGAATGAGGTCTATAATTGTTACTGGTATCTGGCATATCAAATATGACACGGGTAGCTTGCTAGGCTCTGCTGTGCGGGTAGCATACTCTTGTAGTCACCTCTAAGTCCAGCATTATTGATGAACCGCTGGCTGAGCCGGGCTGTGATAGGCTGGTCTGCAGGGTGGAGTTCTGACGAAGGGGAAGTCCAGATGTGGAAAATGGAGGTTCTCATGGAGTGGGGGGGTCATCTGGCTTGTTTTGAGGCTCTGCTGGGGTGGCGGGCCAGGGCTAGAACCTGCCATCCCTCCCGGGCACCTCATGAGCGGCTGGGCACAGTGAGAGCCAGTAGCAGCTCTGCCCCATGTCTGTCTCTATGATTATTTCTCTTCCACATTATTTCTCTTCCACATTGTTGTTATCATATAAGAATGTCACAAGGACTAGACAAATAGTACAGGCAGTATATTCCTTTCTTTGCACTTGCCTGAGTTGGGTTTAATTCCCAGCACCACATATTTTCCCCCTGCCTGCCAGGATTGATCCCTGAGTGCAGACCCAGGAGTGAGCTCTGAGCAGAGCAGGTGTGGTCCTCTAACTAAACCAAAACAAATATTAAAAAAATACTGCAGTATTCTGTACTTTGATTTTATAACCTGTTATTTTGCTATATAAATTTATTATTTGTAAGAGTTTGTTAGAAGAGTCTTTAGGGTTTTCTCTGTACAATGTCATATACCTGCAAATAGTGATAGTTTGTCAGCTTCTTTATCAATCTAAATTCATTTCTTTCTTGCTTAAATGCTGTTAAAAGGACTTCCAAAATTTATTGAATAGTAGGTGTGAAAGTGAATATACTTTTCTTTGCGTGACCATAAACGAAAGTCATACATTTTCTCTCCTTTAAGGATAATACTAACTGTGGGTTTATTGTATCACTTGTATCACTTGACTTCTCGTTGATCATCCATTTACTCAAGCGGGCACCAGTAGCATCTCCATATGTCCTGTCACATGCTAGTGTAGCCCAAGGGAATCTGCTACCTCCTGGAACATAAAAGAGCCTCAAACCATTCCATCAGATCATGGGAATGAGGTCTATAATTGTTACTGGTATTTGGCATATCAAATATGTCACGGGTAGCTTGCCAGGCTCTGCCTTGCAGGTGCGATACTATTGTAGTCAACTCTAATCTCAAGCACTTATTGATGAACCATGTGGCCACGAAGCTGCGTGTGAGCTGAGCTGTGATCAGCTCTTCTGCTGGGTGGAGCTCTGAAGAGAGGAGAGTCTGGATGGAAAATGGTGGCCCTTCATTTTCCTGGTGTGGGGGGGTCCTCTAGCTTCTTGAGAGGCTCTGCTGGGGTAGCGGGCCATGGCTAGAACCTGCTATCCCTCCCGGGCGCTTCATGATCACGTGGGCAAAGGGAGAGCCAGTAGCAGCTCTGCCCCGTGTATGTGAGTCTCTGGATCAGCATAATTGGGCTGGGCTTGGGAAAGATTGCTGCAGGGTGGGTCTCTGATGAGCTGGGCTGTGATCAGCTATTCTGCTGGGTAGAGCTCTGAGGAAAGGGGAGTCCGGATGTGGAAATTGTGGCCCTCATGGTGTAGGGGGTCCTCTGGTTTCTTGCAAGGCTCTGCTGGGGTGGCGGTTCAGGGCTAGAACCCGCCTTTCCTCCTGGGCGCCTCGTGACCAGCTGGGCACAGGGAGAGCTGGTACCATCTCTGCCCCGTGTATGTGAGTCTCTGGATCAGCATACCAGCTCTGGGGTCACACCCGGGATGCTCTAGTGGTTACTCCTGGTTCTTTGCTCAGGAATTACTCCTGGGGATCAAACTCGGGTCAGCCACATGTAAGGCAAATGTGCTACCTGCTGTGCTATCCCTCCACCCTGAGTATGTCACAAAAATTTTGATATGCAATCTTTCAAGTTTCAATTTTTTAATACTTTTCTCGAAACAAAACAAAAAAAAAAGCTGATGATTATCACTGAAGCTCCATGCACTGGCAGAAGTAAATCAGGTAGATTAAGACCATGACATGCCAAATGCCCTTAATCAGGCTTATAGGTTACTCAAGACATGGAAATTTCTAGCTGAATTTTAACTACAGTGATCTATCACTATCACTATCACTATCTTCCCGTTAATCAACTATTTGCTAGAGTGGGCACCAGTAATATCTCCATATGTCCTGTCTCATGCTAGTAGAACCCAAAGGCATCCACTTGCTCCAGGAATATAAAGAACCTCAAACTATTATATTAGGTCATGAAAATGACCTAATATAAATGTTACTGGTATTTGGCATATCAAATACTACACGAGCAGCTTGCCAGGCTTGACGTGAAGGTGGCATACTGTTGTAGTCACCTCTAAATAAAGCATTTATTGATAAACCGTGTGGCCACAATAGTCTAGTCTGCTGGGTGGAGTTGTGACGAGAGGGAAGTTCGAATGTGGAAAATGGTGGCCCCCATGGAGTAGGGGGTCGTCTGGCTTGTTGTGAGGCTCTGCTGGGGTGGCAGGCCAGGGCTAGAACCCGCCATGCCTCCCGGGCGCCTCATGAGTGGCTGGGCACATGGAGAGCAAGTAGCATGTCTGCCCCATGTCTGAGAGGCTCTGGTTCAGCATACCTGGGCCGGATTAAAAAAACTGCTGTAGTTTGGGTGTCAATGATCCGGGAGTAGGGGGTCATCTGGCTTGTTGTGAGGCTCTGCTGGGGTGGCAGGCCAGGGCTAGAACCCGCCATGCCTCCCATGCACCTCATGAGCGGCTAGGCACAGGGAGAGCAATAATAATTGAGTAATAATAATTGAGTTCTTGAGTGCAGAATTACAGTGATAGTATACAAAAAATCAAAACAGTGGAAAATTTAGGAGCAGAGGAATAATGTACAAAGCTTTTTACATAACAAATTTAAAAAATAGCATTTTTTAATGATTATTACTTATATGCTAAGAACAACAATACCTTAAGTTGCTAAATCTGCCTCCTCACGACCCCCTACCTTTAGTTAAAATGAGTGTATTTCCAAACCAAAACCTCTTAAAGACATCAGGAGGTTATAATTGAAATACACGTGAGTCTTTTTCTAGAGTAAAGAAACAGTGAGAGAAAGGCTACTGACTTTTATGGCTAAACACTTCATCTAAAGTAACAGGGTAACTAAAGCTTAAAATATGGCTTTTATAATTTTGAGATAAATTCCTTCAGTCTCCAGTTTGCCAAGAAGTTAAGATGTGGTGTAGGTTCTGGCCAAATGCTTTCCTTTATGAATTATGGAAATAATTATGAAAATAGTCATAATTTTATTCCTTTTAATAATGTGGTATATCACATCAGTTTACTTGCATATATTGAATCACCTTTTCATTGTATGAGGAATCCTACTTCATTATTATGCATTTACTATATTGTATTCTACCGAATTTTGTTGAAAATCTTTGCATCTGTGTTCATAAGGAATATTGGTCTGAAATTTTATTTTTTGGTAATATCTCTGCCAACTTTTGGTATCAAGATAAAGTTGGTCTCAGGAAAAATATTCAAGAGAATTTCTATATCTTCAGTTTCTTAAAAGTGGTTGGAAAAAGAGATAAAGAACCTGCCATGGAGGCAGGCTATGAGCGGGGGAGGGAATTGGGGACAATGGTGGTGGGAAATGGGCACTGGTGGAGGGCGGGTGCTGGAACACTGGCGTGACCAAAACCTCCAAACATGAACAATGTTGTAATTGTATGTCTCACGGTGGTATAATAAAATATTAATTTAAAAAGTGCTTTAGAGGACTTTTTAGAGAATAAGAGGCTAGGTCAGGGACAGACACGTAGAAGTGATGTAGAAGTGACAGGTGTCGCTGCAGACTCACGTGTATGGCAGGGTCTGGGCTCCCGGAGTCACTAGGTATGAGTCCTCACCTAGAAAGGGGAGGCACCTGTGGCATGTAACAGATTGTTATCCACTCATCTGTTGTTGGGCACTTAGGTTGTTTACAGGTCTTGACTATTGTACATGGAGCTTCAATGCATATAGGTTTGAATGTGTTTTTAGATTATTTTTATTCTTCTTTGAGTATATGTCTAAGTGTAATTGTTAGTTAATGAGATAGATAAATCTTTGATAGTTTGAGAACACTATAATGTTTTCTAAAGAAGCAGAACCATTTTACAGTCCCACCAACAGTGAATAATGATTACTTTTTTGCCCATACCTAGCTTGTTTCTGTCATTTTTACATTGCCATTATCACATGTTTGAGGTGATATCTTGTTGCACTTTTGGTTTGTGTTTCCCTTATGATGAATGTTGTGCATTTTTCATGTATCTGTTGTGTAGCTATATATTTTCCTTAATGAAAAGTCTCCTCATTTGCTCTACACATTTTAGATGAGGTTATTGAATTTTGTGTTCACCTTATATATTTTGAATATTAGTCCTTTGTCACATGTCAGGTGTGAAGAAATTTTCTCCATTCAATAAGATAGTTTTAAATTTTATTATAATTTGATTTGCTCTACAGAAACCTCTTTGATATAATCCCATTAGTTTTTATTGTTCTATCCCTTGCTGCTAACATGAAATCTGTGATCACTATTAAAAGCAATAGGATATTTTGTCTATGTTTCATTTTATGTAATTCATAGTTTGGATTTTAACATGAAAGTATTTATACTATTTTTTAATTACCAACCATGCATGGTATGAGATAGTGATCCATTTTAATGATCTTATGTGTAACTGTAAAGTTTTCCAAGCACCATTTGTTGAAGAAATTTTCTTTGCCCCATTTTAGTCCTTTGTACCTTTGTTCTAAAGTAATGTCCAAATATGTGAGGATTTATTTCTGGGATATCAGTTCTAGGCTTATTTGATTATCCATTTTTGACTAAGTACCATACTATTTTGATTACTGCATCCTTCCTTGTACTATAGATAGCAGGAAGTTGGGTAGTATGATGACCTCATGTTTTTCAGGTTTACTTTGGCAGTTTATTAAGTAGATTGACAAATGCTATATAAGTCATTGTTTGTAATTACAGTATTTAGGTAAGATACACATTTTAACAAAGTTACTTTTTCTAATTTATGGGCATGAATATTTCTCCATTCCCTTTGGTTTTTGTATTTCCTAATAGTGATTTAAAGTTTCTAGTGTAGAAGTCTTTTATCTATTCAGTTAAATTTATTCCCAGTGTTCTAACTTCTTTTGAGATTGTGAGTGGGATTGTTTCTCTATTTACTTCTCTTCTAGTTTATTGGTTTCATGAAGAAATACAGCATCATTTTATATATTGGTTTTGTAGTCTGACCTTTTTATTGCTTTGTTGGTCCAAATAATTTTTCAGTAGAGTATGTAGCATATCACTTGTTATCACTTGTCTTCCCATTGTTCATCGATTTTTTGAGCGGGTGCCAGTAACATTTCCATGTAGCATATACTCTATGTATTATCATTCACCAGTAAGTACTGATAATTTTACTTTTTGTTTGAAGGCTTCAACTTGCTTTAATTCAAGTGGCACAAACATGAAAGAATTTTTTACACAGTATCAATATAAGGTTCATTAACATTTAAGTCTCACACAAATAGTATTTTCTAGTTACCTTTTAATAATCATTTATTTTACTTAGAGAAATTAAGCATGCCATTGCTTTATCATAATATCAAAAGGTACTATTTTCTATTTTCAACTAATGACTTATATATGATTATATCTTAGAAAAAGAACAACTATGATTTTATCTCATCTTAGCCAATTTTTATTACTTTGAATTATTTGCTTTAATACATCTTAAAATTGAATTTTGAAATGTTTTAGATCTGTAATATTTTGCCATCCTCAAATGATAAGCTATATTTGGAACTCTGCTTTTTATCTTTATAAATTAATTATTTCTAATGCCTTTAAATTACAAGAACATATTAAAAATATTTTTATATTTTGCAGTCAGCAGTAACGAAACTTAGGTCTAACAGCTGCTGCCAGATTTGTAGTCATGAAATAAAAACACCAACATTTGTTGCAATTATTTTTATTAAATATCCACTTATCTCTGAATTATACATTTATGAACCTATAATGATGCTCTGGCTAATAGAATAGTCTAATTTTTCATCAGATGCTTCCCTGGAACTTGGCTTCTCATTCATTGCATGTCTCACACTACTCTTTGATCCTGATGCATTCAGGCATATTCTGAAACAGCTGGTTCATGCTGTGCTATTGGACAGCCATTTGGAGATTGATTTTAAATCCAGTTCCCAAGAGAAATTTCCCTTTGAGTTCGACTTAAGAAATGTTTATATATTTAATAGGGGTTGTCACAAAGGCCCTTCAAGTTCTCTTCAGGAAATCATTATATACTCAAAGGAGTTGCTCAAGCCAGCTTTGCATTTTATAGCTCACCTTTGGAAATCTGGAGGGACGCTAATCTGGGGGAGTAAGGTGTATTCTGTTGAGACCATGAATGAATTGGTTTTATTTTTGTTTCTTAATGTTGAGGCTGATTGTATATATGAGTTCATACAGACAGACGTGAATATAGCAGACTTCCTGTTATGCTTTAAAGTTTTAATTCATTCAGTTAGTACTTCTGAAGCAAACATTTGGGCCCTCAGTAAAATTAGTCCATAAGGATCTAATACTACATCGATCAAATGTCTAAACTTTAGATGCACAAAGAGATGCATATTATATGAAATAAAGACATTATTTTGTTATTAGTATCATCTTGCTTCTGCAAAGAGCCCAGTATATTTTAAAGCAGAAATTATTTCTAGGTTGGTAATAGAAAGAAAATACAAGCCGTGGAAGTCCTATTTGTTGAGATAGTCATGGTCAGTATGTTAGGAGTAATACCAAGCTATTTCTTCTTGTCCTGCAGCAAGATCTTTGAGTTCAGTATTTGTAAATTTTTGTAAAAAGTACTGTTTTAGCAAATTACATGACCATTGCCATAGAACCCTGATTAAAGCCTAAAAAGGTAGAATCATCAGTATGTAGCTATTCTGAATGATTAATAGCTCTCAGACATGAAAGTACAGGTTAATGGAGAAAAATAAATGTTGGATAACAGTAATCATTAGTGATTTCATTTTTATATTTTAATTCATTTAATTCATTATTCATTCAATGCATGTGTGAGATTGGGCATATGAGAAACACTATGGTCATACCACTCTAAGTTTACCACTCTCATCAGTTTTACTGAAAAAATAACAAAAACTGAGGTAGAGGTCTTAAAATAGGCAGTAAAGCTATTATTTCCTATTGTTGAATTAAGTATGTTAGCTAGAGCAATAGTACAGTGAGTAGCACCCTTGTCTGGCATGCCATTGACTTGTGTTTGATCCCCTGCACCCTGTACAGTCCCTGAGCCTGTCAGGAATGATCCCTAAGTTCAGATTAAGGAATGTCTTCAGAACTGCTAGGGCCACAAAACTAAAATCATCTTCACTTGTATCACTTGTCTTCCCGTTGTTCATTGATTTGCTCGAGCAGGCACCAGTAACATCTCCATACTTCCTGTCACTTACTAGTGTAGCTCAAGGGCACCTGCTTGCTCCAGGAACACGAAGGGCCTCAAGCCATTCATTCAGTTCCTGGGAATGAGGTCTATAATTGTTACTGTTTTTTTTGGCATATCAAATATGACACAGGTAGCTTGCCATGCTCTGCCCTACAGGTGGGATATCTCTGTAGTTAGGCTCTCAGTTCGTGCAATGGAAAGACATCTTCTTTTCTCTTGGGTGGGGCTCTGACGAGCTGTGGAGTCTGGATGTTGAAAATGGCTGCCCTTATCTGCGGGGGTTCCTCAGGCTTCTTGTGAGGCTCTATTGGGATGTTGGGTCAGGGATAGAACCCACCTTACCTCCCGGACACCTCATGATCATCAGAGCACTGGGAGAACCAGTAGCAGCTCTGCCCCATGTATTTGGGTTTGTTTGTTTGTTTTTTGCTTTTTTGGTCACACCTGGCAATGCTCAGGGGTTTCTCCTGGAACTGCACTCAGGAATTACTCCTGGTGATGCTTGGAGGATCATATGGGATGCCGGGGATCGAACCCAGGCTGGCACAGGCCGACTGCGTGCAAGGCAAATGCCCTACCCGCTGGACTATCGCTCCGGCCCCTGCCCCATGTATTTGTATCTCTGATTCAAGCACACCTGGGGTTGGAATAGGATTCACTGTAGGGTGGGACTCTGACAAGCAGGGTTTTCACAGTTAAAACTTATTAACATGTAGACAAGAGAAATGTTGTGAATATTGGCAAAGTTTATATATCTTCAGAAACATAACTCAACTGATGGGAATTAGAAAACAAATACCCTTCACCTAAAAAGGAACTTATTTTTTAAAACTAAAATAAAAACAATAAAACAAAATATTATATATTTTTCTTATCAGAGCCTGAGAAAAGTCTATTTCAAAGTCCTAGTACTTTAAAATAGTCTTAATTTGTATAAATACAGACACAATTTTAAGATTTTTTTTCACTTTTTGGTTAGAAAACCTATAGCTAGATACTCACATGTTCACATACATACAGGGCCAATAAACGTATAAAGAACTGATAGAATTCCAGGTCCTCCACAACTGTCTTTTGGATTATAAACATACACACAGGACTGAAGAAATAGTTTAGCAGGTAAGGAGCTCACCTTTTACATGGCCAACCTGAGTTTGATACCTCTCATCAAATACGGCCACCTAGCCTTGCCAGGAGTGATTTGTGAGCACAAATCCAGCAGTAAGCTCTGAGCACAGCTGTATTTGACCCAACCCCTCACTCTCATAAATTAAAACAAAAGCCCATACACACACAAGAATATTTTTTATCTTTTATTCTACTATGAGGAAATAGAAAGGTATGTAGCATGTTAGAATGATTTCCTGCACAAGCAACAATAGGAAGGAATGGGCTGTACTAAAATGGTGCATGTGGGTATTGTGTTTGTTCATGTGCTTGAACAAACTTGTGTTTGTTCATGTAATAATGTGCGGGAGCAGTCAGCATCTCTCCAGCCGTGGTTCCATAATAATTTGAGAGTGTAATATTAATTATTTTTTGAAATAGTGTTGTGTTATGAATCTTATTCTAGAGACAGTATTACATATGGCAGGGTTTAGAGTTTGAGTTCCTTCATTTGACTCCTAACTCTTTAATTTGTGTGTAATCCTATTGCTATACAATACACTGTTCTCAACTTTAAAAACTTGGAATTAAGCAACCTGTTGTCTTGACGGTTTTAAGCTTATTATCTATGAGGTGTACACTGTTGGAATATTTTCAGCCTCATAATATTTTGAGAGAACTCAACAAGTTAATGTAGGAAACTACATAATAATATTAATATTTCAATGTTTATTGTTTTTGTTATAAACACTACACAAGTGAAACCCAAATATTCAATTGTTTTTGGATTCTCTGAAATAATCTTATAGAAAATCTTTTTATTTCTCTTTCTGCCTACATATTTTATATAGAGTATCCAGCAAGCAATTTGTATGTCCTCGATTAAGCTAATGATAAAAAAGAAAAACTAGTTTCTCTCATAGGTACAACACCTCGCATTTATAGAATAAAATATTAAAGCATTTCCCTGTTAAAGTTTGTTTTTGTGATGACTATTTTGCTTCAGTAACCTTTTAATCATCATTAAAATTTATTATAATATTTTTTATTTTAACTTCACTTGTATCACTTGTCTTCCCATTGGTTATCAATTTGCTTGAGCAGGCGCCAGTAACGTCTCCATTCTTTAGGAATGAGGTTCATTGGAAAAGTAATAACATATTTTAATATTATTTAAAATAAATATATGTTTACAGTAGTGTTAACAATTATGGTGTTATTACAATGTTTTGAAATTACTACAACTCACTATCACAGAAGTGCCCAATGCTTTCCACCATACACTATAAGTTTCTAAATAAACCAAACACAAGAATTGCACACAAAAACTCATGTGGCAGTAGTTTTTGTTGAATTACAAATTAAATTGGACATTGTTAATAATGGAAGGGAAAGTAAAGAGCATTTGTATAAGAATTGAGAATAAGTATTTTCATGTAGTAGCAACATACATTGGATTTTGGGAGGCCAATGAATATGTGTACAATGATGGTAGCTGAGGGTCAGTGGTTATGGGATACAGTGCCTGAGCATCAACTTTGAAACCTAGGTCATGTAAATTATGCACACGGTTCTTTGGGTAGCGCCTAGAACTAGGGCCTTTCATTTTTATGTGAGTTTGCAATGTCCATATTCCATGTTTTACAGAATGCTTCTCCAAAGTAATTTCCATTTGTTATACTTTTTAATTATGAGCATTTTTTTAAAAAAATGTTTATAGCGAACCACTTCTGTATTAGGACCAATTCTTTGTATCATGAACCCAGAACTAGTCTTAAATTCTACTTAATGTTTATTACACATGTTAGCTACTACCTGCCTTTGATCACTTTGGTGACTTATGTGTGTGTCTGTGTGTGTGTGTGTTTTCTGTAGTGTTTCTTGAAGTATAGTGTGAAGGCATGTATGTTAAAAGTGCAACTTCCTGAACTCATCAATGACTTCATAAATCAAGTTCATTTGACAGCCCACTAAAGTTTATTAACCACTACTGTTGACTTCACAATCAGATCAAAAAGAAATTATGTGTTTTGCTTTGATTTTTCAAATTAATTTTCAAATATTTACCTAAAATTATTTTTGGTAATGTGAGCATTTAAACCCAGGGTCATATACATGCAAACCTCACATTTTACCACTGTTTAATATCCCTGGTCCCTACTTCTACTTTTTTAAAAGGATTTCCCCCTATTTTGAAAATAGTCTAATTAAGGAAATAAATTTAATTCAAAAGGATAAAATGATAAATTCAAATCATTACCATTCATTGGAATTTACCAAAAGGCTCATGACAGTAATTAACAGCAGAAGACAATCTGAGAAAAATGAAAAAAAAATCCATAAAAAACCATTAGAGCCCAGCAGAGAGACCTTTAATTTGCACTACAAAATATCATCACACATTAGGGAACAATAGATTGACAATAAGAAGGAAACAGCTTTGACATGGTGCCTGAGATTACTTGCAAATTTGGAAGCGGACATTAATTGAATCCATCAGGAGAGGTGCAGAGAGGAGGGACAAATGTAGTCAGATGAATATAATCAGTGTAACTCAAATTAAGCTCAGCTGATCCATCAGATATACCCCTGGGCATTGTGAATAGCATGACTGAAGAAAAGTAGGTTCAAATTGTACATTGGAGAGTCCTGAAGGCTAGAACAAATAGTGAATATTTATTTGGCACCTTCTGAATATCTGCAGCCTTTGGAAAGCTAATGTTTCAAAATAGAAAGCCTTCATAGGATTGCATTATTTAAATTAGTCATCTTTGCCAAGTTTAAACAGAAGTGACACTGCTCTCCAGAGGGAAATGTCACAAACACTACAGAAACTGGAGACAGCACCACACGTGGATGACACTTTCTTTACCTGATAGGATATTGGTAGGGTCCTTTAGTGCCTAAAAAAATTCTTAAAAATTAATTCTAACTAATTCTTCCTGTATCATGCCTGTGTTCAGTTTTGACCTGCAATGATTCATGAATCATTAACAACTCACACAATTTATATTCATATTTCCATTAGTAGTATTTCTGAGAAATAGCATATTTTATGATTTTATTTTGGGTGTTAACAGGACCTTACAATTATATATATAATACTTATGTATAATATATCAACATATATTTTTACTTGGGATGTGATTATTTCTCACATGTGATACATGCTCAGAGACTACTCCCTTTTTTTTTTTTTTTTTTGCTTTTTTGGGTCACACCCGGCAATGCTCAGGGGCTACTCCTGGCTCTGCACTCAGGAATTACTCCTGGCGGTGCTCGGGGGACCATATGGGATGCCGGGGATCGAACCCAGGCCGGCACAGGCCGGCTGTGTGCAAGGCAAACACCCTATTCACTGGGCTATCACTCCGGCCCTCAGAGACTACTCCCCAACACTGCCTATAAGTGTCTCCTGGCATTGTTTGAGAGACTATGTGATACCTGAGATGGAGCCCTGAGTTCCTGTATGCGAAACAAGTGCTGCAGCCTGTTTTGAACTACCACTCTGTCTGGCCCTAGACCATATTTTTGTACTAAGAAGATTTTTCCAAAAGGAGAAAGCACGTGGAGTTTGATGAATGTCTCTCCTAAATATTTTCCAACATGTTGGAAAACTATTATTATAAAATGTACTGCCTGTCACATTTAGTGTCTTCTCTGGTATTACTGATCCTGATTCTGGTCATGGTTCTATAATCACGATCACGATCACGATCTTCCCGTTAATCATCTATTTGCTAGAGCGGGCACCAGTAATATCTCAATATGTCCTGTCACATGCTGTAGAGCCAAGGGCATCGGCTTGGTACAGGAACATAAAGAGCCTCAAACCATTATATTAGGTCATGAGAATGATCTAATATAATTGTTACTGGCATTTGGCATATCAAATACAACACGAGCAGCTTGCTAGGCTTGCCGTGCGGGAGGCATACTCTATAAACACCTCCAAATAAAGCCTTTATTGATGAACCGCAGCCGCAGCGCGGCGCGCGAGCCGGGCTGTGATGGGCTGGTCGGCTGGGTGGAGTTCTGATGAGAGGGAAGTCCAATGTGGAAAAACCATTTTCCACATTGGACAATGGTTCTATAATAGAGCCATTTATCCATAATGTATAATTTTGTGAGGTATCTGTCGCATGTGAAACCTACTGGTAAGAAGTCAGTCTTTAACCTTTCTGGGGAGATACTGCTGTACTCCAGAAAGGCAAGGTAAAGGATGTCAGAATGTATATAAAGTGCAGGAGAGTCATGCATTGACTAGCAAAGAAGGATGAGTCTAAGCAAGCTTCAAAATTCTGGTCATCATTCAAGAGTATGGTCAGTCTTTAGGTGGTACTTACAGGACCATAGTAAGAATGCCGCTATAAGAAAAGACATAAAGGAAGTACAAATACAAGTGTCAGCATAAGAGCCAGGGTACGGGCAAATCATTTTTTTTAAATTTTTTATTATACCACCATGAAACATACAATTACAAAGGTGATCATAATTGGTTCTTGGTAATACAGTATACCAGCACCCATCCCTCCACCAGTGCCCCATTTCCACCACCAATGTACCCCACCCCCTCCTGCCCACCCCCCATGCTGCCTTAATAGCAGGTACCCCGGGCAAATCATTTTTAAGTTTAGCTGGTGTTTGTTTATATTGAAGTTCCAGTTTGGGATTACTGATCTGTGCTCTGATAGATCAAAGATAATATGGACCCTAGTACCCTTAAGTTTTTTTAATTCTTAAAATAAGTTTATAGAACTCATTTTTGGTATGTGCATGTATATGTTATACATCTATTTATCTTGATTTGGGATCACATCTGTTGATGCTTAGGACCTACTCCTGGCTCTATGCTCAGGAATCACTCCTGACAGGGCTCGGTAGGACCCATAATGGAGGCCAGGGACCAAACCTTTGTTGGCTGTGCATATATATATACATACATATATATATATGTATGTATGTATATATGTATGTATGTATACATAGTTATAGTCACATGTATATGAATATATAGTTTTATAATTATATATATTCAAGTATAAAATTAATAGAACTCTTTTCTAGATATATGTGTCTCCTGTTTCTGAAGATTTTGTAATTATAAATTTGTCTGATATATATAATATTCAATGACAAGAGAGAAGTAAGACTTATAAACTTTGTTTCTTTATTTTTTTTTTTTTGCTTTTTGGGTCACACCCGGCAACACTCAGGGGTTACTCCTGGCTCTGCACTCAGGAATTACTCCTGGCGGTGCTCAGGGGACCATATGGGATACAGGGGATCGAACCCGGGCCGGCATAGGCCGGCCGTGTGCAAGGCAAACACCCTACCCACTGAACTATCGCTCCGGCCCCTGTTTCTTCATTTTTATGGAAATTGGAGACTAGAAAAGATTTTGACTAGAAACATGTACTTATTAGTAGAACCTCTTTTTTTAAAGACTATGAAATACCATTTTCTGTTTCTTAAAAAAGTTAAAGTTATTTTTAATGACACTGCAAGTTAAAATGCCAAATTACCTCTTTAAGCACATCTACAGTATGATTTCCTATGGGTAATCAATAGTATAAGGCTTGTCTCTTTTTACCTAAACTTAAACCCCAGCCGCTTTTTCTCCCTTGTTGGACTACTACACTTGAAGGCAGAGCTGCTGTAATACACAGCATATTAATAGGTAGAGTTACCTTTGCCAATACTTATAGTTACTGTAAATGAATTTGATTACCTTGCTCACAGCTATTTTATTCATGTTTCCATCATAAAGTGAGAGGAGGATATGTGGAAACTTCCCTTGACAGTCAGTCCTTCATTGGATCCCTCATATATTGATGTAGTTGACAGAGACAACCACTGAAGTAGTGCACATACACAGTTGACTGATTGCTCCACTCTGCCTATCTCTGTTCTCATGACTGAGCCTTACTGTGTTTTGGGAAGTTCCTGTAGTTGTGAAACTACTCGTTTCTCTGTGTGTGAATATGTTTGAGTAAATGGATTGCCCATGGTCTAGCACAATTCAGATAGGCAATTGAGAAGTTTCCCCTAATTGCTCAACTAAATTCACCTTTAAATAAAAATATGTGTCCTAGTGATGGACACAGACTGCATTGACCATACATGGTCAAAAGCAGAAAACTCTTCAACAATAAAACTGCATTCCACCTAAAATCACCTCCTAGATTTTCAGCAGCCATACATTGCATCAACTATTTGTTTCAGTAGCTCTTTCTCAGTTTTCTTTCCTATCATTTATTCATGCATTATTAATCTGCTGTTTGCTTATTAAATTCAACACATAATTTTGAATATTGTTGGTAACCTTAGCATTACTTGAAGTACTTAAGTGCGTTATAGATAAGATGGTTTTCCTTATCTTTAGTGAATTTAAAAGTTATCTAGAAGTTTCTGGAAATTGCTGCTGGAAATTACTAGGTTGTAACTTCCTCAAGGAGAGAGAGTAATTTATGAGAATATCTTTTTAAAACTGAATTTGAAGGAAAGATTTCTGGAGGAGCTGGGATTTAGCCTGTAAAGTGAAGAATGAGTAATAACGATCCGTTGAAGAATAGAAGGACTTTCTGGATAAGAAACAAAACTTAGAAAGGGAGCAGAAAAGCAGTGATCTGATATGTCTAGAGCACTGGAGTATACCCAGAGGTGAATCTGGGTTGGGACTCTGAGACCATACCATAAAGAGTATTCTATGCTACGTGGGAAGTTTTAATTTCTTCCCTCTTAGAGACTAAATTTAATGAAATTTGTTGTGGTTTGATCATGTGTACCACTTCACTTGTCTTCCCGTTGTTCATCAATTTGCTCGAGTGGACTCCAGTAATGTGTCCATTATTTGGGAATGGGGTCCATTATTGTTACTGTTTTTGGCATATCGAATACACCACGGCTGACGTGGATCTGGGTTCACCCCAGACCCACCCCCACTGTGGTTTGATATATATATTTATATTCTACTTATATCCACTTCTCTATACAGTTTATGACAAGTATTAGTCACTTAAATATTCTAAATAACAAAAACCTTTGCCTTTTCAAATGAAATGTTTGAAACCTGAAAGGAACATGCTCAATTGAAATCAGTAAAAATTTGTGCAAGATTTGTATTGTAGGAGTGAAGTTTCGCTCATTCTATACTCTGAAAATAATCATAGGAACAAGACAAAACTATGGTGTGCTCACAATGTTGAGTTTATCTTGTCTGAAAATCCAAGCTCCACCACATGTCCAACTTCTCTGTGCTGGGCCAGCATACAGTCTCTTTGAGGATGGACAGTGTCTTTTTTAACTCACACATGTTGTGAAGTTTGGGGACAGAAGAGATAAATGTTTATTTCTGTTGGCTTTTGTATGTTCTAGTTGTTTTTGTTGGCTGGTATTCCTCCCTCCACCTCCAGTGTCAATCAGTGTACCTATAATGACTTTATCTTAACAACCCTGTTCACAAACCATAGCATTTCACAGACTACTGTAGCAGTTTCTATGATATTGTAACATCTGACCCCTTCAATCTGTTTTCCCTTGTTGTATGGTTCTGGGTCCCGGGACAACCTGTAATTAATACAAAGTCCACATATCAAGGAAGTAATGAAAATTTTCACATTAGTATGTTGTCTACAGCAGAGAATATGAATCAGACATAGAATAATCATTTAAATATTCTAAATAACAAAACTCTTTACTTTTTCAAATGAAATGTTATTTGAAACCTGAAAGGGACATGCTCAATTGAAATTGGATTGAAGAATTAGTGAGCTGATATTTCTAAATCCCAACCCCTATCTTCCAACAGTTTGTGAGATACCCAAATTCTGGGAGTATACTTTAATAATGTCTGGTGGCGGCCACCGAATTAGAAATTCCTCATATATCTGGGCTGAGTGATAGTATAGTAGATATGTCACTTGCTTTCATGCAGTTGACTCAGTTGTGATCCCTGGCACTACTTGCTGTACCCAGAACTTACCAGGAGTGATCCCTGAGTGTAGAACCAAGAGTAAGCCCTGAAAACTGCCAGGTGTGGCCTAAAAACCATCCTCCACCCAAACAGAAATGCTCATATAGGGACCGGAGCGATAGCCCAGTGGGTAGGGCATTTGCCTTGCATGCAGTAGGCCCATGCCGGCCCGGGTTCAATATCCAGCATCTCATATGGTCCCCCAAGCACTGCCAGGAGTAATTCCTGAGTGCAGAGCCAGGAGTAAGCCCTGAGCATCGCCGGTGTGATCCAAAAAAGAAAAAAAAAGAAAGAAAGAAATTCTCATATAGTCATTTTGGTAATAAAGTGATCTAGTTATGTTGAAGGTTAATATGGAGTACAGGAGATATAGTTGGTTGGTATTTAGGAGTAAAATTTAACACTGCTTCATGTAGATAGTGTGCAAAGGAATATTGGATCTTTTAGGTTGTTGAATTAATTCATAATAATGATAATGGTGCTTTTGGAGAAAGTTTCACACAAATATATTAATCTGAGATACTGAAGGGTTTTTGATTTGTGACAGAGCTTATGTGAGAGGTATTTTATAAAGATATAGTTTTAAATGTGAAACAAATGTGAAACAAATTTGTTTCACATTTACACATAGTAAACAGTTATAGACATGTTTTAAATGATACCAGTAAGCCTGGCAAGAAGCCAGAGCAAACCACACATCATGCAGTTAGTCATTCTCAACATCCAGACTCCATAGTTCCTCAGAGCTCATCCAAGAGAAAACCTGATATTCCCCCTTTAAGTTTCATCAGTAAATGCTCGGGTTGAGAGCCTTCTACTGAGACTATACCACCTACACGGTAAAGCCTGGCAAGCTACCGTGTTTTATTTACTTTTATGCCAAAGACTAGTAACTATTATGGACCTCAGTTCCATAACCTGAAGAATGGTTTCGGGCTCCTCCTGTCCCTGTAGCAAGTAGATGCCCTTGGGTTGCACTTGCTTGTGACAGGACTAATGGATATGTTACTAGTGCCCACTCGAGCAAATCGATGAACAATGGGAAGATAGTGATAGTGATAGTGATAGTTTTAAATAACAGCAAAAGTAAATCATTTCTAATCATTTCTATGTCAAAAATAGAGAGGACCTAGGGTCCATATGTCTACTGAGCTATTGAGATATTGAGCTAGATACACACAAGTCCATGTATATGTACTAATTATGCAAGCTACTGAGGTAGATACATACAAATATATATGTAAATATTCTGAGATATATAAATGCATAGATAAAAAGATACTGAGAAGTGGCAACATTTATGAGCCCATAAAGGTTAGAGGCAGAATTACCTTAAATGATTTAAGTGAGTAAGCAAGAAGAATCTGCAGGCTGTTAAAATATGAAATCATTTAAAATAAAGACTGGCATATCAAGAATGGTAGGGTCATACAATGTCCTTTATATCTAACGGTTGTAAAGTTATTGATGAATATGTGATGAAATAAGTAGAAGATATGAATTGCTATTAGGAGAAAAGTCAAGAAAGGATCATGGAAGATATTGAATGTCTTTCATATTACCTCCATCTACAAATATATTTACTCCAAGATCTGTTCTTTTAGGTAGCAGAAAACCCAGCTCTTTTAAACTATAAAATATCATATATTCATATTTTTGTTGAATATTTATTATTTTGTATTCTATTTGATCAGCCATAGCAGTGTCATCACTTACTAAAAGTGACATCAGAACCTATGAAGTGTACACAGTTCCTGAAATTATTTTCTGTTCCTAGCCTTTTGAATTTAGGACTCTGCTTTCCTTCTGTAACTCCTGTTCCTCTTTTTAGCATGTTACTTTACCTGCTTTGTATGAAGACATGACTTTTAAAGCAAAGTACAATAAAATGTACAACTGTTTTTACAATTTTACAGAGCTAGTTCTTAATGCCACATTTGAAATGATTAATACCCAAAGCACTTCACTTTTGTATTTTTAATTTACTTTTTTACAGCAGTTATACAAATGAGAGCCATTTGTATAGAAATATTTTGAATGAGATTGAGTCACAAAAGTTAATTTCTTTAAATATACAGAATTATCAAAAAATCAATTAAAACACATCCATTGTAATTGCCTGACATAGAGCCAGCTCTGAAGGTCATGTTTTATTGTTAATGCTATTCTAATTTTTATATTTCATGCCTAGAATTGTCCCATCTTGACACAATTTTCTATTTTTACATAATTTATTAAAAAAGATAAAGACTCACAACAAAATAACCATTCTTATCTTTGTTTTTTTCTATTTATTTTGAATATTTATTGATTATCAGTTACACATCAGACTTTAGATACCAGGTGACAGGAACTGCATTTGTCCTCCAAAGATCTTACTTTAGCCACAAAGCAGATAGGAGGCTCTACAATACAATAAACAGTGTTTTATAATATATTGAGTGGAAAAGTCCTTAAACCACAAAATGCATGTTTTAAGCTTTACCAAGTTTCTCACTTTTATAAATATTGTGATATACTATAGATAATTGTTGCAGGACTCCTCTAAGAGCCTCTGCATCTGCTCTGGATTGCATCCTGCAAATCACTTCATAGATAAGGGGGGTAGTCTAAATGTGGCAGTTTATCTGACCATGTATTCTGTACTAGCTGGTATAAATATTCTCATGCTACCACAATCATCGTGGGACTAGCTAGATCTTACCAGCATATTTGCCTGGCCACGTTGGATCCCTAAGTAATTAGACCAGAGAGAAATGCTGTTTGCCTCCAAGCAAAGCAAGCATGGCCCCCTGATAACTCAAAGGCAACTAAAATATAAAACTACCGTGAAGTAGACGAGACTTGTGAAGGCTTGGAGAAATATTTAACTGGCATTAGTATTAGTCTTTGGTACAGAGACATGCCATCTCAGAAATCCCTTCTCTACCCTATAAAGGCTTTTCCAGGCAGATCTTGGCTCAATACATTAGCATATAAAAGGGCCTAGGTGAGGTGCTGGGAGAAATTACCTGAGGGCATTTGACCCTCCCCTGCTTCCCATAATAGTGGGAGGGAGGTCTGAATTGTAGGGGTATAAAACTAGCCTGCTTCCTCTCTCACTCTCTCTTTTTGGGCTCTCTTTTGGTCTCTCTCTCTCTCTCTCTTTGTGAGCTTTCACCCTTCTTGGGAGTCTTGTCTTTGTCTCCTCTCTACAGGGTCTTTACACGTGGTGGCCGCCATCTTGTCCTACACGTGGCTGGGGTTCTAGCTGGGAATCCTAAGCACTGGGTTTTTCCTATTGCTAATTTGTATGCCTGAACCTGTGATAATAAAGCCTTTAAAACTGCTTCGGATTCCTGAGTCTTCATCCATTCCCCGCCGGCTCGGAGGTAGAAGGGAACTCACTTCCAGGCACTGTTGGGGACCCCGGCAGCATTCCCTGACATCTGGCATCCCTGGGTGGGAACCCCCGCAGATAATGATAATAAAAAAGTAGGTTCCAGTGACGTATATGTGAGGAAATAAAGAAATATTAAAGGCCAGGGTGATAGTACAATGACTAGGCCATTTTTCTGGCTTGTGGAGATACAAGTTTGATTCCTAGAATGCCCAATGGTTTCCCTAAGTGCCACCAGGGTAATTCCTGTAACCCCGAGCACAGTTTAATAGGTGTGGTCCAAAAAACCAAAAATAATATAAAAGTGTTTCTTTCCTTTTTGTTTGTGGGGATACTTAATCTACTAAAGTTCCTCACTTATTAGGGAGTCTCCTTCCTCCACCCTTCTACATTACAATAAACCTTTGTATTTTGAGAAAAGAAAAGTTTAAAACTGCCTTGTATAAATTGGCAGTCAGTATGATTTGTATGAAACTTAACATTATTCTTTGCTAAAAACTTGACCTAAAACAATTATGTATCAAATGAAATTTAGGATGACAAACAAAAGTAGTGTGTGGTGATAAATACCCTTTTGACAAACATCAATACTAAATTTTGTTAAAGAATGATTTCTACTAGTAGTCTAATATGAAATCGATAACTTCTCTTTGACTGATTCATGGTGATAAATTCTGTATCAGGATGAAAAGAAATTTTGGAATTTCTCAAAACAATTACTTCCTGAGTATGAAGAGCTCAAATTTAATGACTTTGTAATGCTTAGGTCCACAAGGTTTCTTTCAGTTTGTTTGCAATTGAAGGAATCACTGCATGGACCAAATAAAGTAAAGATAAAATATATTATGATATTATATATGACAGTTGGATGAAATGTACTAGAAAGAGACTAGATTTTAAAGATATGTTGATTGTCACACAAAGAAAATATTGACGAATTTTCATGTGGTATGCTATTAAAGCCTATTTTAGAAAGAATAGAAAAGTGTTGATTTTTTAGATTTCATAATGTTGGTAAAAAGCACAACCATGTGTGATTAAAACCCAGGCTTGTTTTACTCTCCAGAAGGCTTTGAACCAATACGCTGCCCCAGAATTTTATTCCTTCAATAATCAATTCTGCAATCACCTTCTGGCTCCCTATTAATTATCATTTTAGCAGCCACAGACAGGAACAGTATGTTGTTATGGTTTTCTACAGCATGCATGATTGCCTTGATGCTTTCTAATCCAAGCCGCTCTTTATTTTGTAGCAGATTCCTTTCTTCCATCTGCAGCCAAGTGGTTTTAGAAAAACCCATGAGAATTGCTGGCCAGCCATCATATTTGTGGATGTCAGTAATTAAGCTATCAAATTAGTGGTAAGCTGTTGGATAATGTGGGTAATAGGGCATACATAGTTTTCATGCAAGCTGGTGTTAGTGGGAACATAAAGGTAAATGCCCCCTGGTTGGCTCACTATGCACTAGGGAGCTTAGCTTATCACCCTATGATTTACTCATAAGCCATGCACCATATATACAACTGCATTTGTCCTTGTGGCAAGTAATATTTGCCACAAGAAAACTGGTCTGTGACTTTCTTTCATGCTTTTATAGATTTTATGTATCAAGAACAACTGTTCTCTGTATCTGCTATCAATGCTCCATGCCATGGAATTATAGTCAGCACATTTCTGTTTTGATTATAAACCTTTGTTTTGTTGCTTACTCCTGACCTGGACTGAGGTTTCATACTCCTCAAAATTAATTATGCACTTTCATGATTTCTATCAAGTGATGCGTTTTCATGGCTTTTAGGGAGACAGAAAAGAATTACCATGAGAGTTAACAACACAGAGAGGTAAAAGAACAGCATATAGTAGTAAGATGTAAATGCTGGAAGGTGGTGTGGAGTGAAGTTAAGAGCATTGCTCATTCTTTTTTAATTTCTGTATGTCAGAGCATTGCCAATTCAGAATATCTCTCCTATAACCGTATTTCAAAACCAACCTTAGTTGCAGTAGTCTCCTCTGTGATCTTCCCTTCTGTCTCACACAGAAAAACTGCCTGGGACACGTTTTCCAAACCCTCATTTTTCCTCATTCATCTGAGTTATGTACTTTACCACAGACCTTAGTCCCAACAGCTGAGAGATCATTTTAAAATGCAAATCATATCAATTCTTCCTTTTTTCACAACTCCTGGTGACTGACCATCTCTTTGGAATGAAGTCAAAGGTCCTCAGATGATCTGTAAGTAGATGGTCTGGCTTTTGACTGGCCCTTTGCCCTTGCTTCCCAGCTTTTCTTTTTATGCTCAGTCCTTTCCAGCCCTACTCTGCTTCCTTTCTCTTCTTTAGAAGAAAAAGGAACTCCTTTTTCTTCTAAATATTCTTTCCCTTGCATTTCCAAGGTACAGTTTTATGCTCAGTATCATTCAGAGCAGTCTTCCCTAACCAGACCATCTAAAAGTGTGTTTACACTCTCTTCTCTTTCTTTTGTCTTCTTTGAAAGCCTCACAGCATATCACTTCCTGACATTGCTTTCAGTATGTATTTTATTGTCTTTCCACCACCTCCATTCCTACAGAATGTGTGTTTTAGGAGGGCAGGGACCTTTCCTGCTTGGTTCACTATCTTAACCCATTTTTTATTTGACATATATTTATCCCTTGACATATTTGTTGGGTTAAAATACATGAATAGTAGAGAATGTGTTTGTTTAAAGAAAAGCTCCATAGTTGGATTTTTCTACCCTGAAAATGGGGAGTGATTGAAAAATTTAAGCAAAGAGGGATATTATCAGACTTTTTATTTTAAGTTGGCCATTCTGTCATCCAGGAAGAAGATGGACAAAAGGTTTTTGGAGTATTCTAAGAAATATTAAAATTGAGCATAAAATGTGAAAGTGATGAAATAAGGAGAGACTTTAAATAAATATTTAGTTGACGAAGCCAACAGATTAGCCTTTAAATCACATGGGTAAACTGGCTTCTTACCTAAAACAAAGATAAATAAAGATGTTTATTACATATTAATAAACAAAGATGTTTATTACATAGTCCTTTCCTCCATCTGATTCTAAATAGTGGTGATAATTCCCACATGAATCATTTGCCCCCCTGAGAATAAATCAAGAATTCAAATCCTGTATTCCCCTGTGTACTCCTCATGTTTGCCTTCTCTTCCATACCTATACCATGGTTTCATCTCATTTTTAAAGGATCAAAATACTACTAATAATATAAATCATATTCATCACAGATTTTATGCAACTGTTTTACAAGAATATTGAGATGTATCCATTATGTGAAGTGTTGTTTTTTTATTTTTGCTAGTATATAAAATTTATGTCTTATTAAACATAAAGATGTATGGAATTCTTGTGACTATATTAAAAATATGACAATCCTGTGGCGAAACTGAGGTAGTCTCTAGTGACTTAACTGCTAAGTGTATTCATTGGCCACTTTGCACTTTTTGTCTTTATAGATAAATTCATAGAGGTATACTAAGATATATGAGGATATTTCCATATAAAAATCCATATCTCTTGAAGGAGTTTTTGCAGATAGGTATATGTGCAGTTAGGGGGAAACAGAAGGCAAAGTCTGGCAATATCAATCTTGAATTTAAAAAGGAAGTTGTATAACAACAATAGTTGCAAATGATCACTTTGGGTAAGAACTGTGTGTTGAAAGTAAAGGAATACACATGATAACCTCTCTGTATCTGTATTGAAAACCATAATGCCCAAAAAGGGGAGGAAGAGAGAGACACAGAGAGAGAGAGATTGAGAGAGAGACACAGAGAGAGATAGAGAAGGGAAAGTGACCACCATAGGGACAGCCTTGGTGGGGTTGTGGCAGGAGAAAACCTGGGGACATTGGTGGTGGAAACTGTGCGCTGGTGGAAGGATGAGTGTTGGAACATTGTATGACTGAGACCCAATCATGAACAGTCTTGTAACTGTGTATCTCAAGGTGATTCAATTATAATATAATAATAAACAGGGGTATGATCGCATTCTAGTGTCTACCAGTAAACACATATTAAGTGCATGTTGGCTAGCGTTTTTCTTTGAGGAAATAGAGAATAATAGTAAGATATAATAATATTTATATTAATAATCACTGTCTTCCCATTGTTCATCGATTTGCTTGAGCGGGCACCAGTAATGTCTCCATTTGTTGGGAATAGGGTCCATTATTGTTACTGTTTTTGGCATATTGAATATAACACAGGTAGCTTCCCAGGCTCTGCTGTGGCTCTGGGTTCATCCGGGGCCCAGTCTTTTTCTAGATCAGACTATCAACCATCCAGGGCCCACAGGGCAGAACCCTGGGTGTAGACAAACCTGTCTCCTGTCTGCTACCTGCTGATGCAGCCAGGCACCACAGCCACACCTGCAACACCTCAAGGGGCAGGTATATAAAAATAAATTTATAAAATCTATGAAATGCAGTAGAAGTTTCAAAATGAAAAAGATATGAATAAAAATGTTAACAGGTGAAAAATTGAAACAAGTTCCAAAAATAAATGGAATGTCAATAAAATAAAGATGTACATATTTTCTCTAAAACCAAATCACTCCAATACTAAAATAGGAAATGTATTTCTTCATAATATAAACACAGTTAAATGACCAGAAAGGGACTGGAGACCAGGGCTGGAATTCATATCTTACAGTGGACAGGTCCTGAATTCCACCACTGGCAGCACATGTCCCTAAATACCACTAGGAATGATCCTGGTAACCTCACTATTGCTGGGACTGAGTACTGTACTGCCAGCTCACTGGAGTGGCCTGTGGTTCCCTGCAGATTACTTGGGTGCTCTCCCTCAAGAACAGTAATAGTGAATAAACTTGAAAAATAAGTACACTTGGGGCCAGAGTGATAATTCAGCTGGTAGGGTGCATCCTTTGCATGTGGCATACCCAGGTTTAATCCCTAGCATCCTATATGATTCCCTGAGCATCAGCAGGAGTGATTCCTCAGTGCATAGTCAAGAGTAACCCCTGAGCATTGCCTGGTGTGACCCAAAAAGCCAAATAAATAAGCAGACTTAATTAATTGGGAAAAAACAAACACTTGACTGAATGACAGGCAAGATGTAATTAAGAAGCATTTAGCAACAAGTTTAATGTTTCTAAAATAAAATTTCTTTTAAAAATGCTTAACAAGTACTAAGGAAGTACTGGAATAAGTACTGGAGAATATTCACAGCAATACAGGACCACAACAGTAAAGAAGAAAAAGCTCAAATCAACCTAGCCACAGCTGGGAAAACAAACAAATAGGAACACACAAATGCCAAAGTCAGTAGAAGAAATGCAATTATAAAACTTAGATACAATTACTAAATTGTTATGTGTTTTTATATATAAAAATTAAAGTTCACTCCACTTGTATCACTTGTCTTCCCATTATTCATCGATTTGCTCAAGAAGGCGCCAGTAACATTTCCATTTGTCCCTGTCCCATGCTAGTATAGCCCAAGGGCCTCTGCTTGCTCCAGAAATAGGAAAAGCCTCAAACCGTTTGTTCAGGTCATGGGAATGAGGTCTATTATTGTTACTGTTTTTGGCATATCAAATACAACACAGGTAGCTTGCCAGGCTCTGCCTTTGCAGGCGCTCTTAGTTTTTGCATTTACTGATGTACCTCGCAGCCGGAAAGTGGTCATGTGCAATGGGGAGAGCCAGTAGCAGTTCTACCTTGTGTATCTGTGTCTCTGGTTCATGGCTGACAGCCCAGGAACAGTTTATAGGTGGGTCCACCAGGCCTCCCAGACAGGACAGAGGTGGGGAAAGGGACCCCAGCTCCATCTCCACTGAAGCCCGGTGACGTTTCCCTAAACCTCCTTGTCTGTCTTCACCCCGAGCATCCAGAACCATCATTTTCATCATTTTCATTTCATTTAGAGAAGTTAATGAGTAAAAATCAAGAAAACAATATAAAGGGCAATGAAACCAGGAGTCAGTGCTATGAAAAAGCACTCCTAGACTCATGCCATAATAATAAATAATAAAATGGTTATTATCACCTGCAGATTTAATTTTTAGCCCAATTTGGGCCTTCATATTGGGTTCACGTAAAGATTGATTACTATGTGTGACATCTCGGGTCCATATATTCAAGTTTTCAAGTAAGAAAAAGCAGATCTCTTCACTTTTACTCATAATTTTAAACAGTTGATATTTTCAACAAATGACGAAAAGAAATGTTCTGGTTATAAAAAGCTTTGAGAACTGATGACTTCTTGAAACCATCTAAGTGGTGAATGATTTTGAAATTTCAATGAAAATGGTTCTTCACACAGGTAACTTGAGTTAAACACTATTTTCACTGAGTGCCAACTCTCTAATGTGGTACAAAGTAAAACTATGATAAAATGAGTGATGTTCTGAAAAAAAAATGTTCTTGGCTCTGCGCAGAGTTTATAACTAGTGTTTTGCTTTCGTTGTACCCAATGTAATATTTTATGAACAAAAAGAGAGGTGATGTTTTAGATTTCTAGTCAACACTAACTGAATGTCACTATGCAGAGTGCAGTTTACATAACTATTGCCATGGTGTCCCAGAGGAAATTTACTGTCATTTTATTTGCCTGGGTTTCCCCACCCCCTACAGAAGAGAATTTCAATCTATGTGAAAGGATACTTGCATAGCTGTAAGCTATATAATACACTCAATTGCTAATTTTCAGTTTTCTTAGTGAAATAATCATGACACAATCTGAGGTATTAAAGATAAATATCAATTAAATAGCAGCTGAATTTTGATTTTGGCCTACAGGATCTGGAAAAAAGAGAAAAATCCATATACTTTATACTAAAATTATCTATTCAGTGTTTTGAAATATTTAAAATATTTATCTAAGAAAATAATTAGGATGAGAATACCTTAGGCACTTCAAGTTTTTTTAGATTTAAATGGAAAGTGGATTTTAAAAACAATGCTGCCTTTAAGGTAAATTTAAAATAAACTTTTCTAACCCTCTTTAATTACATTTCACATAATTTTTTTGAATTGTTACAAGAGTTGCTTTTTTTTTTTTGAGAAGAGGATGGTGTGGTGTTCAGGGGATCAGGTGGTAGCTGGGATTGAACCTTGCCCTCCTGCAAACCAAGCTTGCACTCAGTCTATTGAGCTTTCTCTGACTCGGGTCCTTTTTTTGCTTTAAGCACAAAGGTAAAGTAGAGGAATTCCCAAGGCAAAGTCCTGTGTAAGTCTGTAGGCCAGAGAGGTTACTTGAGGAACTCAGTATGGTAAGAGAATAAAACCATTTAAAATATATTTGCACAGTGGTTTCCTCTACTAAATATTCCTCTCATCCATCACTATTATGATGATTGCTTCTCCTAGATGTTGAATAGTATTTTTCAAGAGGTGCAACAAATTAATATAATTTTCTTTTGTGTGTACAGTATTTCTGCTTGACTGATGAGCTTTATGAAAATTATAGTCTCACTGGATAAAGAAACTGTAGTACATCTACACAATGGAATACTATGCAGCTGTTAGGACAAATGAAGTTATGAGATTTGCCTATGCAGACATAGAATGACTGAATTTATTTGCATGACATAAATATATTTTTAAACATATTATGATATATATACATATTATGACACCAATATCCAAGGTCAGATGAAAAGTGGATCAGGAGGTCATGTCAGAGGTGGAAATTGCCACAAACATGTGGGAGTCAGAGGTTAGGTAAGACAGAGAAGGGAACAGGTGCCAATAATTGTCGAAAAGTGCTATTACCACATAGAATTGATCATTAAATAAAGGCAAAGAGATACACATAATAACCTCTATATATGTATTACAATCCACAAATTGTAAGAGAAGGAAGAGAGAAAGAGAGAGAGATAAAGAGAAAGAGAGAAAAGAGATAAAGAACCTGCCATAGAGGCAGGCTAGGAGGGGGAGGAAATCAGGGACATTGGTGGTGGGAAATGGGCACTGGTTGTGGAATGGGTGCTGGAACACTCTATGGCCAAAACCAAAAACATGAACATTTTCGTAATTGTTTATCTCATGGTGGTATAATAAAATATATTTTAAAATGTTCATGTTTGGGTTTTGACCATACAGTGACTTTGAATATTGGTGTCATAATATATATATATATATATATGTATATATATATACATATATATATCATAATATGTATCGTATATATATATGTCATGCAAATAAATGCAGTCATTCTATATCTGTCTCTCTCCTTCTGGCTAATTTCACTCAACATGATCCTCTCCATGTCCATCCATTTATAGGCAAATTTTATAACTTCATTTTTCCTAAGAGCTGCATAGTATTCCATTGTGTAGGTGTACCAAAATTTCTTTTATCGAGTCATCAATTCTCAGGCACTTTGTTTCCAGATTCTGGCTATTGTGAATAATGCTGCTATGAACATAAAGGTAGGGATGATGTTTCCACTATGTGTTTTTAACTACCCAGCGTATAATCCCAGGAGTGGTATGGCTGGGTCAAATGGGAGTTCAGATTCTAGTCTTTGGAGGAATGTCCATATAGTTTTCCAAAAAAGGCTGTACCAGTCGACATTCCCACCAACAATGGATGAGAGTCCCCTATTCCTCGCATCCACTCCAGTACTTGTTGTTCTTGCTCTTTTTGCCAGTCTCAAAACATGAACATTTTTGTAATTGTTTATCTCGTGGTATAATAAAATATATTAAAAAATAAATAAATAAAAATGAATAAAAGTAAATAAACATATGATTCAAAAATAAAAAAGAAAATTATTGTCTCAAAGGCTTTTCCATGTATTCTCGGTAGTATTTCCCTAATTCAATAAATGGACTTTATCATCATTTCCCTCTATGAAGATCTGCTGGAATCCTCTCAAATGTTCCATCAATTCAATGATCTCACTATACTCCCATGATATTTTTTATTTTATCTCCCAACAGCAACTATACTGCAGTTATGAATCTGTCTCCCCACATCGGTTAGGATGTCCTAGAGGCAAGGACTGCTATAGCTCTATCAGAAACTATATGTTGGCAAGACAAATAGAAGTTAACACATCATCCAATTTATTTGTTCATTACATATATCTCCCTATCTCTTCCTTAAATTGGACTCTCTCCCTGAAGATCTTTCTTCCAATGTTCCACATGCTTTATCTCATGCATGAAGAGATTAAGAATATTAAGCAGGTGACAGATATCAACAATGAGCTGGGGATTTATTGTAATCAAACAATATGTTCAGTCTTGTAATTGCTCAGAGCATTTTTGCTCTGTAATTATATGGTTGCCTCAGTATAGCCATTCAATGATGTTATAATTAGTGTGTAATTAACTAAAGTATTTGCTGAGATGCTGCAAAGCATGAAACTTGTGTGCAGGTTGATACCATGAGGCTTGATAAACTACTTAGTCAACAACTTTCTGAAAACACTCCAGCAGATCTTTTCCAAAATTCAGCAATTAGAAACTGTCTTCCAGCAAATTCTGTACCTTATTCCAAAATTCTTTTGTTTTCTCTCTAGCCTTGGAATACTATCTAAACCTTCCCATTACTGCCATTTCCACCCAAACAAACCTCCTTCCTAGTTTATTCTTGATATACTTTATTGTTTTATTTATTTTAATTGTCACTGTCACTGTCTTCCCGTTCATCATCGATTTGCTCGAGTGGGCCCCAGTAACATCTCCATATGTCTTGTCTCATGCTAGTAGAGCCCAAGGCATCTGCTTGCTCCAGGAACATAAAGTGCCTCAATCCATTCTGGAATGAGGTCTATAATTGTTACTGGTATTTGGCATATATATCAAATACAACACGGGTAGCTTGCCAGGCTCTGCCGTGCAGGTAGCATACTCTTGTAGGCATCTCTAAGTCCAGCATTTATTGATGATGGCAAGCAGCGCGCAAGCTGGGCGCTGATAGGCTGGTCTGCTGACCTATTTTAATTAGGTTCTGTATTTTATTAATATTTTTATTGTGGTAACGTTGGCTTACATATTATAGGGGCTCAATATCAAGCATCTTCAAAATATTACCATATTATATCTACAAAATGCAAATATCCTTCCACCACAGTTTCTCCTTCCCTGCCAACTTTGATCATTCCAGTCTTCCTCTTGGGGAACCTCAGTTCAGTGGTCTGAGTCAAAGGATCCGTTTTTATTTGCTTCTGTGTTTCCTCTTGCTTTGCTTTTCTATGTCTCATGTACAAGTGAGATCATCTGGTAATCGCCTTCCTCTTTCACTTAGCATGACCCTTTCCAGTTCCATCCATGTCATTGTACTGGTAACATTTCATCTTTTCTAGTGCTCCACTTTGTACTCACACTCCATTTTCTTTACTCACTCATCACTCATTGAATACTTGAGATGTTTCCAAAACCTTATACTGACTTTAAGAAATAGATAAAAGCTTCATGGAAGATGATAAATTTGAACTAAATTTTAAAACAGAAATAGTACATCATCTTTAAAGGGCAGTAAAGAAGATACGACAGATTGTGAATAATTCCTAAACAGTGGCACAGAGTATTGTGTGCAGGCAGTAGAAAGGCGTTGCAGGTGTGAGACTGGGGAGATAGCACACAGGTGAGGGATTTTCCTTACATCAGCTACCTGCCTTCTATCTCTGGCACTGCGTACTGTTCCCTGATCTCCACCAAGCATCATTCTTGAGCACAGAACTGGAGTAAGCACTGATCATTTTTGATCACGTGCTTCTAAAACAAATCAAAAGCAATATAAAACAAAAAAAATGTTAGAGACTAAAGGAAGATACAACACTGTCTATATGGGCCTGGAATTTGCCAGTATGCCCTGAAACTGTAATACTACTTGTGACCTAGTAGTCATTCAAAGCATTTCCACATCAACATTTCTAAATCAGAAGTTTCCATGATTGCACTATAAGGCCTAGGTAAAATCTGTGTGTGGAAACTAGTCATGAATTTCTTCACTTTGTGAATTAAATACAACAGTATTTAATCGTATCAAATTATGCAGTTGCTTCCAGAGGGTGAGACATTTGTCTCTTGGTAGAATGATATATAGATATAAATTTATATATATATATATGTATATATGTGTGTATATAATATATATATATATCACCCTAAAACAAACCATGTGCCCTAGTCTGATCAAAACTGCACCCTGCATTATTGTTTTATTCTTTGCAAAGAACTAAATAATAAAATGAGAAAAAACTGCTATATTGAGTTTGCAAAGGTAAAAATGCAAGGGCATTTGATTCAAGACCCAGAATCAAACAGTACAGACAAGTAGAAATTAAAATACAGAAAAATATATATATAAAGGAAAAACACCCTTTTGATTACATTTGCCACTTACTATAGCTGTACTTTATTTACTTATTTATTTTGTTTTTGGGTCATACCTCCGATGCTCAAGGGTTAATCCTGGCTCAGCACTCAGGAATTGCCATTAGCAGTGCTCGGGGGACCATATGAGATGACAAGGATCAAACCGGGTTGGCTGCATGCAAGGCAAATACCCTACCAACTAGAATATCACTCCCACACCTAAAGCTGTACTTTATATTATGTTTTAGGTATGGATTTTTTTTGAAAAATATATGCAGAATACACATGTATAGAATACATATAGTTATATCCTACCTTATTTTAAAAGTCTTTAAATACTGCCTTGTGTGCACTTATTTTTTTTATCACTGCTTAACTTAATCCACAGTAATAAATAATAGAACCCATCTGGGCTAAAGAATCACTCAGCGGTGGAGTGCATGCCTGGCACCTCCTCGGTTACCATGTCCAGTCCTGTGCCATCCTGTGCCATGACAGAGTTAGATACCCAGCAGAAAACAACCAAGTGTGTTCAAGCTCCAAAGCTAAATATGTCTGACTTCCATTGTATATCACAGCTAGGTGTTCAGCATCACAGCCAAGTAGGTGTCCCACAATCATGGAAACAGCAAAGGGAAGAGGGGAGAAATCATAGAAAATGTCAATGTTCAAAGACGGTAAAAATTGTTCAATAGTACTGCATGTCTTTGCTAAAATATGTGATACATCTTGCTAAAATAGTATACTATACAGCCTTATGGTAATTGTGAAGGAAATTTGGAAACCTTGATAAACTTCATGAATTTGGCTTGGAGGCGCTACAGGTGAGCAGTGGGCTTCCATAGGAGGAGCCCCAGGGGTTTGTAGCCTGTCCATCCACACCTCCCCTCTACTCCCATTTTATCTTTAGTCTTGGACCTCCCTTGAGCCCACATCTCGGGAGTCCATGTGGGACAGGCAGAGGGACAGAAGATGCTCACACCAGTCTTCCATTGGTACTCCAGTGCTAATGGTCAACTTTAGGCAGAATTTTGCTGCTGATTTTAATTTCATGGCCAGTTTTAATAAAAATACAAAATGGTTGAATTTGTTTCCTGTTTTTCTTTGTTTTGTGGGCCACACATTGTGGTGCTCATGGCTTACTCAGTGCTGGTTCTGTGCTCAGGTATCATTCTTAGAGCACTTTGGGGACAGTCATGTACAAGGCAAACATCTACCAGCTGTACCGTATCTCTGGCCCAAAGTGAATTTCTTTATGGGAAAGATGCACATAAATTCTTTTTGCACTCTGTAAGTTAAAGGAAAAGAAATCCACTCAGAGCTTTGCAATGCACAGACCTTGAAATAAATGAAGCCTCTGAATCAGAACCTACACAGAATAGTCCCTGACTTCTTGCATCCTCTGCTTGTAGTGCCAGGGGATGAGCAAACACTTTCTCCCTTGGGCCTGGAGTTCACACTGACTGTACTGCTTTATCTTCCTTCTATCCACCAGCATCTCCCCACCCTCAGCTCAGAGCATCTGTTCCTGTTCCCCGTAGGTATCACAGTCCCGCCTATGACATCTGAACTGTTGTTTGTCTTTTATAATTGTATTTGAGGAATAAGGTCCTCTCTAGAGGAAACTTGTGATAAATTGGAATTTCAAAAAAATATTAGTCTTTGTGTTTATAAAAAAATAGTAAAATATGAGATAAAAAACAAAGTAGAAATTAACACTTAGATAAATGCAGATGGAAATAATAAAAAGCCTAGAAAATAAAAGCTAATGTGGTATTTGATAGGCAGAGACATGCATCTTTTCATTTTTATTTTATAATACTCTTTTTTTAATAATTAACATTGAAAAATCAATCCTTATTTAAAATGCAGTGAAAATTTCTCAGCTTGATATATGATGCCTGAAATACTACATGACATTTTTAATTAAACAAAGTCTCCTTTCTGTTTTGAATTCTGCTCACTTACACCAGAAGATAAACATTTGCAACAAAATAAAGATATTGGGACTGCAAAGAAAATGTATAGATTCATTCTGGGAATGATGATGGGATGGGATATACGCATTACACAGTGTGTCCAGTAAAATAATTTCCGAGAGCTTACTTTTCTTTTGTTAATGTGGAAAATTTAATTCTTCGTATGTTTCAGACTTTGCTCTTGAGATTTCTGAAATTATTGTCTAAAAGTTGACATAGCATAATGAAGCATCATTAGAAAATGAATGATGTCTAGGTTGAAAGCAGAAGCAGTAGTCTTTCTTACGGTCAGGTATTTTTTGAGATAGTGATTTCTTGGTACTACATTGAGAAAAACAAAGAGGAAGAGTGGTTTCTGTTAATGATTTGTTTTGGTGTTGGCTTTAATCTTTTTAGGCAGAGAATGGCCTTGTTTTTTGTGTTAAGTATGAATGAAAGTGCACAGGGGGCAAGAGAGATTATCTTAATAATAACTTGTATCACTTGTCTTCCCACTGTTCATCCGTTTGCTCAAGCGAGCACCAGTAACATCTTCATATGTCCTGTCACATGCTAGTGTAGTCCAACGCAACCACTCGCTCCAGGAACATGAAGAACCTCAAACCATTCCTTTAGGTCATGGCTGCAAAGTGGCTGCATGAAACAGGGAAAGATCAGCTCTGACAAGCTGTGGAATCCGGAGGTTGAAAATGGCGGTCCTCATGGTGTGGGGGGGTTCCTCTGGCTTCTTGCGAGGTTCTGGGCTTCAAATAATAGTAATAATAATATCTCAATAATAGAGGATGGAAAACAAACAAATAAAAAGGAGTGGGGAAGAAAACTTTGAATTAAAGGAAATGTAATAAGATAAATATAGATCACTGATTCATTGAGTTTCTTGAATAAAAGAAAATCATGCCTCCGTCATAGATTGAAAAGTGAGGATACAGGGGTTTTTAGTGAAGAATTGTGAGTCACTCGATGTGGAAAGTGACCTTAATAAGGGAGTTTATACTTTCAGTAAATAAATTCCTAATATTTACTTTATACCAATCATGTTGCTTGGTGCTTGTTGCTTTTACTCATGTAGGTTCACAGATTTTACATCTGCAAGAAAAGTGTCTCTGAGAGTGTGTATGTGTGCATAAGCACACAAATATTGTGCAGAAGGAGACTTGTGACTTGTCCTATGGGGCTTGTCCTATGGGAAAGAAAACACCATATGGCTATTCCTCTAAAATGCTTTATATAGTTGATGTATAATGGAATAAATAAAAAATTTAAAAAATTTTAAAAAATTCTGTTGAGACTGAAGCGGTCATTGAAGCCCTAGCCAAATAGGGCATTCAAACTCCGTATATCAAGATGTTTCGTGAGCTGTATTACGGATTCACGACCAGGATTTCACCATTCTACAAGAAAGTGATCATTGATGTCAAGAGAAGGTTTCGACAGGGTGATACCATTTCACCAAAACTCTTCAGCACTACCCTTGAGAACATCATGTGACAATTAGAACAGGAAAGAATGGGAGTGAAGATAGTCGGCAACTACACCACCTCCGCTTCGCTGATGACATCGTTCTAATAACACCAAACATTAGCCAAACGGCACAAATGTTGGCTGACTTCAACCGAGAATGTGGAAAGGTAGGTCTACAGCTGAATCTCAACAAAACAATGTCCATGAAAAACAAATTAGTTCCAGATGCTCCATTCACTTTCAATGGAACAACCATCTCTGATTGCAGAAGCTACGTGTACCTAATCAAGAACTCAACATGATGAATGACCTAAAACTTGGGCTGTGTAGGAGAAAGTGAATGGCATGTAATACCTTCAAAAGCATCGAAAAAAATAGCTAAAAAGGACAAAGAACCTCCAGCTCTGGGCATATCTCTTTTATTCTACCATTCTCTCCTGCATTCACATATGCCTCAAAGACCTGGGCCCTATGAAAGCAGGATGAAAACACTATTTGGGTCTCCTGAAGAGGAATCAAAAGAGCTTTGCTTGGAATATCATGCCTCAACTCAAGCGAGAAAAGGATTCTGGAGTTCTGACCTCCATCGAAGATTGAGAGTCAGGGATTCTGTCTCGTTTGCCAAGGCATCGAAAATCAGATGTGCTGGACATGTAATGCAACTTGGAGATGACCTGTGAACTAAAGCTATTACTGACTGGATCCCATGGGATGTCAAAAGATCACATGGACACCCACGTACAAGATGGTCAGACTTCTTCGTCAAGACCCTGAATGAACAGTTTGAGGCTCTTCGTATACCTGGAGCAAGCAGATGCCATTAGGCTACAGTAGTACGTGATAGGGTCAAATGGAAATGTTACTGGCACCTGCTCGAGCAAATCAATGAATAACGGGATGTCAAGTGATCAAGTGATAATGGAATGAGTGAAAAATCTTTGTATGTATGAGGATTCCTACATAGGTGAGCAAATGGCCTTCAATGTCACAGGTAAATTTACTGTAACTATCATGGGTAAAAATATATATAAATAATATTTACATAACATATACATATATACTGGCATATATGTACACATATATACAGTTAATCTTTAAAGCCTGCTGAAATTAGTAACTAATTCCAATGCTAGATAGGAAAATAAAGATGAATTAAAAGGAGTTGTTTGGTTCCAGAAAATTAGTCTAGCATCTAGAATGATGTAATAAACTGTTGATAACAACACCTGGTGCCTTTAATTCACTATTGCTGGAATGTTTCTGGCTTATGGCATGAACTTGAATTTGTCCCAGTGGTATTAGTGCACCATTAGTGTTCAGACATTGATTTTTCTCATCTCCAAAATTTTCCTCTAGTTTGATTTAGAGGTTGGTTTCTTTGTCTTTTGCAGAGCTGTGTGTAAGACAGTGCTTACACATTGTAGCAGTTGACATTGGTGCCCTTGCCCAATCCATTGAGTGCATCTGATAGGAACACAACTGTATCTAGGACCTTCACTGCACTGTGCGTCCTCCATCAAGCAAGCTACCAATGACCTGATTAAAACCAAATATATAGAAGTCCATGCATACTTTAGGTCTGTCCATGCCACTCTCCATCCCTGTCCTTGGCCATTTCAGGTAATATCCAAAGAGGCCTTGTCAGCTAAGAGTGTAAAAACAGGGTTGGAGGGATAGTACAGTGGGTAGGGCTTTTGCCTTGTCTGTAGCTGACCTAGGCTCAATACCTGGCATCTCATATGATCTGCTGAAACTGACAGGGAGTAATTCCTGAGTGCAGTCAGGAATAACCCCTGAGCATTGTCAAGTATGGCCTACAAAACAAAGAAAATTAAATTAAAACTTAGCACTACTGGGTATGGCAGGGTGCACGCACACACATACACACACACTACAGACAAACACTTATGTAAAAACAGCAGATTAAGAAATGTTTTCATAAAAAGAAATAAATAAGTAAAACTGTGATCTTGAGTGCAGAGCCAGAAGTAACTGGGTGTGAGCATCATTGGGTGTGACAGAAAAAAAACAAATAAGAAGTGATCAAATAGTGGATACGTAATCTGACCAAAATATTTGTACAATGTGAATGAGAAGATAAATTAAAGTTGAAAATTCATCTTTTACATAAATGTAAATCAGAAAGCTTAAATGTTCTATTGAACTGAAAAGACAAAATAATTCTCATTCCCCAACGGAGAAGTCCCAATATTCAAAATTAAGGAAGATTATCGGGCTGGGGAAGTAGCTAAGAAATAGTGTTTATGCTGTGCCTGAAGTTCAGCATTTAGTTCCTGGCATCACAACAGAAAACAAATGGTCACTAATATCCCGTTCTCCCCCCCCCTGGTAGCAGAATTACATATATTTTTCTGTACATAATTTTTTGGCAGGTTCTTCCCAAGCAGTGTTCAGGTGGGTGCTTCCAGTGATGCCCAGCTCACTAAGCATGTGATTCAAGATGAGAATATGAGGATGAGGCTTTCCTCAGGACTGTAGTGTCAAGGACTTTCTGGGCCATCCTAGTGATGCTGGAGGCCTCAGGATCACAGGCCATGCTCTTACCTGGGGCACCACACGATGCTGGGGAATGAAGTTGGGTTGACCTTTTGGATGGTACATGCATTAAACCCAGTACTTTCTCTTCAGTCCCAAATTATTCCTAGATTCTATGGCACTACCACCCTGAATGTGCCAGATCTTGTCTAATTTTTCCTAGAAAGATTGGAATGAGAAAATGATAGAAGAATTGATGCTGAGCAGCAGTATTTAAAGAAATCACTCTTAGCGGATGGGTGATAGTATAGTGGTTAGGATGTAGGTATGTACTCATCTTCAGTTCAATTCCCAGCACCACCTGATTTTTTTGAGCTTCACTGGGTGCAACCCTGAAGCCCTCACCCACAGCACTGCACAGTATAACCTGCTGGTCCCCGGCACCACCAGGATGGCCCAGATATCTCTGGCACAGCCAGGCCAGAGAATCATGCCCTTGAATTCTTGCATTATACTGCCAGCTGGGCAGTGGATAATCACTATAGGTGATGCCGGATATCCTGATCACCACTTGGAATATTCCTACACCCACACAGTTAAAAAAACAAAAACAAAAAACAGAGATATGTGGCAAAAGGAAATATGGTCCAAATGGGGAACAAAATGCCCAAAGATTCACATATATTTCAGAAATGAGAGCAGATATAAAAAGACAGAACAAATAAAACTATTAAAAAAGTAAAGCAGTCAAATTAGGATTTGAATGTCTTTTAAATAATATGTAAATTTGGTGGAAACATCAGCAAATAGATCTATGTATCTGATTTGCAGAGCCGACTGGAGCTGCACCCCAAAGGTCTCATGCAGGAGGAACTCTCATTGGGTGTTAAACAAGCTCTGGGTTTGTGCCATATGCTTGGCTGAATATGTAGGTAATTTTACCAGCAGTGGTGCTCAGACTCAAGCTTGATCAAATTGCAAGGAGGGCTGGTGCAAACCAGATTTCTAGGCCCTACCCCACGGTTTCTCAATCAGGGTCAGCCCTGAGAATTTGTAATTCTAACAATTTTACTGATGATTTCAATGCTGCCAGAGAGGGCGAAGGCGATGCTTTGAAACCACTGATTAGTGTTCTCTTTACTCCCAAGTAGATTGTTGTTCCATTTCTGAGATGTTAAAATTAAAGATATACTTCTCTACCTCTCAACACTTTTCATAAATCTATTGCATTTCCCTTAGATCAGAAATAAAAATAGAAAGCTGCTTCTCCATCATTTTTTTCCTCCATCATTTTTGTTTGGAAGTTTTCATTGTTCCCTCTGGAGACTTGCTTCCTTGTACTACTGCTTACCTCTAAGCTTTTGACACTTCAGACTTAATAATAGATAGTTGTACATAACAATGACCAACGTATTATTTCAGTCCTCTGTTTATTGAATGTCAAAAGTTGCCTATGCTATTTTTTTTCACTTAGAAAACACAGAACTCCAATAGGTATGTTCAGTAGTGAGAGAGGTCACTTTAATCTAGCCAAACCTGCTTCCCCTCACTTTCAGGATTTATTCCAATGGTAATCCATTGAGATTCCATTAGCTGTATAAAATTTCCTTTTAAGCAATCCCTTTTTAGAGATGAGATGTAGTTTGGTAACTGACTACTGGACCGTCCAAGTAGGGAGTAATAGCATTGGATATGATTGGAGGATGTTTCCTGTTTACTGCCTTAAAGAAGGTGTATCTCCATCAGGAAGCTAAATTTTTTTTCTAGAAAAGGAGCAATAAGACAAAGAGGCTTGGGAATGTCTTTGTGACTCCACTGGTAGTCACATAGTAATGGGTGTATTAATATTGTCTATTTAATATAAAATGTATGTACACTGGCATGAGGTCATAGACTCAACAAATTTATTCTGTATATTCTGTACAATGACATTTAGATCATAGACTTGACAAATATACAATTATGTTCTTTCTTCTGCATTAAAATAAGGACCCCACTGCCATCTTTTAGTTGTTATTAGATTCTATTTCTCCCTAGAGTTGCTGCTATAACTAGGAGAGAAATGAAAGCAGGATGTTGAATCTCTGCAGTATCTGCTCTAATTGCCCAAAGTTTCAGCGGTCCCTTTGTTCTGGATATGCTAAATGTTGGACATCAAAGGGCTTATTGATGATATTGGAAGACATGCAGATACTTTTTAGGAGTCTTATCACTCTTCAGATGACACAGACCATCTTGGAATAGAAGCACTTTGAGGATTAAAAGGCATCAAAATTAGTCACTACCACTTCACAGTGGTAGTGAAGGAAGGGCAGTGCATTGTCAGGAATGAGACAAACAATGCTCATATTTCACTGACAATGGTGATTATAAGGGCTGGATTTTTAGGTAACCAACTCCTGTGGAAAGCTCATGAAATAAGCACTAAGCGTAAGACCATTGCTCCCAGTTAAAGTCATGAGTTGAGAATCAATATGACTGTAGCTTGTTGTAAGAGTTCTTTATCACTTACAAACTACAAGGCAAACATGGATCGTAGCCATAATTTTGTTATACATGTTACAGTTTTGTGAATTCATTTAAATGTTTAACTTTGCCAGGTCTCTATAATAAAATAAGATAAATAGACCAAAATGAGGAAATGAGACCAAAGACAATAGTGAAATCCTAAAAACTTGAAAATTTTTTCTTTACTGTAAAATAGCTCTTTTCCTACCTCCTCCCTTGAGGATTTGAAATCAGAAACTGGTTTAATCAGATCAAATTGTCTTCAAGACCTATATGCAACATTATTTCTCTAGTTTCAGAACGAAAGTAATATTCAAGCAATTTACTAGTGACATTTTCTAAGTGGAATAGATGGTGAAATAGAGCTAATTTTTCTAGCTAAACTGTGAGAGCTACTATGGAAATGTTTCTTAAATTCTTTCAGTATGTGGAAGCAGGAAGCACAATTAGTTTTTTCATCTTGGTCTAAAGATGACAACATGGAAAATTGTCTTGACTGATTATTAGTCTGTATACTGAACTGGAATGTGTGTTTTTAAAGTGTTAATATAAACCATGTGACTACACTAAAAGTAAAATTACTGGAAAGGGAAGTTATGGGATCTCCCAATCATTATCTAGACTGGAGAAAAGGGTCTGGAAAAGTGTTAGTCTGTTGAGTGGACATAGTAGAAATAAAATTTTCAGCCCTTCCTATCCCATAGAAAGTTTAAACTATACTAAATTCATGAGGTCACTAAGAAGCGAAAAATAGGCATCTATAAAAATTGTGTTAGTCTCTTTTCTCAAGGGTAGGTGACCATGGATGATGCCAACGTGTAATCAGAATCTCCAATTACAGTAGGCATAAACTAGACCATAGCATAATAGAGGACAGGTGGTAGCACTTCAGCACAGGTGGGCCCAATTTTCACAAGAGATTAACTCTGGAATGTGGAATATTTTGCCTCTTAAGCACCCATGGTGATTAGCAATCAATTGATCAAGAGAGGGAGCCCTAAACATGAAAAATAAAGGGACAGATTGAGTTACATAAACATGTAGTAGATAAAGTGGAGGAAGAGCCTGTTATTATAATGTTGATTCCCAATCTGGGTAATTGAAGAGGTCACTATGTAATATGGTCCTAAGAATGAAATACAATTCTTCCTCCACACCTTCATCATTTCATCATCTATGGTTGTTTATCATGACTGTACACTGTAAGCCCAGGTGATACCACAGAAATAACTATGCTTCTTCCCTTTATCTGTTATGTGTTGTACATGTCTGGCTCTATTGACTAGCTAGCAGAATCCCCACATCTGTTCCTTAATACATATAGTTTTATTTAGAAAAAATCAAATTCACATTACTGTTGACTAATCTTTGCCATGATAGTAAACCAAGCAACAGTATCAATTTTTTGTAACTTACTATATATATATATATATATATATATATATATGTATATATACATAATGCATATATGTATATATTTTCCATTTTTATTCTGATTTTATTTATGATTTACAGTATTAGTAATGGTAGATTCATGTATACATTGTTCCAACACCACATCTTCCACAGTAGTGTCCAGTTCTCTCCATGTTCAAAGACCGCATCATATTAATCCACCCTCCTTATCCAATGACCAACTCACCAGTTCTGTTACCTTTGACTATTTGTTGCCCTCTTGCAGTATTTTTTTATATCCCACATATGAGAGATCTTCATATACATGTCCCTCTCATTCTGTTTTCAATCATTCTCATACCCTTTCCATCCACATAATGCCAAATTGTATGTTTTTTTTTTCTTAGTATCAAACTCAGCAGTGCTAAGGGCTTAATCCTGACTCTGCATTTAGGGATCACTTCTGGCAGTCTTGGGATACTGTATGTAGCACTAGGAATTGAATCCTTGTTGAGACCAGGTAATCTAAGCACCCTATCTGCTGCACTATCTCTCCAACTTCTGGTTTTCTCTTGAAGCTGCACTATTCACAATAGCTAGACTCTGGAAACAACCTAAGCGTCTGAGAACAGAGGACTGGCTAAAGTGGTACATTTACATGATGGAATACTATGCAGCTGTCAGAAGAGACAAAATTATGAAATTTACCTGCAAATGGACGGACATGGAGACTATCATGCTGAGTGAAATTAGTAAGAAAGAAAAAGATAGATATAGAATGCCTGCATTCATTAATGGGTTATAAATATATGCCAGTGTTTTATTAAGTGTAGGAAATGGTAATGTCAGACTAGAACTCACCATTGAATATACACAAAGAGACTTAAATGATAAACCCTAAATATCTGCAGGGCTAGCTGCAATGTGTAAAGAAAGAGGGAGAGAGATCCAGAGACAGAGACAGAGAGAGCTACAGAGAGAGAAAGAGAGGAAAAGGGGGTACCTACTGTTGAGGCAGCCTGGAGGTGGGCAGGAGGGGGTGTGGGTACATTGGTGGTGGGAATGGGGCACTGGTAGAGGGATGGGTGCTGGAATACTGTATTACCAAGAACCAATTATGAACACCTTTGTAATTGTATGTCTCATGGTGGTATAATAAAATATTTAAAAACAAATAAAATAAAATATTCACTGTGGATATATACTGCAGTTTCTTTACCCAGTCATCTGTTCTTGGACACTTGGGTTATTTACAAATGTTCGCTATCGTAAATAATGCTGCAATGAATTTGTGGCTACAAATATGTTTTCAAAAAATTTTGGGGGCCTTATAGGTATAAATGTTGAGAAGTTTGGTTAGATGGAAGCAGGATAATAATAATATCAAATAATAGAATTGTTTGGGTATATGGAAGCAGGAAGCAAAGATTTTTGGGGTTTTTTGGGGGGGTTTTTTTTTTTTGAGCCATACCTAGTGATGCTCAGGGATAGATAACTCCTGGCTCCACTCAGAAATCACTTCTGTTGGCTCAGGGGTCCATGTGGGATGCCTGAGAGTAAATTAAGGATGGCTTGTGAAAGACTAGTGCCTTGCCCATTGTGCTAGCTCTCTAGTTCCACAATTAGTTTTTTGAAATATTTCCAGATTGTTTTTCAAGGAGGTTGAACAGTCAACAGTCCTACCAATAGTGAATGAAGACTCTTTTCCCAAATCCATATGAGTCTTTATTTTTTAAAAAATCTTTAAAATATGCCAGGTTCACTGGAGTGTGATGCTGCTGTTTTAGTTTGCATTTCCCTGATGATAAGTGATGGAAAGCATTCTTCCATATGCCATTTTGATTCTGTATGTCTTTTTTTTTTTTGAGGAAGTTCAAGTCCTTCCAAGTTTTTTGAGGTGAGGTTATTCATTGCTGAGTTTTACCAGTGCTTTATATACCTTGAATATTAACTATTTCTCAGATGAGTTATGGTCAAATATTTTATTCTGGTTTGTGGATTGTCTTTTTATAATTTCAATCGTGTATGTGTGTGTGTGTGTGTGTGTGTGTGTGTGTAGTGTGTGTGTATGTTGTAGAAGTTTCCTCATTTGATTAAGTCCCATTTGTTTTTAGTTGTTTCTATTGTTTCATCAATGACATTGAGCAATTGAAGATACTACTAGACTCAGTGTCATGGAGGGTTATGTCTTTTTGTTTTCCCCCTCAGTGTAATTTGTATTTGAGATCTGGTATCAAGGTCCTTAAACAAATTTGAATCAAATTTGTGCAAGATGTGAGACAGGTGTCCAAGATCGTTTTTTTTTAAATGAGGTTGAACCATTTTCTTAACTTTCCTTTCTCCAACTTCAAACTCTTAACTCCTTTGTCAAAGATTAACTGACCATATGCCCCCAGGGTATCTCTTTAAACTCTTATTACATTGGTCTGAGAATATTTTTTCTAGTACCACACTGTCTTTATTACCAAAGTTTTAGAATATAATTTAAAGTTGGGTAAAGAAAGCCTTCGAGCTTTTCTGAGGTTTGTTTTTTCTATTAAGGGAGTTATAGCACTCCATATAAATTTTAATAATGTTTAGTCTATGTCTCTGAAAACTGTCTCCTCAACTGTGAGGGTGCTTTGGTAGGGACTTTATCGAATTGGTACCAGATTGTGAGGAGGATGGCAATTTGGACAATATTTTTCCTTTATATTTATTTTTTAATATTCATCTTAGTAAACTCTATAAATATTTGATTTTTATCAAGAATTTTACATTATTATTTTTGAGTGAAACAACAGTCTGTCACTGTATCACTGTCTTCCCGTAGATCATCAATTTGCTGGAGCAGGCACCAGTAACATCTAATATGTCCTGTCACATGAGAGATAGCCCAAGGGCATCTGCCTGCTCCAGGAACATAAAGAGCCTCAAACTGTTCCATCAAGTCATAGGAATGAGGTCTGTAATTGTTATTGGTATTTGGCATATCAAATACAACACGGGTGCTTGCCAGGCTCTGCTGTGTGGGTGAATACTCTTGTAGTCACCTCAAAACTCGAGCATTTATTAATGAACTGCAGGGCCGCAAGCTGCAGGGTGGATAACTGATAAGCTGGGCTGTGATCAGCTATTCTGCTGGGTGGAGCTCTGAGGAGAGGAGAGTTCGGATGTGGAAAATAGCAGCCCTCCTGGTGTGGGAGTTTAACTGGCTTCTTGCGAGGCTCTGCTGGGGTGGCAGGCGAGGGCTAGAACCGCAATCCCTCCCGGACGCCTCTTGATCAGCTGGGCACAGGGAGAGCAAGTAGCAGCTCTGCCCCATGTGTGTGAGTCTCTGGATCGGCATACCTGGGCTGCCCTTGAAAAAGACTGCTGCAGGATGGGTTTTTGATGAGCCGGGCTATGATCAGCTCTTCTGCTGGGTGGAGCTCTGAGAAGAGGAGAGTCCGAATATGGAAAATGGCGGCCCTCGGGGGTTCCTCTGGCTTCTTGCAAGGCTCTGCTGGGGTGGCGGGCCACAGCTAGAAACTACCATCCCACCCAGACACCTTGTGGCATCATTAGACTGAAACAACAGTCTAGGAATTAAAAATGAATACGATTATTTTGAAAACACTAATTTTGTATGATAAGTAAAAGTGAAAAATGATTGGGTCCATTGAGATAATACAGGAAGTAAATCATTTGGTTTTTCATGTGGCTTCTTTGGCTAAAAGCCTGTTTTTTTCTAGCACCCTGAATGGCCCCGTGAGCACTATCAGGAGTAACCCTAGGGTATAGAGCCATGAGTAAGTCCCGGGTACCACTAGGTATGGCCCCAAATCAGAGAATAGATAGATAAATAATAAAAACATTTTAAAAAAATCTTTTAAAAATATTATGATAGTCATTAAAATTAAAATCAGGAAACAAAGTTTAATGAATGAATATAAAAATTATTTGAGATACTTTCTTTACATTTTTTCTTTAATGTTACACTGCAGTGTAACTTAATTTGCAGGTGTGTATTATTCAAAGTCAAAGACTGAATATAGTACATTACATTTACTACTAAAACCCCAACTCTACATTTACTACTAAAACCCCAACTCTGTCCTGCACCATACAGGTGACCCAGTTTACCCAATTTATGCAGCTCCCTTCCCTTCTAGTAATGCCTAGTTTGATTTGATTGTTTAAAAGTTAATATTTTTATTATTTTGATCACTTGATCACTTGACATCCCTTTATTCATCGATTTGTTCAAGCGGGCACCAGTAACACTTCCATTTGACCCTACCACGTGCCAGTGTAGCCCAATGGTATCTGGTTGCTTTAGGAATACAAAGAGCCTCAAACTGTTCATTCAGGGTCTTGACGAAGAAGTCTGACCATCTTGTACATGGGCGGCCATATGATCTTTTGACATCCTGTGGGATCCAGTCAGTAATGGCTCTAGTCCAGCGGTCATATCCAAATCGCATTACAAGTCCAGCCCATCTGATTTTCAATGCCTTGGCAAACGAGACAGCGTCCCTGACTCTGGAACAGCGACCAAGGTTGGAACCCCGATTCCTTCTCTCACTTGAGTGAGACATGATATTCCAAGCATAGCTCTTTTGATTCCTCTTTGAGAGACCAGAATAGCATTCTCATCCTGCTTTCGTAGGGCCCAGGTCTCTGAGGTGTATGTTAATGCAGGGAGAACAGTGGAGTCAAAGAGATGTGCCCAGAGCTGGATTTCTTTGTCTTTTTTGCTATTTCTTCGATGCTTTTAAAGGCATTCTATGCTGCTCTCTTCCTCCTGCGCAGCTCAGGTGCTAGGTCATTCATCATGTTGACTTCTCGATCTATGTACACATAATTGCTGCATTCAGAGATGTTTGCTCCATTGAGAGTGAATGGGGCCTCTGGAACTAGTTCATTTCTCATAAACATAATTTTGTTGAGATCCAGCTGTAGACCTATCTTTCCACATTCTCGGTCAAAGTCAGCCAGCATTTGTGCTGCTCGGCTAATGTTTGGTGTTATTAGAATGATGTCATCAGCGAAGCAGATGTGGTGCCACTTTACTATTTTAGTTCATTCTTTTGCTTTATCATACAAAAATGAAACAATGTGCTGCTTTTTCTTAATTTCAGTAATTATAGTACCCTCAATATCTATGCAGGTTGTTGCAAATGGTCGTCTATCATATATTCTGCAGCTAATAGTGTTCAATTATGCATATACAGCTTATCTTCTTTAATTGTTGACAGAAATTCAGAATGTTTTCTACTCTTGAGAGTTGAGAGTTTTTAACTCTCTACAATTGAATGTTTTCAAATGCTGGAAATAATGTTGCTGTGAGCATGGAGATACAAAGTTGTTTAATTTCATATTCTTTAAGGCTAGTTTTCATAGTATTTGTGTAAATTCTCCAAAGTGACACAACTGGATGTTTTAAATTTTTTGTTGAACCTCTACACTGCTTTCAATAACGACATTCCCACCGGCTATGCATACAGCTTTTTGACTTACCATATCCTCTCCAGCACTTATTATACTTGTCTTTTGGTTTCTTACATATATGAGGTAATAGTATCTCATAATTTTGACTTGTTTTGATAATAAGAGATAAAATATTTTAATGTGCCTGTTGGCCATCTGCATGTCTTCTGTAGTTAGGCACATATTTAGATTCAAACACTTCCTATTTGGGTTACTTATTGTTGAGTTTTTACTTCTTTTTAAATCTGGGTATTAATCTCTTGTTGGATTTTTGGTCTGCAACTCTCTTCTCCATTCCAAAAGGACTCTTTAATGATTTTGGTATAATTTTCTTTTGTCCTGCAGGAGCATATTAACATGATTTTCCATTTCATTTTTTGTGGTTGCTCATTTTGCCAGTACAATCATGATCCAAAGATATTTCTAATGCCAGAGTCAGACACCATGTGATCCATGTTTTCTGTGTCATTTTCTTATATGTGCTTCATAGCCTCAGGTCTGGCATGCCGGTCATTAATTCATTTTAATTAATTAATAAGTATTAATTAATACTCTCAGTAGTGGTATACTACTGAGAGTATAACACTCACTCACACAGTAGGGCTTGGCAAGCTACCCATGTCACATTTGATATGCCAAAAACCAATAACAATTAGAGACCTCATTCCCATGACCTGAAGGAATGGTCTGAGACTCTTTGTGTTCTTCGAGCAAGCAAATGCCCTTGGGCTACACTATCATGTGACAGGACATATGGAGATACTACTGGTGCCTGTTTGAGCAAATCAATGAGCAACGGGAAGACAAGTAATTAATTATTATGGTGTTAAGTTGTGAAAATATCATTTTTTGTATATAACTGTTAAGTCTTGCCCATATTATTTTTGAAGAGACTTTCTTTACTCCATTGTATGCCCCTTCATCATGAATTGTATATTTGTAGTTTTTATTTCTGGATTCTCCATTTTGTCTCATTAATTCATGTGTCTGTTTTATTCCAATGTAATGCTGTGTTTTATATAGTTTCTATATAGTTTCTACTATGGTTTATAGTAGTATACTTTGAAAACTGGGAGCATGATAGTTGCATTTTCTGTGTTCTCAGGAAAGTTTTGCTTTTTGGGTTATTTCGTAATTCCAAATAAATTTCTTGATTTTGATAATTTTGTTCTAATTACATGAAGAATGTTTGGATTTTTCTATAGATTGCATTGAATCTATATATTGCTTAAGGCTATATAGCCATTTTAATTATTTACATTCTTGAGTCAATGAAAATAGATTCCTTTAATTTGTTTGTATCTTCCTTTTCTTATCTTGAAATTTTCTATATCAGATATTTATTTTTTATTAAATTTAGACCAAGATAATTTATTTTTAAGTGACATAAAATAGGTGTTTATTTTTCTAATTTCTCTCTTTGATCATTTGTCTATGCATGAAAAATAATACATGCTTTTAGTAGATTAATATTCAGCATGCATGTTTACTCCAGTTATTTTTAATTACTTTTTACAGGAATCATTGGTATTATGTATAGTGTTATGTTTTCTTCAAATAATGATACTATTAATACTATTACATTTTTCTTTCCAGTTTGGTTATCTTTATTTAATTTATTGCTTGCTCTCATTAGATTTTTTTAACATTATGTCAGAGAATAGGAATGAGAATGAACAGCCTTTTCTTGTTCTTGATCTTCTTTTGTTGTTGGGTAAGATGTTGACTTATGGTTTTCATTTATGGCATTACTGTGTTGAATACATTCATCCTATACATATTTTGTTTATTGTACATGAGAGTTGACTGTTATATTTTGTTTCTGCGTGAATAAAGATTTTTTCCTTGATTTTAGTGCTTCCTTTGTTATATGATGCACCACATTTTGACTTGAACTATTCTTGCACCTCTGAAATGAATCTTATTTATTCAGTGTATGTTATTCTTGTAAAGTATCATTGAATTATATTTGCGAATATATTTTGGTGATTTTTATATATGTGCTTATCAGACATATTAGTCAAGAGTTTTCTTTCTTTACATTAATTTTTAAACAGTATCATATCTGAAATATCCAAATTGATGCCATTTTCCTCAGTTTCTTTTTTTTTTTTTTTTTTTGCTTTTGGGTCAAACATGGCAATGCTCAGGGGTTACTCCTGGCCTGGCACTCAGGATTTACTCCTGGTGGTGTTCAGGGGACCATATGGGATGCCAAGATTGAACCAGAGTCGGCTGTGTGCAAGGCAAGTGCGCTACCAGCTGTACTAAAGCTCCAGCCCCATTAATGCCATTTTCAAAGGTTTTATTGGTGGTGCTTCTTACCAAAATTGTAACTTTGCCATCTGACCAAGTGAATATCATGCTTGGAGAGTGACTCGATAATTTTAAGTTTAACTAGATGATGTCTTGGTTTTAATTCTTCCTAATATCAACCGAGATATTTGAATATTGGTTCAGGAATTCATAGGAAAGGTAATGTCAGGAACCACCAATACAAAAATAGAGAAAGTGAAATAGGGAAATTTAACTATATACATGTAAATATTCAAATATATATAAATTGTGTATATTTTTTTGCTTTTTTGGGTCACACCCAGAGATGCTCAGGTGTTACTCCTGGCTCCTCATTCAGGAACCACTTCTGGCGGTACTCAGGGGATCACTCCTTGTTCGTCCTCCTTAGTGCTGCAGTATTAAGGGCTCTTTCAGGGTCAGGGAAATAAACATTATTATTACTGGTTTTGACATATTGAATACACATCAGAGAGCTTGCCAGGCTCTGCCATGCGGTCGGTATAATCTCAGTAGCTTGCTGGGCTCTCTGAGAGGGGTGGGTAGAAGATTCTTGGTTATTTGGAGATAAATCACGTGGCCGATTTGCGGCTGTGGGCAACCAGGAGAGCTAGTAGCTGCAATGCCTGGTTTATCTGTGTCTGTGTTTCAAGCATTCCTGGGCTTGAAATACTTTCCTCTGAAAGGTGGGTCTCTGTAGGCTGAGTTTCTTATGAGCTGGGCTGGAGATTGACTTAGTCTCTTGGGTGGAATTCTGGTGAGCTGTGGGGTCTGCATGATGAAAATCGCTGCCAGCATGGTGTGGGGGTTCCTAACAGGATAGAACGATTACACTTGAACAGATGTGGCCCACTGCCAGCAGTTTCTATCTTCAAGTCTATGTACCAACATCCACATGCAAGGAAGAAGAAATTGAGAAATTCTACATGGAATTGGAGGAGCTCTATAAAATGATCACACTTTCTGCAAGATCATAGTCAGTGATTTTGTGCCAAGATAGGACCTAGAAGATTGGCTGAGGAACTCCACACTAGTAACCATGGCCTATAATTGGAAGGAACAGGGTGAGAGACTATCTGAGTTCATCATGTCCACTAAACCATTCATAGGAACTCACAGATTCAGAACGCTGAATCGAAACGTTGGACATGGGAATCTCCTGGTAGACATTTCCACAATGTTGACTGACCAATGTCGCTGTCATCCCAAAATTCCAAACATGATACGACCACCATCTCCTTCAAGCAAAATTCTACGTCGCACAATGGGGAAATGGCTGGAAAGTTTAAGAAGAAAACTCCCAGAATGACCACAAACTGGAATCTCGTTGGCACCATTGCAGCAACATGGGAAGATACCGTCATTGACGACATCGATGAAGAATACAACCAACTGGTTTGGCACCTCCATGATTGTGAGAAGAATGCTGAGAGAATGAAAGACACAAAAGGACGCCTGTCTTCAAAAACTCTAGAGCTCATTCGCCAATGTTCTATGGCGTGAGACCCAAGCAACCAAACGCCATCATCCAAACTTGCAAAGCAGTGCAGAGAAGCAATAAAAGAAGACCTCAAAGAGAGAAGAGTAGAAATGCTGGCCAATGCAGCAGAAGCCGGGAACAGCATTCGCAACACCCGCCTGTCCTTAGTCAACTATAAGACCAAGATGACTGCCTTCCGACGTCCTGATGGATCAACCACATCTTACAGAAAGGCAATGGTTAGAAGATTATCCATGACTTCTACTCAGATCTCTTTGATAGCCACATCCACCTGCCCACATATCAAATTCCACAGGATGAATATGTTGTTCCCAACGTTCTCCCTTCTGAAATCTGACATGTCATTTTGGCGATAAAGAAGCGAACAGCACCAGACCCGGACAAAGTCAGACCCGAACACCTGAAGAATCTGCCGTCAGTTCTCATCAATACACTGGCTCTGCTCTTCACACACTACCTGTCTGAATGCAAGGTGCCCTCCCAATGGAAAACCAGCAGGACAGTTCTATTGTTCAAGAAGGGAGACATCCACAACATTGGCAACTATCGCCCCATCTGCCTGTTGTCCGTCTGCACCTCAAAAGAAACAGTAACCAAGATAGAAAGACAGTCCACAGAATGGGAAAGAATATTCACCCAATACCCATCTGATAAGGGGTTAATATCCAGGTTATAACAGGCACTGGTACAGCTATATAAGGAGAAAACAGCCAACCCCATTAAAAAATGGGGAGAAGAGACGAACAGAAACTTTGACAAGAAGAAATTCAAATGGCCAAAAGGCGTATGAAAAAATGCTCATCATCACTAATATCAGAGAGATGCAAATCAAAACAACAATGAGATATCACCTCACACCACAGAGACTGCCCATATCCAAAAGGTTAAAAGCAACAAGTGCTGGTGTGGATCGCGGGAAAAAGGGGACTCTCATACATTGTTGGTGGGAATGTTGACTTGTACAACCTTTCTGTAAAACAATATGGGCATTCCTCCAAAGACTAGAAATTGAGCTCCCTTTTGACCCAGCCATACCACTCCTGGGAATATACCCTGGGGAGCCAAAAATACACAGTGGAAACACAATCCACACTTTTATTTTCATAGCAGCACTATTCACAATAGCCAAAACCTGGAAACAACCAGTATGCCCAGGAACTGATGACTGGATAAAGAAACTGTGGTACATCTACACAATGGAATACTATGCTCACATGGTTGTCCTTCATCTCATGTGCTGCCAGTCCTGTCAGGATGACTGAAGGGAGCAGCTTGAAGATGACAGAAAACAAGCAGATGGGGCGAAAGTTGCCAATGTTGTGGAAGTCTCCCTTCATGAACAATAGAACTCTCCTGCTGGTTTTCCATTGGGAGGGCACCTTGCATTCAGATAGGTAGTGTGTGAAGAGCCGAGCCAGTGTATTGATGAGAACTGATGGCAGATTCTTCAGGTGTTCGGGTCTGATTTTGACTAGGTCTGGTGCTGTTTACTTCTTTACCAACGAAATGACATGTCAGATTTCAGAAGGGAGAATGTTGCGAACGACATATCCATCCTGTGGAATTTGGTATGTGGGCAGGTGGATGTGGCTATCAAAGAGATCTGAGTAGAAGTCATGGATAATCTTCTCCATTTCCTTTCTGGAAGATGGGACCGATTCATCAGGACATCAGAGAACAGCCATCTTGGTCTTATAGTTGGCAAAGGACAGGTGGGTGTTGCAAATGCTGTTCCCAGTTTCTACTGCATTGGCCAGCATTTCTACTCTTTTCTCTTTGAGGTCTTCCTTTATCACTTCTCTGCATTGATTTGCAAGCTTGGACATTGGCACTTGGTTTCTGAGTCTCCCGCCTTGCCACGTTGGCGAATGAGCTCTAGAGTTTTTGTAGACAGGCGTCCTTTTGTGTCTTTCTCTCAGCATTCTTCGCACAATCATTGAGGTGCTTGAACCAGTCAGTTGTATTCTTCATGGATGTTGTCAATGATGGTATCTTCCCATGTTGCTGCAATGGTGCCAAAGAGTTCCCAGTTGGTGGTTGTTCTGGGGAGTTCTCTTCTTAAACTTTGCAACCTTTTCTCCCCATTGCATGAAATAGAATTTTGCATGAAGGAGACGGTGGCCCGATCCTGTTTGGAATTTTGGGATGAAAGCAACATCAGTCAGGCAAAGCCATCAATTAAATATGATATGGTCCATTTCATTTGTGGAACTCTCCACCAGTGGATTCCCATGTCCAACTTTTCGATTCAGCCTCATGGTACTGTGAGTTCCCATGAATGGTCTTGGTGGACATGATGAACTCACATAGTTTCTTACCCTGTTTTTTCCATTCTAGGCCATGGTTGCTGATGTGGAGTTTTTCTGCCGATCTTCTCAGTCCTATCTTGGCATTAAAAGCACTGACTGTGATCTTGTAGAAAGTGTTATCCTTTTTATAGAACTCCTCCAATTCCATGTCGAATTTCTCAGTTTCTTCCTTTTATGTGGATGTTGGTGTGCAGACAACGAAGATAGGAATTGCTGGAATTGGGCCACATCTCTCAAGTGTAACCGTCCTATCCGGTTTATTAGGCATTCAATTGAATCAATGTTCATGGCCATGTTCGGTGTTGACAAGGACCCCGATGCCACCGACACCTCTTTATTCACATGTCAGAGGAATAGATCTCCGGTATCAAAAATGGTGTGATGTGATTGAAGCCTCCTCGTCTCAGTCACACCAATGATGTTACTTGATCTTTCATGCTTGCACCATCAGGTCATAGATATATGCTTCCAATTCCAGCACATGTGAATTGAAAATACAGACAGTCAATTTAGTCCTTCTTTGTTTTGGCAGCCTAGTTTGGCCCTGAAATTTTATCAGCCATTCCTTGTTCATCCTTTTTAGTGCTGCCATATAAAGGGCTCTTTCAGCGTCAGGAAAATAAACATTGGGAAACCTGGGCAGCTACATGTAAAAAAATGAATTTGGACCATGTAGAAAAATCCTACTAAAATTGATTACAGATCTCAGTATCAGGCCTGAATCCATAAAGTACACTGAAAAAAATATAGGAAAAACTCTCCATCGCATTGAAGCTAAAGGCATCTTCAAAGATAAAAGATCACTAATGAAGCAACATAGAAGCTAAGATAAACAAATGGGACTACATGAAACAAAAACTTCTGCACCTCAAAAGAGACAGTGACCAAGATACAAAGACAGTCCACAGAATGGGAAAGAATATTCACCCAATACCCATCAGATAAGGAGTTAATATCCAGGATATATCAGACAATGACCAGAAGAAAACAGTGGACCCCATCCAAAATGGGGTGAAGAAATGAACAGAAACTTCAACAAAGAAGAAATTAGAATGGCCAAAAGACATATGAAAAAATACTCATCATCATTAATCATCAGGGAGATACAAATCAAAACAACAATGAGGCATCATCTCACACCACAGAGACTGGCAACATCCAAAACACCAAAAACAACTGATGTTTTTGGTCAGTTTTGGTGACCAAACTATGGATGTTTTTGGTCAAAACATCCATGTTTTGGTGGCATGGATGCGGAGAGAAAGGGCCTCTCATCCATTTTTCCTAGGAATGTCAACTGGTTCAGTCTTTTTGGAAAACAATATGGATATTCCTCCAAAAACTAGAAATTGAGCTCCGATTTGACTCAGCCACACCACTCCCAGGAATATACCCTGGAGACCCAGAAACACACAGTAGAAACACCATTTGAACTTTAATGTTCTTAGCATCACTGTTCACAATATCCAAAATCTGGAAACAACCAGAGTGCCTGAGAACAGATGACTGGATAAAGATACCATGGTACATCTACTCAATGGAATACTATGCACCTGTCAGGAGAAATAAAGTTATGAAATTTGCCTATAAATGGATGGACATGGAGAGGCTAATGCTGAGTTAATGTGAAATTAGCCAAAAGTAAATCGACAGATATAGAATGACTGCATTTATTTCGTATGATATAATACATGTGATAGATCTATCAGGGCGTCGGAGGGCAATCATCTAAGTCTTATAGTTGGTGAAAGACAGGCAGGCGGTGTGAATGCTTTTCCCAGCTTCTACTGCATCTTCTAGTATTTCTGCTCTTCTGTCCTTGGCGTCTTCTTTTATCGCTTCTCTGCAACATTTAGCAAGCTTGTACATTAGCCTTTGGTCTCCTGAGGCTCGCACCTTGCCACGTTGGCAAATGAGCCTCGAGAGTTTCTGAAGACAGGCGTCCTTTTGTGTCTTTCTCTCTCTCGGCATTCTTCGCACAATCATGGAGGTGCTGAACCAGTCAGTTGTATTCTTCATCGATGTTGTCAATGGTGGAATCTTCCCATGTTGCTGGATTGGTGCCAAAGAGTTCCCAGTTGGTGGTCATTCTGGGAGTTCTCTTCTTAAACTTTGCAGCCTTTCTCCACGTTGCGGGAAGTAGAATTTTGCATGAAGGAGACTGTGGTCTGATCTTGTTTGGAGTTTGGGGAAGACAGCAACATCGGTCAGACAAAACCGTCGATTGAAGATGATGTGGTCAATTTCATTGTGGAACTGTCTGCCAGGAGATACCCATGTCCAACGTTTCGCTTCAGCCTTCTGGAACTGTGAGTTCCCAGGAATGGTCTTGGTGGAGATGATGAACTCTGATAGTCTCTCACCCTGTTCATTCCATTCTAGGCCATGGGTCCCGATGTGGAGTTCCTCAGCCGATCTTCTCGGTCCTATCTTGGCATTAAAATCACCGACTATGATCTTGTAGAAGGTGTGATCTTTTTTATAGAACTCTGTTACAGGACACCTAAAAGCCTAGGCCTCTGCATCTGCCCTGGATTGCCTCCTGCCAGTCACTTCATAGATAGGTGGATAGTCTGAATGTGGCAGACTTATTTGACCATGTATTCTCTACTGGCTGGTATAAATATTCTCTCATGCTACCACAAGCATCGTGGGACTAGATATATCTTACCCGCATATTTGCCTGGCCACGTTAGATCTCTAAGTAATTAGACCAGAGAGAAATGCTGTTTGCCTCCAAGCAAGGAAGCAGGGCTCCCTGATAACTCAAAGGCAACTAAAATACAAAACTACCGTGAAGTAGACGAGACTCTTGTAAGGCTTGGAGAAATATTTAACTGGCATTAGTATTAGTCTTTGGTACAGAGACATGCCATCTCAGGAACCCCCTTCTCTACCCTATAAAGGCAATTCCAGGCAGATCTTGGCTCAAGATATTAGGTGAGGTGCTGGGAGAAATTTCATGAGTGCATTTGATCCTTCCTGCCAGGGAAGTTACATTTAGCTTATAGCTTCTCCCAGCTCTGCTAGGAGGCTTTTAATTAGCTCTGGGTCCTTGTAAACAACCAGATGGTCTCCTGAAGTTGCTACATTCTATAGAGCTATTTTCCTGTTTTCATCTCTAGATAGCCCAGCCCAGAATGGGCTGGGCTGGGAGTTTGGGCGGATTTCTAGCTACAAAATGCGCTATAAGAATAAAGAATCTCTTCTTTTTCCCCCTTTTGCCATTTTGGCTTCCCTGGTGTTTTGCTTCTCCGTCCTCTCCATTCTCTGTTGGGCCTTAACATGTGGCGACAGCCATCTTGGCCTACACCTGGCTGGGGCCTAGCTGGGAACCCAGAATCGGAGGTTTTCCCTGCTCTTGGATTGTATATTGGAACCTGTGATAGTAAAGCCCTTTTAAAACTGCATCGGATTCCTGAGTCTTCATCCATTCCCGCAGGCTTTGGAGGTAGAAGGGAACTCCGCTTCCTGTCGGGGACCCCGGCAGTGCTCACCAACAGAACTCCAACTATAAGACCAAGATGACTGCCCTCTGATGCCCTGATGGATCTATCACATCTTTCAGAAAGGCAATGGAGAAGATTATCCAGGACTTCTACTCAAATCTCTTTGATAGAAACATCCACCTGCCCACATACCAAATTCACAGGATGGATATGTCATTCCCAATGTTCTCCTTTCTGAAATCCGACATGCCATCTCGTTGGTAAAAAGGGAACAGCACCATTCCCAGACAAAGTCAGACCCGAACACCTGAAGAATCTGCCATCGGTACTCATCAATACATTAGCTTGGCTCTTCACATGCTGCTTGTCTGAATGCAAGGTACCCTCCGAATGGAAAACCAACAGGACAGTTCTACTGTTCAAGATGGGAGACATTCACGACATCAGCAACTATCGCCCCATCTGCCTGTTGTCCGTCATCTACCAGCTGTTTACACGAGTCATCATGAACAGGATTGGCAGAACACTAGATGAAGGACAACCAAGCGAGCAAGCTGGCTTTCTGAAAGGATTCAGCACAATCGACCATATCCACACAGTAACCAGGCTCATTGAGGTTTGTAGAGTAGAAGATGCCGCTCTGTCTCACGTTATTGATTTACAGAAAGCCTTTTGCTTCTGTGGAGACTGAAGCAATCATCGAAGCCCTAACCAAACAGGGTATTCAAACCCAATACATAAAGATGCTTCGTGAACTGCATTATGGATTCACCACCAGGATCTCACCATTCTACAAAGAAGTGATCATTGATGTCAAAAGAGGGGTTCGACAGGGTGATACCATTTCACCAAAACTCTTCTGCGCCACCCTCGAGAACATCATGCGACAATTAGAATGGTAAGGAATGGGAGTGAAGATAGATGGTCAGCAACTACACCACCTCCACTTCGCTGATGACATCGTTCTAATAACACCAAACATTAGCCAAGCAGCACAAATGCTGGCTGACTTTGACCAAGAATGTGGAAAGATAGGTCTACAGCTGAATCTTAAGAAAACTATGTTCATGAGAAATGAACTAGTTCCTGAGGCCCTATTCACTCTCAATGGAACAAACATCTCTGAATGCAGCAGTTATGTGTACCTAGGTCGAGAAGTCAACATGATGAACGACCTAAAACCTGAGCGTCGCAGGAGTAAGAGAGCAGCATGGAATGCCTTCAAAAGCATCAAAGAAATAGCTAAAAGGACAAAGAACCTCTGGCTCCGGGCACATCTCTTTGACTCCACTGTTCTCCCTGCATTAACCTACGCCTCATAACCCTGGGCCCTATGAAAGTAGGATGAGAATGCTATTCATGTCTCCCAGAGAGGAATTGAAAGAGCTATGCTTGGAATATCACGCCTCACTCAAGTGAGAGAAGGAATCCGGAGTTCTGACCTCTGTCGCTATTCCAGAATCAGGGACGCTGTCTCGTTTGCCAAGGCATTGAAAATCAGATGGGCTGGACATGTAATGCGATTTGGAGACAACCGCTGGACTAGAGCCGTTACCGACTAGATCCCACGGGATGTCAAAAGATCACGTGACCACCCACCTACAAGATGGTCAGACTTCCTTGTCAAGACCCTGAAGGAACGGTTTGAGGCTCTTCATATGCCTGAATCAACCAGATGCCATTGGGCTACATTGGCACGTGATAGGGTTCAATGCAAATGTTGCTGACACCCGCTCGAGCAAATCGATGAATAACGGGATTCAAGTGATCAAGTGATAATACATATGAAATATATATTATATTATATATGTTATATATATGTATATGTTTATGTATATATATCTCAAAGGCCAGGCAAAACATGGATCAGGAGGTCTTGTCAATAGGAGGAATCAACTGCAAATGTATGGGAATCAGGTTAGGTCTGATAGAATTGAGAACAGATGCTAATAATCATTGGATATGATAATACCAGCCTAGAACTGAACATTGAATATAGGTAAAGGGATATACATGATAACCTCTAATTGTGTGTATATGTATGAGGAGAGAGAGAAGAGAGATAAATTGCCTGGCATAGAGGAAGGCTGGGATGTGGGGGAGGGAATTGGGTACATTGATGGTGGGAAATTGGCACTTTTGGAGGGACTAGTACTGGAACACTGTATGACTGAAACGCAAATATGAACATCTTTATAATTGTATATCTCACAGTGGTATAATAAAATATTTTTTTAAAAAATGAACATTTCATTTAAAGCGAAAATACAGTGTTAAGGGTCATGTTGATTCTATGTCAAACCAAAAGTATTATTAAAGCTTAAAAATGATTTTATAGAAAGCATATATATACATAAATATTTAATTTGTAATTTTATACTAGTGAATTCAATGATTATTTCATATTTAAATACTCATACTCTCTCTCCACTTAAATAACTATTGATGTGTTTCTATCAGTAATGTAAGGAATTCATCAAATTCCATTTTAGTCATTACAGCAACTTCAGAAAATTTTTAAAGTCTTTTATTACTGTAAAAATTGACATTAAAATATTAAAAATAAATAAAAATTCACATTGGGTTGTTTTGGGGGACTTGTATTCTTTATATAATTGTTATTTTGCTTTTAGTGTGAATTTTTTTGGTCGTCTCTTGGGGTTTTTGTTTTATTTTTCAGCCACATCTAGCAGTATTCAAGGTTTACTCCTGGCTTTGTGCTCTGGAATCATTCCTGGCAGGGTTCCAGGGACTATATGTGGTGTCAGAGATCAACCTTGGCTGGATTGGTTGCATGCAAAGCAAGCACTTTCCTTAGTATACTGTATCTCAGACTCCCCAAATAGTTCTGAATGATAGTGTTTCTGTGAATGTTGTGAGAATAGGACAGAGACCTTAAGCCGCTTTATAATTTGGATCAGCTAGTTTTTTAGGTCAAGTGCAAAATGACAATATGATGGACTCATTTTGTGCAAAAGATCTGAGGAATTTCAGTACTGCAACAGCAGTCAAGGGCAGGGCCCTTTTGTGCAGCACATCCTTTGTGACAGCTCAGGTTGCAAGTCCATGATGCTGGCTCATCCTTAATACTCTAAAAGCACAGTACAATTTAAAAAAATAATTGTAGTCTTAGCTTTTCATGTTCTCACTATCATTTTTGTGGAGCCATTATGCACAGAGTTCTGAACAAGATTGCAAATGGTATGTCTTTATGAAAGACATGCATTTTTCAAACAGTCTTTCCTCAGGTGACCTAATTACTGTATTTCTTTTTCAAATGTAAAACATTTCTTTCTTGCATAGTTATTTAAATACATCCCACAGAAATTTCTTTGTTTCTCTAATCTTTTCAAACAATTTCAACATGACCATGTAGTAAATCTTTGTAAATAATAAATGTGCACTGGGTAATGACAAACATATTTTAGAAAGTTTGGAAAGATCAGAGTCACATTTTTAATACTTGTTATTGATTTTTTTAAAAAAATAAAATATATTTAGTTATTCCCAGAAACAACAAAAATTTTGATCATTCAGTAATATTCAGCCTAAGAGGCCAAAATGTTTTAGCTTTTTGACACTAAAAATTGATCTTTTGATCAATTCTTTTGATCAATTTTAATGGTCTTCCAGTAGAAAGAAAAATTCTTATTTATTATGGTGTTGTTAGGGTTATTTTTTTTGTTTGAACTTTCTCTACTGAATACAGATAGCAATATCTTTTTGAATAGTAAGGCAAAAGGATTATTTTGTATGTTAGAGTTAGATCATACTGTAGACTTTTTGAATCTTAGGTCTTTGAAAAATTAGATAATGAGATTTGGTTCTTAAGAAAATGCACTCTCGAGTTACTCATTAATATTCAGTGTGAGACTTAGAGAATTTGATTTTCTACTGTAATGGTCATTGCTATATCTTTGAAATTTCTAGGAAAGTTTCATCTCTTGGCAGTAAACAATGGTGTCATTTCGATCAGGTCATAAATTGTGTCTCTAAATTCTCACTGCTATCAAAGTCATTCTGATCTTGATCTTCATATCAAGATCTGATCTTGATCTGATCTTGATAATATGTTACTGTGTATTTATTTTGAGTCTTAAAGAGTCTTCATTTAGTATCTTTAGTTCTGTGTCTTTTGTTAGTTTGTCATTATGTTTGTTTTTGCTGTATCATAATAATATTGTGAAAAAGAAAGTCCTATATTAAGCAAAATAATTGTAAAACCTAATACTACAGTCAGGAAACTGTATGTTTTGCAGACAAACATTTATAAAGCATTTAATTTATATAGCATTAAAACATCTTTACAGTCATCCAATGAGATTTACATTAGTCCTATTATACTGAGGAAGAAGAAACAGGATCCAAAACAACAATATGATCGTTGGAAAGGCAGAAATACATTAGTTGAACTTCATTCTTCAGCCTCCAAATTTCAGGATAAATTAGTATATTTCATAGATATTCAGGGTGAAAGTATCTATAATCTTCATTTTATATTCCTCTCTCATTTACTTTAGCCTCCAAAATGTTTCAATCATTTTATCATATCTCATTGTTTTCTGCCTGAAGACAAGCTTGTATATTTTTCTTTGTAGTTTAATTAGTTTTGCACTTGCCCTCTTCCATTTAATAGTACTAGCACACCAAAGTCCAAATTAAATGTTTTGTCTACAGTTGTCCTCAAATTCAACCATGTGGAGTGTTGTTAACATAAAAACAGAATTTATATCAAATACTGGGATATTTTTTGGGGATTGGGAAGAAGCAAATTCTACTGGAAAATCAATTTTCTTTACTTTTCTTGTTTTCTATAATCTCACTTATTTGGGGGTGGGTGATGGAATGCTGGGAATTTTTTTACACCTGTATGGTTGGTGTTCCCTTCTTATCTCAAAGAAATGAGAGGGAGACAGCATTAAAATTTGCTTATATGGCTATCATGCTCTGTAAAAGGAATTATTTGTTGGTGTGAAAGGGATTGGCTTGGTTCATACCTGACTTTGTTAGGTCTTGCTTTGATTCTGCACTCTGATCACTCTTTGAGGTGCTCAGGAGGCCAAATGTACTTCTGGGGATAAAACCGTGTTGACTGAATACAAGAAAGCTGCTGACTTCATCTCCTATTTCTGTAGGCACTGTGAAAGGAATTCTATATGGAGGTCCACTTGGGTAGAGAAGAATAATCCACTGCCAAGACCTATATCTAAAAGTAAAATAATTTTTTTAATTAAACGCATAAAAAGAAGCCTAGTTTTGTCAGTAAAGGGACATTCTTGGAATTTGTTTTGTAAACAGATGGGGTCACTTTCACCATTTGGTTTAAAATATTTGAACATGAATGTGCATTTCTGACTGGGACATGCGATCACCCTTGCCAAAACCTCCTGAGAGAGACTGTCCACATTTCATTGTCAGGACGATCATTATTCCTTTTGACTCTAAGGATTTCTTTTTGTGTGCCATTGTCTCTCAGCTTCACTCTTGTCTCAAGGAGCATGCAGTTAACATCGCATGACTGGGAAGTTGTCTTCAAAATCATTTATACTAACTCAGAGCTGAGGGAACCAGGATTACCATTACCTTTAAACAAATCAGACCAACTTTTTATTTTCTAGAAATTTTTGATTTTGTAAAAAATTTCGAACTATTTTTATAGTCATCCTAATTGAATATTAAGGAAATATAGATTTTTTGCCCCTATTAAAGCTTTATGTAGTTGCTGAAGGCCACATTACTATCTAACTAAATTAGCTTTTACTGTATGCTATTGTATTTTGTAATTACTGTTACTTCTTAAACACCTATATCACAAGAACTCATCCAGAATTTGTCCAAGCATTTATTCTTTTTTTATATTATAGAACTCATGAAATTAAGTACTAAGTATAGTAAAAGCCGAATCTCCAATTTTTATTTTGCCTGAAAATAGTATTTTTATTGATCTGTTGACTGTCTAGCAAAACTAAGATTAAATACTCAATATTTTAAAGGGAATTATTATCCAAATAAGTTTCCTTTTAAAATATTTTCTTGACCACCATTTTATATTCATTTAAAATTATTATTATTATTTTTTTTTTTTTTTTGCTTTTTGGGTCACACTCCGCGGACACTCAGGGGGCTACTCCTGGCTCTGCACTCAGGAATCACTCAGGCACTGGTAGAACTTTACAAGAAGAAAACAAACAACCCCATCAAAAAATGGGGAGAAGAAATGAACAGAAACTTCAGCAAGGAAGAAATTCGAATGGCAAAAAAACATATGAAAAAATTGCTCATCATCACTAATCATCAGAGAGATGCAAATGGAAAACAACAATGAGATACCACTTTACACCACAGAGACTGGCACATATTCAAAAGAGCAAGAACAACAAGTGCTGGCTTGGATGTGGGGAAAAGGGGACACTCATCCATTGTTGGTGGGAATGCCGGCTGGTACAGCCTTTCTGGAAAACAATATGGACTTTCCTCCAAAGACTAGAAATTGAACTCCCATTTGACCCAGCCATACCACTCCTGGGAATCTACTCTGGGAAACCAAAAATACGCAGCGGAAACACCATCCCTACTTTTATGTTCATAGCAGCATTATTCACAATAGCCAGAATCTGGAAGCAACCAGAGTGCCCGAAAATCGATGACTGGATAAAGAAGCTTTGGTACATCTACACAATGGAATACTATGCAGCTGTTAGGAAAAATGAAGTTATAAAATTTGCCTATAAATGGATGGACATGGAGAAGATTATGTTGAGTGAAATTAGCCAGGAGAGAGACAGATACAGAATGACTGCATTTATTTGCATGGCATAAATATATATGTACATATTATGATACCAATATCCAAGGTCAAGTAAAACATATATCAGGAGGTCTTGTCAAAGGTGGGAATTATCACAAACGTGTGGGAGTCAGAGGTTAGGTAAGACAGAAAATGGAACAGGGTGCTAATAATTGTCAAGGGTACTAATGCCAACCTAGAACTGAGGATTAAATAGAGGCAAAAGGATACACATGACAACCTTTTTAATGTATGTTCTGTAATCCATAGTCTGGAAGGGAAGGAAAAGAGAAAGAGAGAGAAAGGGAAAGAAATAAAGAACCTGCCATCGAGGTGGGCTGGGGAAGCGGGTAGGGAACCGGGGATGTTGGTGGTGGGAGATGGGCACTGGTGGAGGGACGCAGTACTGGAACACTGTATGACCAAAACCCAAACATGAACTTTTTAATTGTATATCTTTTTATTTGTATATCTCACGGTGGTATAATAAAATCACTTGATATCTTGATCACTTGAATCCTGTTATTCATCGATTTGGTCGAGCGGGCGCCAATAACATTTCCATTGGACCCTATCACGTGGCAATGTAGCCCAATGGCATCTGGTTGATTCAGGAATATGAAGAGCCTCAAACCGTTCCTTCAGGGTCTTAACAAGGAAGTTTGACCATCTTGTAGGTGGGTGGCCACGTGATCTTTTGACATCCCGTGGGATCCAGTCGGTAACGGCTCTAGTCCAGCGGTTGTCTCCAAATCGCATTACATGTTTAGCCCATCTGATTTTCAATGCCTTGGCAAACGAGACAGCGTCCCTGATTCTGGAATAGCGACGGAGGACAGAACTCCGGATTCCTTCACTCACTTGAGTGAGACGTGATATTCCAAGCATAGCTCTTTCGATGCCTCTCTGGGAGACCCAAATAGCATTCTCATCCTGCTTTCGTAGGGCCCAGGTCTCTGAGGCGTATGTTAATGCAGGGAGAATGGTGGAGTTGAAGAGATGTGCCCGGAGCCGGAGGTTCTTTGTCCTTTAGCTATTTCTTCGATGCCTTTGAAGGCATTCCATGTACTCTCTTCCTCCTGCGCAGCTCAGGTTTTAGGTCGTTCATCATGTTGACTTCTCGACCTAGGTACACATAACTGCTGCATTCAGAGATGTTTGTTCCATTGAGAGTGAATGGAGCCTCAGGAACTAGTTCATTTCTCATGAACATAGTTTTCTTCAGATTCAGATGTAGACCTACATTTCCGCATTCTCGGTTAAAGTCAGCCAGCATTTGTGCCGCTTGGCTAATGTTTGGTGTAATTAGAACGATGTCATCAGCGAAGCCGAGGTCGTGTAGTTGCCGACCATCTATCTTCACTCCCATTCCTTCCCATTCTAATTGTTTCATGATGTTCTCGAGGGTGGCACTGAAGAGTTTTGGTGAGATGGTATCACCCTGTCGAACCCGTCTTTTGACATCAATGATCACTTCTTTGTAGAATGGTGAGATCCTGGTGGTGAATCCGTAATATAGCTCACGAAGGATCTTGATGTATTGGGTTTGAACACCCTGTTTGACTAGGGCTTCGATGACTGCTTCAGTCTCCACAGAATCAAAGGCTTTCTGTAAATCAATGAACGTGAGACAGAGCTGCATCTTGTACTCCCTACAAACCTCAATGAGCTTGGTTACTGTGTGTATATGGTCGATTGTGCTGAATCCTTTCCGGAAACCTGCTTGCTCGCATGATTGTCCTTCATCTAGTGTTCTGATAATCCTGTTCAGGATGACTCGTGTAAACAGCTTGTAGATGACAGACAACAGGCAGATGGGGCAATAGTTGCCGATGTCGTGAATGTCTCCCTTCTTGAACAGTAGAACTGTCCTGCTGGTTTTCCATTGGGAGGGCACTTTGCATTCAGACAGGTAGTGTGTGAAGAGCCGAACTAGTGTATTGATGAGTACCGACGGCAGATTCTTCAGGTGTTTGGGTCTGACTTTGTCTAGGCCTGGTGCTGTTCCCTTCTTTACCAATGAGATGGCATGTCGGATTGCAGAAGGGAGAACGTTGGGAATGACATATCCATCCTGTGGAATTTGGTATGTGGGCAGGTGGATGTGGCTATCAAAGAGATTTGAGTAGAAGTCCTGGATAATCTTCTCCATTGCCTTTCTGGAAGATGTGATAGATCCATCAGGGTGTCGGAGGGCAGTCATCTTGGTCTTATAGTTGGCAAAGGACAGGCGGGTAGTGCGAATACTTTTCCGGCTTCTGCTGCATCTTCCAGTATTTCTGCTCTTCTGTCTTTGAGGTCTGCTTTTATCGCTTCTCTGCACTGTTTAGCAAGCTTGGACATTAGCATTTGGTCTCCTGAGGCTTGTGCCTTGCCAAGTTGGCGAATGAGCTCAAGAGTTTCTGAAGACAAGCGTCCTTTTGTGTCTTTCTCTCTCCTTGGCATTCTTCGCACAATCATGGAGGTGCTGAACCAGTCGGTTGTATTCTTCATCGATGTCATCAATGATGGTATCTTCCCATGTTGCCGCAATGGTGCCAAAGAGTTCCCAGTTGGTGGTCATTCTGGGAGTTCTCTTCTTAAACTTTGCAGCTTTTTCTCCCGTTGGGGAAGTAGAATATTGCACGAAGGAGACGGTGGTCCGATCCTGTCTGGAATTTGGGGACAACAGCAACATCGGTCAGACAAAACCGTCGATTGAAGATGATGTGGTCAATTTCATTGTGGAACTGTCCGCCAGGAGATTCCCATGTCCAACGTTTTGCTTCAGCCTTCTGAAACTGTGAGTTCCCATGAATAGTCTTGGTGGACATGATGAACTCAGATAGTCTCTCACCCTGTTCGTTCCATTCTAGGCCATTGGTCCCGATGTGGAGTTCTTCAGCCGATCTTCTCGGTCCTATTTTGGCATTAAAATCACCGACTATGATCTTGTAGAAGGTGTGATCTTTTTTATAGAACTCCTCCAATTCCATGTAGAATTTTTCAATTTCGTCTTCTTTGTATGTGGATATTGGTGCATAGACAATGAAGATAGAAATTGCTGGCAGTGGGCCACATCTCCTCAAGTGTAATCGTCCTATTCGGTTTGTTGGGCATTCAAATGAATCAATGTTGATAGCCATGTTCGTGTTGACAAGGACACCAACGCCACCGACGCCTCTTTCGTCACATGTTCCAAGGAACAATTCTTCTCCGGTGTCAAATACAGCATGATGCGACTGACGCCTCCTCATCTCAGTCAGACCAATGATGTCGTACTTGATCTTTTGCGCTTGCAGCATCATATCCTCAATATATGCTTCCGATGCCAGCGCACGTGCATTGAAAGTACAGACAGTCATTTTAGTCCTTCTTCGTTTTGGCAGCCTAGGACAGCCGTGAAAATTTATCAGGCACTGCTTGTTTGCCTTTCTTACTGCTGCCGTATTAAGGGCTCTTTCGAGGTCAGGAAAATAAACATTTTTGTTACTGGATTTGGCATATCGAACACGCATCGGACAGCTTGCCAGGCTCTGCCATGCGGGCGCTATATTCTCATTACTTTGTGGGGCTCTCTCAGAGGGGTGGGTAGAATATTTATGGTAATTTGGAGGTAAATTGCGCGGCCGTGCAGCTTGGAAAGCTGGTTTCTGCTCTGCCGGGTGTACCTGTGTCTTTGGCACAAGCATTCCTGGGCTTGAAATACTCTCCTCTGAAGGGCGGGTCTCTGCAGGGCGGGTCCTTGTAGGCTGGGTTTCTGACAAGCTGGGCTGGAGACTGGATTAATCTGTGGGCTGGAGACTGGATTAATATGCTGGGGGGGAGATCTTACCAGCTGCAGAGTGTGGATGGTGACACAGATCACTGCCAGCAAGGTGTGGGGGGTTTCTCTGGACTCCTCCGAGGCTCCATCGGGATGGTGGACTCGGGTCAGAAGTTGCTTTCGTGGTCCATGGAATGCAGGGGGTTCAATGGGGAAAGCTGGTTTCTGCTCTGCCGGGTGTACCTGTGTCTTCATAATAAAATACTTAAAAAAATAAAATAAAATTATTTTATTATTCCTATAGAAGAAATATCCTCATTGTGACTCTCTCACTCTCTCTGTTGTTTAGTACATTCCTTGCATTATTACAGCAGCTTGTTAGATGGATGAAATGGGAATTTAATTTTTTCTGTTAGCAATTGGGAAAAACCTTTATTTTCCAAATCAAGTTATTGGACATCAGAGAGTATGAGAATAAAATATGCTGATTTTATGACAGCAAAGAACTGGATGCTTTTATGGATGATAAATATGAGTAAAACCAAGTTAACTTTACCTTCCTCCTGAAAATATTTCTGAAGTTACTTGCTAAAAATGAATTCTATCTTCACAGAGAAAATAATTAGCACAATCAATCACGTTCTCTTTATAGTTTATGGATACAGATTTCTAATCTAGACCGTTCATTTGAAGTGTCTCAAATATAAAATATTACACTGTTAACTAAAAAAAAGTAAAAAATAAATGTAGAGTTCAGGGTTATTTTGGTAACTATCAAATTCTGGGCACAAAACAGGTTTTTATTGACTAAATGTTTAGTGTTTTTCCTTAGTAATATACTCAAATGTTTTATGAAATTTCAAAGAAGCTAGAAAATAATGTTTTTCCTTTTAGTGTAATATACACAAATGTTTTATGAAATTTCAAAAAATCTAGAAAACAATACCAATGTCAGCAATCATGATTTAGCACAACAAATCAAAGTTATATTTAGCAATGAATGTTATGAATAATATTTTACTAAAATACAAAGTATTATTGAATACCTTGAAATGCAAACTACCAAAACTACAAATTATCTTCTCAAATCTGTTAGTCTATAACACCTACTCTAACAAAAGAGAAAATGTTTAGTGTCATATATCAATAAATAAACGCCTTTAGTCTTCATACATTTTAAATTAGCTTTTATATGAGGTAACTAAAATTATATATCTAATTTAACTTATTTACATAATTATATATAAGTAATTATACATAATTATCTATAAATTAAATGTATACGCACATATATTCTCACATATTAATGATATTTGTTTTATAATAAAAGTCTCACAATAATAAAACTTTGGCTTTCTCATTAACTATGCCTTATTTAAATGCTAGCTATCTCATATGTATGAATTAAAAGATTGAAGCACACAGGGAAAATATATGGCATCAAATAATAGATAATTGAGATCACATAAGGCCTACTGGGAGTTATGCTGCTATAATATCAGTCAAGAACGACTATGCAAATTGTTCCTTATGGTGTTAATAGTCCTATTTGTACTTCTCTGGTTTGGAGATAAAAAGGCAGGAACAACTCTGCCTTAATCAAGAGGAACAGTACCAGAAAAATGCTAAAGATTGTATTGGGAATTTGTTTTACTTATCAATTTGTCCTGAAGGTCAAGACTTAGAAATTTTTTACACTAGATTTTGCTATACTAGTTGCTAAGTTTCAAACATAGAAATAATACAGGCTGTTTAGACAATAAAATTATATGATAATTTGATATACACATTTTGTTTCCTGCTTATTTTATTAGTATATAATTTCATGAATTTGCCAAGTCATAAAGAGAGCATAAAATTACTATCTTGTTTTATTGAAACTACCTGATAGTTATGTCAAGTAACCTATGACCAAGTACAAAGGTTTCTTATTCATGTTGTCAATGTGAAAATGGGTTTTCCTGTGCTTGTGGGTTCTTGAAAATTGTATGAGAAATTTGCATACAAAAAATTGGAAGAAATAAAGTTAGTTTATTTTATAGATGATTCCGGGTCACTTACTAAATGTCTAGGCTCTCTATTATCCTTGAACGATGTCCTTGTCCTGTCCCTAACGCTGCCATATCCAATGTATGACTTCCTTATCCTGTTCCATGCAATCCACTTGCCTTTGGTGAGCAATGTCCTTATCCTGTCCCTGCGCTTCTCTCTCTATCTTATATGAGTTCCCAGAGATGGCCACAGCTAGCTGCCCATGAGGCCTGATCCCTTTGCTCTGTACCATTGCTGGGCTTCCCAGCTGTACCACAACAGCTCTTGCTGTCTAGTCCCAGGTTTCCTGCTCTCTGGCCACAGCCCTGTGTGTGTAGCTGAGAGTCTTGGCTCAGCACTTTATCTCTTGCTGAGCATGCAAGCCCAGCCTGTACCTGAGCTGTTCTAGCATCTGAGCCCAGCCTGTAGCTGAGTTGTCCTGGACATCCGAGCCCAGCCTATATCTGTTACCTGGAGTCCTAGTCCCACCTGTACCTGAGTTGCCTGGGGTCCAAGCCCAGCCTATATTCTGCCCCAGACTGGCCCTGAGGTGCCTGATTACTAAGCCTGGACCTGGTACACACGGCCTTATTGATCTGGAGATCCAGTGGAGAGAAAGCAATGGATCCCAGGGACTCATTGTTCCAAGAAAATGAAGCAGAGTCCACTTCTCCAGAGCTGGTGAAAACATGGAGAAGAGTCAGTCTCCAGCCTCCCTGTGAGCTTGTGCTTGGGGCCTTTTCTCTATAGTCAAACCCCATCCCAAGCCAGCCCCTCCTAGGTCCTGATTGGCTACCTGTTTCAGGGGCAGAGATTTAAAGTGACCTGGCACTCTATACCTCAACCTGCTGCAGCAATGTCACTTAACAAATATAACTCATTCTGTTTTCAAAAGTGTTACTTTTTTTTTAAAGTTTTTTATTATACCACAGTGAAACATACAATTACAAAGGTGTTCATAATTGGTTCTTGGTAATACAGTATACCAGCACCCATCCCTCCACCAGTGCCCCATTTCCACCACCAATGTACCCACACCCCTCCTGCCCAGCCCCATGCTGCCTTAATAGCAGGTACCCCAGTTTCCTCTCTTTCTCTCTCTGTCTCTCTCTCTCTGTCTCTGCATCTCTCCCCCCTCTTTTTACACATTGTGGCTAGCCCTGCAGGTATTTAGAGTTTATCACCTAAGTCTCTGTATATATTCAATGGTGAGTTTTAATCTGCCATTACCATTTCCCACATTTAGTAAAACACTGGTATCTATGTCGTATTAATGAATGCAGTCATTCTATATCTGTCCTTTTCCTTCTGACTAATTTCACTCAGCATGATAGTCTCCATGTCTATCCATTTGCAGGTAAATTTCATAATTTCATCTTTTCTGACAGCTGCATAGTATTCCATAGTGTAGATGAACCACAGTTTCTTTAGCCAGTCCTCTGTTCTCGGGCATTTATGTTGTTTCCAGATTCTAGCTATAGTGAATAGCGCAGAGATGAATAAAGAAGTACAGATAGTGTTTCTGCTATGTGTTTTTCGGTCTCTCGGGTATATTCCCAGGAGTGCTATTGCTGCATCAAATGGGAGCTCAATATCTAGTTTTCAGAGGAATGCCCATATTGTTTTCCAAAAGGGCTGGACCAGTCGGCACTCCCACCAACAGTGGATCAGAGTCCCTTTTTCCCCACATCCACGCCAGCACCGGTTGTTCTTGCTGTTTTGGATGTGTGCCAGTCTCTGTGGTGTGAGATGGTACCTCATTGTTGTTTTGATTTGCATCTAACAATCAAATGATTTCACATTAAAGGCATGTCAAAGTGTCAACCTTCGCAGAATGTGAGCATATTTGTAATGGCGTCATTGTAGATGTTAAGATGAAGTGATTCTGGAGAAAAGGTTACTTAATTCAATATAGTTGTTTCCTTATAAGAGGATAGTACTAAGATGAAGTGTTATGTATGAAACCCTTTGGGCAGAACTACTGTAAACCTCACTGGAAGGAGGGGGAAAGTTTCCCTCATCCAGGCAGACTGGTGGGTGGGAGGCAAATGAGAGTAGAGTGCTTTGGTGGAGGGAAGTGATCATGGTGAAGGATTCCAAGTTGAAACATTGTATGCCTCAAACCCAATTATGAATAACTTTTTTAATCTCATAGTGATTAAATAAAGAAATACAACAAGATATGTTAAGATAGAGAAGAATTGAAGTGAATAACACATGAGAGGGAGAATGAGGTGAATAACACATGATGATAGTGAAATTGTTAGATGTTGTTTTTCAGTCCCCACTGAAAAGGAAGAAGCAAGGAAGAATTCTACCCAATCTCAGAATGAGATGGTCCTAGCCAGTACGTTGATATCTTCTAATTTCAAAACTACAGGAAAAAAATCTGTAGCACTCAATGTGTGGTACTTTGTTATTATGTTTCCAGAAAGTTAATACTGAAGTAGAGATGCAATAATATAGAACACAATGGGACAAGCAAAATATACCTTAACTGCAATACAGGAAAACATTTTTTAAGCTCATGGGAGAAAAATAACTGCTAAAAAGAGTATTTATATTTCTAATATAAATATAAATATTTTATTTTCATCACTTGCATCAATTGAGTTCAGAAAAATGTGGATTCTAAAATATAGGGCAAATATAGAAAAAAATATGATGAAAGCACAAACAGGAAATTTGAATATAATAACATGAAAATAATCAGATCTCAGAGAAAGCAAAATTAATTTTCGGTGAATTGAAAGAGAAATTGATAGTATTAAATTTCAGATCATAAATTGTGTTAAAGTTTAAAAATTCCCAGAGATTCAGGCAATATAGATATATAATAAGGATATTAATAAGAAACGATATTTCTTTATAAGAAAAATAATGAATATTTAATAGCATCAATAATAACATTGATTTGAAGAAAATGTGCTGGTAGATTTTGTAATAAATCAATGCATACAAAATAATTATTACACATTTTGCTATCAATTTCAGATAAAAAGGATTTTGAGGGGAGTACATTATTAAAGCAAAAATTTTTAATGCTTATTCAGTTTTAAATGTCACAAAAGAATGATAACACAAGTGTTAATCAATGGTGTGTTAAAATAAAAAGAAATGAAATTTTTATTTCAGCCATCATTGATATTGGATATAGTCTAACACTGTATACTAGCAATATACTTTGCTAGATATTGAGTATCATCTAGCAAAGTATATGATAATATAGTTCTAGCTATTATTTTTCTCTTTGCTTCCATTGTTGCAATGTTCAGGGACATACAAGCTTGATTGTAGTTCTCACAATCTTTCAGTTTTGGTGTCTTGACATCCACTCCTCAGGGTCCATCATATTTCTTTACCTGTAGTAGCTTGGACACATTCCTGCAATGCTTACTAGGGGTCATGGTAGTGTTCACAAGAGTGTTTATATGAACTGGGGAGTGCATAATTGTCCACATTACTTCCAGATGGGGTCATGCACATTTTAGTTGCAGTGTTTGCACAGATCTAACTGTGGAGTGCTGCAGATCACGCACTTTGCTGTAATTCTTGGGGGTTCTTGGCTGCAGAGCTACTAGAATCCATACTTATGACGCCCAGAATCAGACTCATTGCCTCATGCTTGAAAGGCAGGTAGCTCTTGCTACTAAGCCTTTCTATGCATGCTGCACCTGAAATATACTTTTTTTAAAGAAGAAAATTAGGACTAATGTTCATGAGGGGGGAATATCCTAAAGTTTTGGTTTATGTTTCACTTTGCTTTCTGTGTGGAGGTGATTTTTAAATCATGCAGCAGAAAAGGTGAGTCTACATGGAAGAAAGAACTAGAATAGAAATAGAAAAGCAAAACCCACCTAGAATAGTCAGTGTATTATCATTAGAAGAAGGGTACTCTTAAAATCTGTATTAGGGTTTTCCTTAGGAAGGTTTCTGAACCCTAAGCCATGCAATTACAAGGCAAGACTATGGAATTCTAGAACAATGACACCACGGGGGCGGAGCGATAGTCCAGAAGATAGGGCTCTTGCCTTGCACGCGCCAACATGGGTTCAATCTCCATCATCCCATATTGTCCCCAAGTACGGCCAGAAGTATTTTCTGAGAACAGAGTCAGGAATAACTCCTGAACATAGCCAGGTGTGACCCAAAAAGAAAAAAACACACCTCAAGAATTAAAATAAAAGGAATTTGAAGGGATGCACACTGCTGGACATATCTTGGAGAGTAAATTCAGCCAGAACAAAGAATTTATTTTAAATTCTGACATTGAAAGTAGACTCCAGGAATAATACATTTTAGAGTGAGGACCTCACAGTAGAGTCAGGGCTGAGGTGAAGAAGGTAAGGGCAAAACCAATGTAGTCCTAAAACCAAGCCTGGAGAGTATCAGCAAATCCTAAGGTTAAACATTTAGCACCTTTAGGAACAGATAGTACATCAGAGCAAGAGAAGATAATCAAGAAATGTATTTTTCATGCTGTGTACATCTAGTCAAAGTTTGAAAGAAATGCAAGTAAACAAAGTTAGTATTATTCATCAAGAAAAAGACAATAAAAGTCCTGCAAACTAGCTATCAGACCTAAGAGAACTTGCCAGGATTTTAAATCACTCATCTATAAAAATCCAATTGGCAACAAGAGGGCAACAGAGAAGTTTGATACTAGTTCAAAAGGATTGTATAAATATGAGGAGTAAAAATCTTTCTGTGTCTAGCCATGACTTGGAACAGTGAAGGTTAGCATGATTTTAAAGTGGGGGTGTGGATAAACCATCATGAAGAGGGCCTGAGTGATAGTACAGCGGGTAGGGCTTTTTGCCTTGCAAGCGGCCAACCTAAGTTTGATCCCCAGCATCCCATATGGTCCCCCAAGCACCGCCAGAAGTAATTCCTGAGTGCAGAGCCAGGAGTAACCCCTGGGCATTTCTGGGTGTGACCCAAAAAGAAAAAAAAGAACCATCATGAAGAGTTGTGGTGGGACAGGGGATATTTGCCTTGCTAGACAATTTCTCAATGGGAAATAGATGAAAGTCTGGAATTTAGTTAATGTAATCTACTAATGTTGGCGTTATATTTGACAGACATTAACAATGTTAACATAAGGTATTAACAATAGAAGATGGAGACAGTATAGTATAGTATACAAGAACTCTAAACTTTGCAAATCTTTTCTAAATCTATAATTTTTCCAAAAGTAAGTTTTTTTAAATAGTTTTCTTACTGTTGACTTAGCTCAGACAATAAGGATACATCTAGTTACTTCTTGTTTCCATATATACTTTTCCTATATATACTTATCCAGAGAGATAATACAGGCAGTAAGGTGCTTGCCTTGTACACAGCTGATTATGGCTTTATTTCTTCTATCACAAATATTCCCTAATCACCATTAGAAATGGTCCATAATTACAGATCCAGAAATCATCCATGAACACTCTTTGGGATTATGCACCCCAAATGGGTATTTATAGGAATAAAAATGAGGAAAACAAAATATGAGTACTAAACAATTATTATGATAAGTTATTCAAGCTTCTACAATAAAGAGAATGTTCGTCAATGCAGAAGAATCTCTCAAATAAAAGGGTCATGGTGTTATAAAAAAGACAGATAATATTGAAACCACTTCATTATTGATGGGTGAATACAACCCATCAATAATGGAGGGTTATTAGTTATGCTTTCCTGGAGTTAGGAGCAAATAATAAATTTGCTCTGATAATGTAGTGGCCATCACTGACAGCATGCAATATAGTCATTTAAGGGTTACCTAAATAAAGCTCTTTCTTTAACTCAACTGCACAAATAAGCACTTTATAGAAAAAATATTTTCCAGATGGTAGGTAATGAATAAAGCATTGTTGAAACATATAACTTAATTACATGGTATTTCTTATATCCCTTTACTATGGACTGAAAAATACCCAATTGCATTTTATGTGAATTTTTTTCACTCTGTCTAAAGAGAAGCTATGAAACAGATGGATGTCCTGCTGGCAACAACCCAGGAGGCCAGCTTCTGAGAGATAAGTGGGAAAATGAAAGAAAATTCAAAATGATGAAGGGAGTAGCACAAATCCTATTAGCAAATAATGGAATTTGTTCATGTCCTGTACCTCCAAAGAGGAACTTGGCTTGCATTCCTTTCCTTACTATTTGTTTTCACTTAAAATGCTATTAAATCCTGCACTACACTTGGAAAAGAGCACATCTCATTGTGCCATTATCAGCCACAACAAGTAGATTTGAGTTCAGAGACTCAGGCACTTTAATTGCCACTATGCACTTTCTTCAAGTAATAAAAAAGAAAATATCAACTTTTATGTGTTCCCTTTGATATAACCCGTGTATAGTGCCAGTATTTATTCCCCTAAAGACTCACTCTCTGGAAAGAAAAACTAGTCTGATGGTAATATTTATCTTTGAAGAAAACCAATAGTCAAACTTAAAAAATGATAACTCTTGAAGAAAAAGAAGGAAGCTATTCAACTTATTAAATAGATACACTTGGGCACAGCTTGTTTCTTTTAGTTATAAGGACCTAAAAGTGAGGATAGTAAAAGTATATGGAGAATGGTCTAAATGTAAGTTTTGGGTGACTTTATTACCTTGTTCTAGACATGCCCAGTCTTGGGATTAAATTGCATAGTGTAAAAGGCATAGACTGTGTGTGTTTGTGTGTATTTGAGTCCTGATCATTTAACTATTACATGCTATTGATCAAGTTGCTTAACCTATATGTGACTGATTTTGATAATCATAAAAATAAGAATAACAGTACATATGAATATTGTTTTACATTAATAACATTTTGTGCATAATTCTTATACAAGCATAGGTTTATAGACACTAAAATATAAGCTAAATTTTCTTGACTTGCAGCATTTCAGTTTCTTCTCCATTTTGATCAAGTAGTGCCAAAGATTTTGTGATATTTTTGTCTGTGTTAATAGCTGTGTTTAGAAAATAATAAAAAAGAGAGACAAGAGAGGTGTAAGATAAAGGGAAGCAGAGAAAGGAGAGGAGATGAGAAAAAAAAGGAGGAGCAATGGCCATAAAACAAAGATAATTGTACATCCTTAGCTGTGATGCAAGCAACTAAAGAAAGTTGGGTACCAGGTCTTGAAATCATTCTTGTATTTTGAGAGAATTGGTATTTTCTTGTTCTGTGAACATTACAGTGGAATAAACATTAATTCTTCTAGCTATTAACTTTACAATTAATTACAATTAACAATTACAATTATTATTAACTTTACAATGTATTACAATTTATGTGTGATTCAGCTCAAAGTTTCTGTCATAATAGCCACTCTTATGCCTTCATAATTCTATAATCCTTATTTATTACAAAGTTCCTAAATTTTTTACTCATAATGATACTAAAGATTCAATAAGCGGTCCCAAAGCCAATATAAACTATTCTCATTGATACATACACAACATTGTTCAGGATTATCATATAATACTTAGGATACCAGTGCTGCTGAGGAACAAAGCCAGGGCCCTTTACATGCAAGGCAAGTTTTTACCACTTTAGCCAAAGCCCCAGGGCATTCAAACAGTATGTTTAAAGAATTCAGTCATTATTCATTGACAGTACTGTAGAATTTCCTGATATAACTTTACTTTTGCATATGCAAAGCACCAATGTCCAGTGCTTTGCCACAATTCAAAAGCCCTCTCTACTATTCTTCATACCCTCCTGCCCATTAAAAATACTTTTCAACAAGTCTAGAAGTTAATTTAGAGTCAAGGAGTTAACTCTAGGAATTAAGTTGATGTGATTTTGTTTGCTAGTTTGTTTAACCAGTTTGCTTATTTTAGTTATGTATAATCCATAGGAGTAAAACAGGTTAGCTCGTGCAGGCCCCAAGTGCCTTGCAGTTTCTCTGGTGGTCAATCTAATAATAATCAAAGAGCAAAGCCCAGCAATCTTTCTCATGACCAATCTAAATATAAAGTAAAACCAATTTATGAAGAATTGAATATTGAGTCAATAACCCCATTCAGGACGGCTTCTACAAGTTTGGAATAGCAAGTCCTTATTCTTTAAAATATTTAGCTGTTTGGAGCCGAAGAAAAGAGTGGGTATTGTCAGACTTTGAAATGGTAGCCGGTACTTGTCTGACCGATTCACAGTTCATACAATGGCAAATGTGGTATGCAGATGGGGTTAACATGAATATTGACACTTTAAGAGAATCTGGCCATAATGTAACTTTTGCCATGCTGAAAGGTAAAGGTGAATGGCAAGAGAAAGAAAAACAAGCAACATTACCTGAAGCTGTTTTAAAATTTGTTCAGGATACAGCATTAAAAGCATGGAAAAAAAGTAGATGCCGACCCAGAATATCAAGGTAGCTCTACAAAACTTACCAGGGTCCTAATGAACTGTACTTTGATTTTATTGGGAGATTAAGTTAGACAATCCACAGACAGGTTCAAGACCCATCCTATCGACAAATCCTAAAACGAACCTTAGCATATGAGAACACTAATCAAAATTGCCGAGCAATACTATATAGTATTAAGGAAAAGGAAAACCTCATGGGATATCTAAAGGCCTGTAGAAATGTCGGTTTGGCCTCCCATGGAACACAGAATGCTATAGAGGCTTATCCCATACAGCAGGAGGATCAGGATAGTGAAATGTCGAACAGCTTCAGGGAGAGAAACAATAATCCTCAAAGGATAAACAATTATCAGAGAAACTATGCTAATAATGGCAACTCCACCCCTCAGAGGGCCCCACCGAGACCATGCCCAAGGTGCAGGAAGGGAAAACATTGGGCCAGAGATTGTAGGTCTCGGAGAGGAAGTCAGCCTCAGGCTTCATCTGGACAGATAACTTGCTATAATCACAGAGGGAAGGGGCACACCAGTAGAAATTGCCCATCTTCTAGAACTATCAATACAGGGCAATATCCTAATAATCCCTTTTGGGAAATGTTGCATGGACCCCCTTCCAGGTTCCACAAGCTCCGCAGGCTCAGATGACACCTATGCCTCCCCCAAATGCGGGAAACTGGGTGGGGGCCAGCCCCAGGCCCAGCTGAATCCAGGGGCACTCTCATTCATTCCACCTGCCCAGTATCCTCCGAATCAGAATCCACAGAATTGCAGTCAATAAATACTCTCTGGCCTACTCCATCAGACAATGGCAGTCTCAATATTCTCTGCCCTAAGACTGTAACTATATACCCAAGTCAAGATCCTTACATGCTAAAAACAGGGATAAAAGGACCTGCTCCCCAGGTAGTATGGGTTTAATTCAGGGGAGCGATTGGCTAAAATTTAAGGGAATTAAGGTGAATTTCAGACTTCTAGATCCTGAATCTCATGGAGAGATAATACTGCCAATCTCTGTGATAACTAAATGAACTTTTAAAAAAGGGGAACCGCTTGCTAAACTATTATTATTTTTTGAGGATCCGTCTAGTCAGTCTGAACACCCTAGAACTGGTGGCTTAAACAGTACCAACCCTTCTGCCAACTTCATTGTTGGTTATACAGCCACACAGAACCAAGCCCACCAGCCACCTGCTAACTATCTAGTTGGGTACACTACCAGAATTTCGCAGGCCAAGTGGCTGATTATACCCATCGAAATTTATAAAAGGAAATCAAAGGCATGTTGGATACAGAGGCAGACATATTCATAATATCCACCAAGTATTGGCCCTCTAACTGGGCCCTAAAGAAAGTGTCCCATAGCCTGAGCGGGGTCGGCAATATCTCCTCTTCTCTTCTCCAAGAGTGTGAGATGGCTGCCGTGTATTGGCCCTGAAGGGAACGTAGCCATGGTCCAGCCTTATATAGCCCCTATGCTTTTAACTTTATGGGGTCAAGACATGCTGGAGCAGTGGGGGCAGTAATTCACATACCTCGTCCAATTCCCCATCTGCACCAATTCCAGCTCTCCATAATAAGCCTAACACAGGGAGTAACCCTTTTTTAATTGGGGCCGCTGTGGTTAAGCGCCCACTACCTATCCGTATTCAGTGGAAATCTGACAAACCTATATGGACACCACAGTGGCCCCTCAATATCAAAAAGTTAGAGGCGCTAACAAATCTGGTGGAAGAACAGCTGAATTTAGGACATATTGAAGAAACGTTTTCAGAATGGAATTCTCCTGTTTTTGTGATACAGAAAAAAACAAGCAAATATGGTGGTAAGATCTAGTTAGTCCCACGATGATTGTGGTAGCATGAGAGAATATTTATGCCAGCTAGTACAGAATACATGGTCAGATAAGACTGCCACATTTAGAATACCCCCTTATCTATGAAGTGATTTGCAGGAGGCAATTCAGAGCAGATGCAGAGGCTCTTAGAGGAGTCCTGCAACAGTTTCTTAGTTATTTCACTTAGATTAATTACTTTAGGTATTGTCCATAGGAAATTATAAAATTTAGAGTATAAATCGGAAAGACGGAACTCAGAAAACAGTGCAAAGTGTAAATGAAAAGAGGAACTTTTTTTAAATTTTAAATTAGCACCATGAGATAGACATTTACAAAGCTGTTCATGTTTGGGTTTCAGTCACATGATGTCACAGCATCCATCTCTCCACCAGTACACATTTCCCACCACCAATGTTCCCAGATTCCATCCCCCTCCCCCCATTCTGCATCTATAACAGGCACTTTTCATCTTTTCTCTTTCTCTCTCACCTCCTATTTCTCCGCCACCTCCTCTTCTTCCTCCTCCACCTCCACGTATTCCTCCTCTTCCTTTACTGTTGCAGGACACCTAAAAGCCTAAAAGCCTCTGCATCTGCCCTGGATTGCCTCCTGCAAAACACTTCGTAGATAAGGGGTAGTTTAAATGTGGCAGTTTATCTGACCATGTATTCTGTACTGGCTGGTATAAATATTCTCTCATGCTACCACAATCATCGTGGGACTAGCTAGATCTTACCAGCATATTTGTCTGGCCACGTTGGATCTCTAAGTAATTAGACCAGAGAGAAATGCTGTTTGCCTCCAAGCAAGCAAGCATGGCTCCCTGATAACTCAAAGGCAACTAAGTAGACGAGACTCTTGTGAAGGCTTGGAGAAATATTTAACTGGCATTAGTATTAGTCTTTGGTACAGAGATATACCATCTCAGAAACCCCCTTCTCTACCCTATAAAGGCATTGCCAGGCAGATCTTGGCTCAAAACATTAGCATATAATAGGGTCTAGGTGAGGTGCTGGGAGAAATTACCTGAGGGCATTTGACCCTCCCTGCTTCCCATAATAGTGGGAGGTCTGAGTTGTAGGGGGTATAAAACTAGACTGCTTCCTCTCTTGCGATCTCTCCCTATTTTTGGGTTCTCTTTTGGGGCTTGCACTCTTCTTGGGAGTCTTGTCTTTGTCTCCTCTTTACAGGGTCTTTACATGTGGTGGCCCCCCATCTTGGCCTACACGTGACTGGGGTTCTAGCCGGGAATCCTAAGCACCAGGTTTTTCATATTGCTGATTTGTATGCCTGAACCTTTGATAAGTAAAGCCTTTTAAAACTGCATTGGATTCCTGAGTCTCCATCATTCCCCACTGGCTTTGGAGATAGAAGGAAACTCGCTTCCCGGCACTGTTGTACTGTTGGGGATCCCGGCAGCCCCCAACACTTTACCTCCTCTTCATCCTCCTTCACCTTCTCTCTCTCTCTCTCTCTCTCTCTCTCTCTCTCTATCTATCTATCTCTCTCTCCCTCTACCTCTTCCTTTTCTTAAACATCTTGAACTACCATACTTACATTTAGGGGTTATCATGTGTACATTGAATGCCTACATTCAATGCTCAGTTCTAGTCTGACGTTATCATTCCCAACAATTAGTTGAACACTGGTATATATTTATATCCTGCAAATGAATGAGTCATTCTGTATCTGTCCTTTTTCTTCAGACTGATTTCACTAAGCATGATAATCCCCACGTCCATCCATTTGTAGGCAAATTTCATGATTTCATTTTGAAGAACTTGTTTCTTTAAAACAATAAACAAGGCTTCAAACTAGACTCTTGGGAGAAAATAAATCAAATAAGAGATAGAAGTTACAACATAGACATTGGGAATGGACAGAAACTTATTTTTTTTATCTTAATGTTTATATTTTTAAAATTTAAATTTGTGTCCAGAGAGGTCATTAAGGGTTCAGCTTGCCTTGTACTCTATCATTGCGGGATTGATCCCCAACACTACATATGGTCCCCCAAACACAACCAGTAGTAATTCTTGAGGGGCCTGGGCAGGAGTACTCTGTGTAAGTGTTTTCTTGCACCTGCCAATTGATATAGATCCCTGGTATCCCATATGTTCACTAAGCACCATTGTGAGTAGAGCCAAGAGTAACCTCAACACTGCCAGATATGGTCCTAAAACAGAGACAAGAAAGAAAAGTAACCCCTGAGCAGGGAGCTTGAACCAAGCTCTAAGCACTACTGCTAGTGGTCCAACACCAAAAACCAAAATCCAAATCCCAAAATTTTTAGTTAAAAAAAACAAACAGGGGGCAGAGAACTAATACAGTGGGTAGGGCACTTGCCTTGCACACAGTCAACCTGGATTTGGTCTCCAGTACCTCATATGGCCCCCTGAGCACTGCCAGGAGTGCTTCCTAAGTGTAGAGCCAGAGTAATCCTTCAGCATTGCCTGATGAGGCCCCCTAAAATAAAAACAAATGAACAAAAATAATAGCACTCTACTGGAAAGCCTAGAAAAATGAATGGATTTTTTTTTTACTCTAACGACATCCCAAGTTTTGAGTACATGGGAGTAGAAAACCTGAGCTGATCAAATATTAGAAATTAAAATATGAATTAAAGTAATCTCAGGGTCAGAGAGACAGTAGAGAAGGCAAACTTCCTTCATGTGATGTCCAACCTCAAGAACCCCAAAACAGTAACTTGAAAAGATTCATGCATACCTGTGTCCATTGTAGTACTGACTACCGCAGCCAAAATAAAGTATTTCTAATTCAAAAGTCCAAAGACTGATGAGCGGGATGAAGAAATGATGGTGCATACACATATTGTAATACTATGCAGCTAAAGAAAGATGAAATCCAGGCTTTTCAACAATGTAGATAGAGCTGGAAGGTATCAAGTTAAGTGAAATCAGTCAGAGAAGGGAAAATATTAGGTAATCACACTCATTTGTGCTATGTAAAGAAACAAAGCAAAAGCAAGGGCAATACCCAATGATAAGCACTTGAACTTCAGAGATAAGGATATCAAGCAGACTAGGGATCAGTTTTCGGGAGATGGAGGTAGCAGAGAGCTAGAAGTGACACATGAACAGTGGTGGAGCATTTTTGGCACTCTGTTGGTTGTGATGGTCGCAATAAAGCTCAAATGATAACACTATTGTAACCAAAGTATATAAAGTATAGTAAGTTTTTTAAATATAGGAAATCAATTTGGGGGTAAAAGATTGAATTAATGAAAAAAGTAATAAAGGGCTAGTAGTTATTAAAGTAGGCAGGGTTTTCTTCTTGCATGCAGCCTACCTGGATTAGATACCCAGCAACAAAGATGGTCCCATGAGCCCCACCAGGAATGAACCCTGAGCACAGAGCTCCTGCTCAGATAAGCCCTGAGTTTCACTGGGTATGACCCCTAACTAATAATAATAGTAATATAATAGTAAAACAAAATAGAGATAAAAATGCTTACCTTATGGTGTGCTATGAGATACAATCACAGCATTTATGAATAATAATCTCATATTAAAATGCCTTTGTTTATACATTAATTTATCTGAAAGGCCACAATTAAAAGGACTATGTATCTTTATTTAAAAAAAGTACCATTTATTGATTTATTTTGTTGTGAAGCAATCAGGAAGTGAATTAAAGAAATTTTATTTTTCATTTTGAAAATTCCTGAGGCTAAAATAATTTTATATATTATATATAATGATATATATAATACAAGTATTTTAATCATATACATGCACACACACTTGTATATAATACAGTTTTATAGTCAGAAATATATCACTTTAAATTCCAATAGCCTCATTAGAGAATTCTTTTCTAGCATTTAAACCATAGATATGGAGTAAGAGAATCACTGGGCAGGATATTTTTAGCTAAATATTTAGGTAATATATTAAAGTAATCTATTACTTGCCATGTTTGAGCAATTTCTTTCTGATCTCTAAAATAGTTTAGCTAGTTTTCTGTTATACTTAGTTCAGATACTTGGATGCTTAAGAACTTGCTTTTATTTTTTAAACCAAGCTTCAGAATTCCACAACAATACATTATGGAAACCACACTTCAAAATAGATTGCATTTGTGGAACAACTCATTTTTATGTCTAACCAGTTATTTGACATGCACATCAGGTCACTTTTTATCAAGCCTACTACTCCATCTCATTCATGAATAATAATGGACATTTCAGATTTTAGCTGTTATGTGCCTAAATGTGTACACATTGTAAAAAATAAAAAAGCAAAGAAAAAGGATAAAAGAGCAACTTTTAACTGCAGAAACCTTTTACAATCTTTCATGTGAGGACTTCCAAAGAGATTTTATTTAGATCTGATTTTACTTAGCTTCTAGACACTTTTGTACAGAAGGTTTTTTCCCTCAACATCTTTCCAAGACTATAAATAGCAAGAAGGAGGCATTTGTCTATAGATTTAAATTCTAGAAAAACATCAGCAGATGCTGTGATCAGTAATGTGTGATCAGTACTTGACCTTTTTCTCTTTCCAGTGGAATTTCATTAATTCTAATATAGAGTGGGAAAAGAACTGTTGGAAAAAAATTCATACAACTGGATAGAATTGCTTTCTCCTGGATATGGCTGACTCTGCTGAAGTAATATTGGTAACATTGACTCATTTCACAAATAATGAAGTCAAAGTATAAATAAATAACAAAATGGGTATTGCAGTCACTGTCAAAGTTCAAATAAGTAAGATACATAAGTTATATGTGGAAGTATAAATGATTTAATATTCATATGTGGTATCATGCCTCAGTAATAGATTGTATGTTCATATGTTCAGTCATGCCTCAGTAATAGACTGCAAGAATATTTTAGGAAATCGGGATATATAAGGGAAGCAGGATGGATATTCAATGGCTAATTGTACCTTGTAGATTATATAGGGGGACACCAGTAAGTACAGAGAAACAAAGTATACTAAAGTTTTTAAATGATGAAATATAAGGACCTTTTGAGAAAAAAAGAAGTGTGCTTTTATTTCTTTTAAAGATTTACCTTTGGAGAAAAGAGAAAGAGGCAAAAAATAGGATACCAGTTAGGTGTATATCATTTAGAGCTGAGCACAGAACTGTGTGGAATACAATTATGATAATAACATGATGAATGAAATGGATCAATTGAAGGATAAAGGGTATAGAAAATATAAAACTTGATGGCTCATGAAATGCATAGAATAAGGTAAGAGAAAATGTTAACACTTACATTTTGACCAGGTAATTTGGTAGTTGGTTGAATTATTCAATTAGACAGGAAAAAGAGAAAGTGAGAAAGAAGGGGAAAATGATAAATTGAATTTAACTATCAACAGGCGTCCCCCAAAGTAATATTCAGTACTCATTAGATATTAGAGTTAGGGTCTTAGGAAGGAACAAACTTGAAATATAGCTTTAAAAATCTTATAGATAGGCTATTATTTGAGGCTGAATTTGGGATGAACTATAAGGCAAGTGATATGTGAACCTTGGTGTAGAAACTGCTTACAGAATTGTTTATAAAATACAGATGTAAATATTAAAGTTCAAAAAATAACATAAGCCCAAAATACAAAGATTAATGATACAATGCAAGATTATGAGTCCTCTGTTTATAACTGTTTTTTAAAAAAGTTGGACAAATTAATAGACAAGGTCAATATGAGTATCTTATGATATTGGAGGATGTTTTTACTTCAAAGGTACGAAGTCAGGAAAATTATAGTGAGAAATATGAATAATTAGATACCAGACCAATAGATAAAACTGAGCATAAACAAGTGCTTAAAACAACAAAAGAAACAAGTTAGAAAGATGAGGAATTAATTTTGCATCATGGGAAATTTTTGGTGCTCTCAGAGATGGTGCCTTCATTGGAGCACTGAAGAGTAAGCACTTGCATTGGAGGAGGATGCTGACAGTGGTGGCAGGCATGGCATTGAAATATTGTATGCATGAAACTCTTAATAAGGGTGCTATAAATCACAGTGCCAAAACAAAAAAAGTGGAGAAAAAATAAAGAATAATATTGAACTAAAATGTTGGTAAAGATCCTTCAAGAATAGACAGAGGGTTGAAATTGAAGGATTTTACTAGCAGAAATGCCTATGAAAGATAATGAGGATGGGGCAGTAGAACGTTGAGAAGGTGGTTAGTTAGTGATATAAGTGATTGCAAATGGAGAAAGTTTAGGAATTACCTAGAGGCCTAATACTCATGGACACTTTAATATAGTTTCAGAAAGGTCATCATAGAGTCCTTAAAGCTGACCAGGGGCCAGAGCACCACCAGATGTAGCCCCAAACCAAACCCAAATAAACAAACAAAAAGAGCTAATAATCAGATGAATTCCTTGTTTCCCAAGAGTAAAGCTGCATTATATCTATGTCTACTTCTCTTTCCATTAGTACCTGGAAGTAGATGGTGGGAAAGTCTCTGAGCCATAGGACAATGGATTTTAGTGCACAGGAACTGATACTTTTGATAACTTAGTTCCATGTTATTGGACACTCCCAAGGTAGATCATGGGCTACAACAGGTAAATAAGGATATGCGTAGAAATTGGAAATCTAGCATAACTAAACATAAAATAAGTGGATAAAATAAGAAGTTTGAAAAGGTTGAGTGGAAAAGTATTTCATATTTGATGTGTTCTATATGCTATTAGGATACTGAGGATCTGAGAATGTTTTATCTATTTATACATTGTCCTCAGAGTCTACTGCTTGCAAAGTGATAGCAGATCTAAATATATTATACATAATATATATACATAATATACATAATAGATGAAACTGTCTGAAGCCAAATGTATAGGTGATCACTAGGCAAGATATAAAGTTACACCTCGCAAACCATGTAAGTATAATGTACATAGAGACTATTGTGATCTTTTAAAGGGAGAGGAGGAATAATTCACTTCTGCAGAGTAGGTAACAAGATCATCTGTGGGGGAAAAGCAGATAAATTTAAATTGGGGATGGGCTAAGAAAATAAAATATATTCTGGGATATATTTGATCTTATTGCCATATCATTTCATAACTTTTTTTGTTTTGCACATCTAGAAAGTTACTTTTTAGCATGTTATCATCCAGTTTTCTTTAGAAAGCTTCTATAACCACTCATATTCTTCACAAATCCTTGTAATGATAAGAGCATCTACTTGGTACTGATGCTGAGTTAATGAAGGAATTTTTCTCTAAAGTCATGTATGCAACCAGAAACATCATCAAAACATCATCTCAGACCCATTAAACAAGTCTGTGGACTGGTAAAAATATTGAAACCCACTGATCTAAACAGTAATTCTCTAGTTCAGCAGTTTGAGATTACAAAAATGAAATTTAGTAGTTGGGAAGAACAGGTAATTTTGTCAGTTATTGTGAAATGATGGCTAGAATAGATCTGAAATGCTAATGTAGAAGGACAGCCGAAAGCACAATCAGAACGTTATTTTCTCCTAGTAGAAATTTTGAGGCTAATATGCAATTATTCATATTATTATAATCTTGAGGTAATTATTTAGCATATTATTTTTTCTTGATTGTAATATATATGAATAATAATAAAAATGTTTGAAATCAAATTTTTGTATCCTTTACTACAAATTCATATTTCTGCTTTTCTTAGGAGAACTGGAATTAATGGTCTTTTGATTACTTCAAGCGATTCATCTACTTTCCTCTACCCCTTTATTAGGTAACCAATACATCAGATTTGGTTAAAAATAAACTACGATCATGTTCAGAAAGGCTTTTTGCTTTGCATACTATAGGTGAACTTACATGGGCAGCAGCCATTGTCTGACTTTTTAAAACCAAAACTCAGTTTCCTATTCCCTATCAACACAGTAAAATAAATTCTACTCAAATATCCATGATCTGGACATGGAATCCAAATAGTCTACAAATATATGTTGATATTAATTTTTGTTGTCAGACTTTTTTTATTAAATATTTTATTATACCACCGTGAGATATACAATTACATTGTTCATGCTTGGAGGTTTCGGTCACATAGTGTTCCAGCACCCCGCCCTCCACCAGTGCCCATTTCCCACCACCAATGTCCCCAATTCCCTCCCCCTCCCATAGCCTGCCTAAATGGCAGGTTCTTTATCTCTTTTCTCTCTCCCTCCTCTCCCTCTTTCCTTCTCTTACACATTGTGGGTTGCTCTACAGACACTTAGAGGCCATCATTTGCATTTTTTTGCCTGTATTTAATGCTCAGTTCTAGGTTGGTATTAGCCCTTTGGACATTTATTCACACATGTTCCCTGCTTTGTCTTACCTAATCTCTAACTCCCACATGGTTGGGGTAATTTTCACTTTTGGTAAGACCTCCTGGTCCACGTTTCGCCTGACAGTGGATTTTGGGGTCATAATATGTATATATATATATACATATGTTTATATATATACATATGTATATATATATTATGTATATATACATAATATATAATATATAACATAATATGTATATATTATGTATATATACATAATATATATATTTATGTCATGCAAATAAATGACATATGTCATGCAAATATATCTCTCTCTTCTGAAAAAATTTCACTCAACATGATACTTTCCATGTCCATCCATTTATAGGCAAATTTCATAACTTCATTTTTCCTAACAGCTGCATAGTATTCCATTGTGTAGATGTACCACAGTTTCTTTATCCAGTCATCAGTTCTCGGGCATACTGGTTGTTTCCAGGTTCTGGCTATTGTGAATAGTGCTGCTATGAACATAAAAGTAGGTATGGTGTTTTCGCTATGTATTTTTGGCTTCCCAGAGTATATTCCCAGGAGTGGTATGGCTGGGTCAAAAGGGAGCTCAATTTCTAGTCTTTGGAGGAATGTCCATATTGTTTTTCAAAAGGCTGTACCAGTCGACATTCCCACCAACAGTGAATGAGAGTCCCCCTTTTCTCCGCATCCACGCCAGCACAAAAACAGGCAACCCCCATCAAAAAATGGGGAGAAAAAATGAACAGAAACTTCAGCAAGGAAGAAGTTTGAATGGCCAAAAGACATGAAAAAATGTTCATCATCATTAATCATCAGAGAGATGCAAATCAAAACAACAATGAGATATCATTTCACACCACAGAGACTGTTGTCAGACTTTTTAAAGAGCATAGTCTTGTCTTTTTTCAATTGTACGTAGATTTAGTATATATGTACTGAATATCTGCTCTGTGCCAACCTCGCTACATGATGATGGAGCCACAGGGTTTTTCTTTTCAGTTTATGCCTTTGTAAATTTTACTATTTGTTTGGCTACTATTGTTTTTGATAAGGTCCCCAGATTTGTAGGATATAGGCCTGGGAAATAAGTAGCACCTGGAACCGCATGGTCTTCTGAGCATTGCTAGGGACATTCAGAAGACCTCCAAGCACAATCAACTTTGAAATGCTGATTTCTTGGTCCTGCTTTTTGGAATTTTATCTGAATCTGCACTTAATGAAAGTTCTGAGTGAAGAAAATTTAAAATAAATGTAAAATAGGGACTTTTGTGAATATTTGTAAGTTAAAACAACATTCCCATGTTATGAATATGTTCTTAGGAGTAAGTCATGCATGGGTACACACGAAAATATCTCTTAAATCAGACTGAGGTCACCAGGAAAGTGATTCATTAACCCTTCACTCTGTGAAGCACCTTTTTAAATTAGGTGATTCTTTCTAACCAAAATATATAATAGGAAGGTTCTGACTACAAAATGGCCCCTCTGTCTCCTTGGTATATTATGAGCATATATTTTTAAATTTCATAAACTTGAAACATATTTTAAAGGTTTTATTTCATACTAATAACTCACCCAATTTATATTTTGGATTATATTTTATTGTGTTGCTATATCATTCCATAACTTTTTCTATTTTTTGCATCTGGAAAGTTACTTTTTAGCAGGCCATCATCCAGTTGTGTTCAGGAAACTTCTATAACCACTCATTTTCTTCACAAAGTACAGATTAATCTTTTTCCAAACAATCAGCTTTCAGTTTCTCTCCCAATTTTATTGAAAGGCTGCCACATTTAGATCTAGAATTTATTGGTAGTCATTTCTGAAAATCATTTTGCATTTGATTATCTCCAGGAACACCCGGCAGAGCAGAAACCAGCTCTCCCCCTTGCACAATTTGCCTCCAAATTACCGGAAATATTCTACCCACCCCTGTGAGAGAGCCCCACAAAGTAATGAGAATATAGCACCCGCATGGCAGAGCCTGGCAAGCTGTCCGATGCGTGTTCGATATGCCAAATCCAGTAACAGAAATGTTTATTTTCCTTAGCCCGAAAGAGCCCTTAATACGGCAGTGTAAGAAAGGCAAACAAGCAGTGCCTGATAAAATTTCACGGCCATCCTACACTGCAAAAAAGCGAAGGACTAAAATGACTGTCTGAAATTTCAATGCATGTGTGCTTGCATCGGAAGCATATATTGAGGATCTGACGGTGAAAGCGCAAAAGATCAAAGTACGACATCATTGGTCTGACTGAGACGAGGCGGCGTCAGTCGCATCATGCTGTATTTGACACCTGAGAAGAATTGTTCCTTGGAAAGTGCGACGAAAAGAGGCATCGGTGGCGTTGGTGTCCTTGTCAACACGAACATGGCCGTCAACATTGATTCATTTGAATGCCTAACAAACCAAATAGGATGATTACACTTGAAGAAATGTGGCCCACTGCCAGCAATTTCTATCTTCATTGTCTTCGCACCAACATCCACATACAAAGAAGATGAAATTGAGAACTTCTACATGGAATTGGAGGAGTTTATAAAAAAGATCACACCTTCTACAAGATCATCGTCAGTGATTTTAATGCCAAGATAGGACCAAGAAGATTGGATGAAGAACTCCACATCGGGACCAATGGCCTAGAATGTAACAAACAAGGTGAGAGACTATCTGAGTTCATCATATTCACCAAGACCACTCATGGGAACTCACAGTTCCAGAAGGCTGAAGCGAAACGTTGGACATGGGAATCTCCTGGCAGACAGTTCCACAATGAAATTGACCACATCATCTTCAATCGATGGTATTGTCTGACCGATATAGCTGTCGTCCCCAAATTCCAAACAGGATCGGACCACGGCCACCTTCTTGCAAAATTCTACTTCCCGCAACTGGGAGAAAAGGCTGCAAAGTTTAAGAAGAGAACTCCCAAAATGACCACCATCTGGGAACTCTTTGGCACCATTGCAGCAACATGGGAAGATACCATCATTGGCGACATCAATGAAGAATACAACCGACTGGTTCAGCACCTCCATGATTGTGCGAAGAATGCCGAGAGAGAGAAAAACACAAAAGGACGCTTGTCTTCAGAAACTCTTGAGCTCATTCGCCAACATGGCAAGGTGCAAGCCTCAGGAGACCAAATGCTAATGTCCAATCTTGCTAAACGGTGCAGAGAAGCGATAAAAGAAGACCTCAAAGAGGGAAGAGCAGAAATACTGGAAGATGCAGCTGAAGCCGGGAAAAGCATTTGCACCGCCCACCTGTCCGTCGCCAACTATAAGACCAAGATGACTGCCCTCTGATGCCCTGATGGATCTATCACATCTTCCAGAAAGGCAATGGAGAAGATTATCCATGAATTCTACTCAAATATCTTTGATAGCCACATCCACCTGCCCACATACCAAATTCCACAGGATGAATATGTCATTCCCAACGTTCTCCCTTCTGAAATCTGACATGCCATCTTGTCGGTAAAGAAGAGAACAGCACCAGGCCCAGAAAAAATCAGAACCAAACACCTGAAGAATCTACCATCAGTACTCATCAATATACTAGCTCGGCTCCTCACACACTACCTGTCCGAATGCAAGGTGCCCTCCCAATGGAAAACCAGCAGGACAGTTCTACTGTTCAAGAAGGGAGACATTCACGACATCGGCAACTATCGCCCCATCTGCCTGTTGTCCTTCATCTACAAACTGTTTACACGAGTCATCCTGAACAGGATTGGCAGAACACTAGATGAAGGACAACCATGCGAGCAAGCTGGCTTCCGGAAAGGATTCAGCACAATTGACCATATCCACACAGTAACAAAGCTCATTTAGGTTTGTAGGGAGTACAAGATGCCGCTCTGTCTCACATTCATTGATTTACAGAAAGCCTTTGATTCTGTGGAGACTGCAGTAGTCATCGAAGCCCTAGCCAAACAGGGGTGTTCAAACCCAATACATCAAGATCCTTCGTGAGCTGTATTATGGATTCACCACCAGGATCTCACCATTCTACAAAGAAGTATCATTAATGTGAAAAGAGGGGTTCAACAAGGTGATACCATTTCACCAAAACTCTTCAGCGCCACCCTCGAGAACATTATGCAACAATTAGAATGGTAAGGAATGGGAGTGAAGATAGATGGTCAGCAGCTACACCACCTCCGCTTCGGTGATGACATCGTTCTAATAACACCAAACATTAGCCAAGCAGCACAAATGCTGGCTGACTTTGACCAAGAATGTGGAAAGATAGGTCTATAGCTGAATCTGAAGAAAACTATGTTCATTAAAAATAAACTAGTTCCAAGGGCCCCATTCACTCTCAATGGAACAAACATCTCTGAATGCAGCAGTTATGTGTACCTAGGTCGAGAAGTCAACATGATGAACGAACTAAAACCTGAGCGTCGCAGGAGTAAGGAAGCAGCATGGAATGCCTTCAAAAGCATCAAAGAAATAGCTAAAAGGATAAAGAACCTCCAGCTCCGGGCACATCTCTTTGACTCCACTGTTCTTCCCTGCATTAACATACGCCTCAGAGACCTGGGCCCGACGAAAGCAGGATGAGAATGCTATTTGGGTCTCCCAGAGAGGAATCGAAAGAGCTATGCTTGGAATATCACGCCTCACTCAAGTGAGAGAAGGAATCTGGAGTTCTGACTTCTCTCGCTACCTCCAGAATCAGGGACGCTGTCTCGTTTGCCAAGGCATCAAAAATCAGATGGGCTGGACATGTAATGTGATTTGGAGACAACCGCTGGACTAGAGCCATTATCCACTGGATCCCACGGGATGTCAAAAGATCACGTGGCCGCCCACCTACAAGATGGTCAGACTTCCTTGTTAAGACCCCGAAAGAACGGTTAGAGGCTCTTCATATTCCTGAATCAACCAGCTACAATTGGGCTACATTGGTACTTGATAGGGTCCAATGGAAATGTTACTGGCGCCCGCTCGAGCAAATCGATGAATAACAGGATTCAAGTGATCAAGTGATCTCCAGACCCTTTGATTTATCCATGATTTATTAGTTGTTTGTTGTTGGTTTCCTTTGGTTTGGGCCACACATAGCTGGCTTTTACCTGATTTTGTAATCATGGATTACTTTTGGCCTGGTTTACGGGACCATTTTAAGTGCTGGGTATTGAATCATGTTCAGGCCTGTGAGGTTCAGGCACCTTAACCTGCTATCCTATTTCCCCAGCCCTTGAAAATCACTTTTGGTGGCATATGTCACCAAAATAATTTAAGTAGTAGTCTGATAAAAATCACTGATGGTAGGAACCATAATAATTTTAATTATCTAGACATTTATAGAGTTATGTTTTAATATTGGGCCTGACACTAAGTTCCTGGCACACATTTTTTTTTCTTATTTCATCAATGATCCAAGAAGTTATTTACAATTAGCCTGACTTTATCTTTGTGGGTCTCTTGAGTGCATTGTTCATTTGGGATATTTTATCTTAGTACTTGTCATCTTTAGTTGAACAATTGATATTACAACAATTACTTTCTTATGTTCTTAAGCACCATCTGATCTCTTCAAAGGACTATGCCTTCTTTGATCTTTCACTAGATAATCATTCTTAATTCTGTAAAATCAGTACTCAGAGACAGGATAAATATGTTGCTTGACACCTTCGAACTGCTCCACCACAAATCACATTCGTGTATGTGAAGTTTCATCACCTTGTTTTTATTCTGCTTCTATCTTCTTGCCTTTGCTATCCCAAAGAGAACGTGAGTGGTGGTACAGGAAAGGTGGTTGAGGGAATGACACACTGTTAAGGATGTAACTACATACTTTATACTGGAAGGAATCAGTCAAAAATTAAATTTAAAAGTTCACATAGCATGCAGATCTGTCTTTTTTGAAATATTAGATCACTTGATCACGTGATATCCCATTATTCATCTATTTGCTCGAGAGGGCACCAGTAACATTTCCATTTAACCCTATCACGTGCCAGTGCAGCCCATTGGCATCTGGTTGCTTCAGGAATATGAAGAGCCTCAAACTGTTCTTTCAGGGTCTTGATGAAGAAGTCTGACCACCTTGTAGGTAGGGGAGACACCTGATCTTTTGACCTCCCGTGAGATCCAGTGGGCAATGGCTCTAGTCCAGTGGTCATCTCCAAATCACATTACATGTCCTGCCCATCTGATTTTCGATGCCTTGGCAAACGAGACAGCGCCCTGACTCTGGAACAGCAACAGAGGTTGGAACTCCATATTCTTTCTTCACTTGAGTGAGACGTGATATTCCTTCTCTCACTTGAGTGAGGCGAGATATCACACTCAGTAATATTAGATCATAGAAATATATTAATTTTGAATAGTTGGGAGGTTGAAAGATGTTAAGGAAGAAACAGTTCTTATAATTCAAGTCAGTGAGCCTATTAGTACGATTCTGTGGTTGTACTTTTCTGGTTTTCCAGCAAAACTGAGTATTGTTCTACTTTTGTAATATCAGAAATAGACTACTTCTCCAAACCATTTTTTTGAGAGTGTAACCTTAACTGCCATATTCACCTCAATATCTAGCCATAAAATCACTGTATTTCCCTGTCTCTACTTAAGCTTTTCCAAGCGAGAATCTTGTACTGATTGCAACTGGTAAATAGCATAACATACCTAATAGAAGCAAAGGGTTTTATTTTTTTATTTATTTTTTTTTTTTTTGCTTTTTGGGTCACACCCGGCAATGCTCAGGGGGCTACTCCTGGCTGTGCACTCAGGAATTACTCCTGGCGGTGCTCGGGGGACCATATGGGATGCCGGGGATCGAACCCAGGCCGGCACAGGCCGGCGCGTGCAAGGCAAACGCCCTACCCGCTGGGCTATCGCTCCGGCCCCAAAGGGTTTTATTTTTATTTATTCATTTACTGGACTGTTGATTTTTCAAATCTTTATTCAAACTCCATATTTGAAGCAGTTTGATAAGGAGCAGTGAAAATCACACTCAAGGAACACCAGACATTAAAAAAAAAAACTAGATGACAAAGGCCTCCCACCACCAAGGAGCACAGGAACAACTCTGTTAAACACAGAATGCAGGATTTCATAGTATATAACAAGTAAAGTTTGTTTCAGCAAACCAAGGTAGCCAATCAGAAGAATCTGGGCTGGGTCTGTTGATGTCTAGTCGTCCACACTCGTCTTTGTGGACCAAACTAAATTTCTGTTTCTGAGCTGAAGACTGCACACTTGAAATTGGCAGAATCTTAAAAATTCAAACTATTGTGTTGAACTTTTTTTCAAAGACTGAAAATGCCTGTTTCCTATCCAGTACTCACTAATGTTTTCATAACATTAATAACAAAATGAAAGAGAAAGAGACCCAGTGATGTTTGTATCTCCATCATTGCGAATTCTACATGAGAATTTAAGGTCAGAGAACATGATCCTGACATCTAGAATCTGGAAGCAAGAGGATGGAAACATTGTAAAGAAAGACAAAATTAACTTTGATTTATTTGAACAAAACTCTTCCCCAGAGTTATTTTATTTAAACTGCTATTGGCTGGGGGTGAAAGGGGGTAAGGGAGTTAAAAGCCTTCCTTTAAACTCATTTTAGAATTAATGTGTCTCCACTTCACAATGTGGAATTTTGTAGAGAACATCCTAGCAGGGTCAGTTTTGCAGGTCAGTCAATATGTCTCCACTCCTGCAGTGCTATAAAAGATTTACTCATGGCATCAACTGTAACTTTGAAGTTTAGTTTTAAAACTAGAAATGTAAATAGATGCACTACACATGATCTGTTAATTTTCCAATCCTAAGAATTTAGCTTCAAGATTTCTTTTTGTTTTTAATTTACCTGCCCTCAAGGTGTTGCAGGTGTGCCTGTGGTGCCCAACTGTGTCGGCATGTGGCAGACAGTAGACAGGCTTGTCTACCCAGGGTTCTGCCCCATCAGCCCTGGATGGTAGATGGCTGATGGTCTGACATAGATAGAAGACTGGGCCCCCTGGGATGAACCCAGAGCTACAGCAGAGCCTGGCAAGCTACCTGTGGTGTATTCGATATGCCAAAAACAGTAACAATAATGGATCTCATTCCCAATGAATGAGATGTTACTGGCACCTGCTTGAGCAAATCGATGAACAATGGGAAGACAAGTGACAAGTAACAAGTTTTTAATTTTATTGAGTCACCCTGCCATACAGTTAGAAGGATGCTCATGATCAGCTTTCAGTAATACAATGTTCCAACACCCATCCATCCATTAGTGCACATTTTCCGCATCAATGTACCCATTTTCCTCCTGTCATCCCCTCCCAACCCCTCACCCCAGCCTGTGTCTGTGGCAGGTACTTTCCTTCTTTTTCCCTCTTTCTCCTTCACTTTGAGTATTATGGTCTGCAAAACAGATACTGAAAGGTTATCATGTTTGTTCCCTTACCTATTCTGCACTCAGTTTTTTTATAGTGATCATTTACCACTATCTTTGTCATAGTGGTCCCTTCCTATCCCAACTCTCTTTCCCTCAAGAGGTTGGAGAGTCAAGATTCCTTTATGCACACATAAAAATCAATAGTAAAGCAAAACATTTTTAATATTAAAATTAGCTAAGAATAGTTTGCCACATGGTATGGTCAATTTTTAGAAAGGTAATCTTTAGTTGGATTTTTGGGAGGAGTAGATTTAAAATGTAGTGCAATAAGTTTTATAACTTTAAAGTTATGTAAAGTTGTTTCATTTCAGTGGTTGTTTATTTTTCTGAGCAGTGTTCAGGAGGTCCAGGAAGTTAGTGATATATGGTATTCACAGCAGGGACCAAAGGATGGAATACTGATGGGTGTTCAACTATCATGTTTTCATTTTAGCCACTGTAGGTTGTAAATGAGGGATTATTTTTTTGCTTTCTTGGCAATGCTCAGGGGTTACTCTTGGCTCTGCACTCAGTAATTACCCCGGTGGTGCTCGGGAAACATAAGGGATACTAGGATTGAACCCGGGTCGGCTGCTTGCAAGGCAAATCCTCTACCCGCTGGGGCTCCAGCCCCAGGAATATTTTTTTTTATTTGCCCTGATTACCCAATATCCCAGTCTTTCCCAAAGGTATTAGTTTTCTCAGAATTCAAGAGGTTGGGAGTGTTCCTGGGATAAAGGAGGAAGGAATAAATAAATAAAGGCTTCTTTTAATTTGAATATCTCCAGAACTCGTTTACATTCAGAAATTTGGTAATTTAAAATAATAGTATGACTTGATTATAGGTATTCTTTTTACACTGACATTAACAAATTAATAACTATTTTATTAAAACACATGTAATTTTAGTAGCACTAAGATACTGCTATGAGACAGAATTCTTACTCTATAGAATTTAGGACAGATAGAAAAGTCAAAGCACAAAAATTTTTTGCAATAATGCATAATAACAGGTAAAAGCAGGTAAAAAAGGAAACCCAAATGTGCTCTGGGTCTTTAAATTAAATAGTTTAATTGTTTATAAGTTTCACCATAGGATTTGCTCAGTGAAGTTACTGTGTATGTATGTTTGCAACAGATGTATTTTCATACTATATTTATTATCAAATAAAATATACAGTTAATATCAATTAAGGTATGTTTTAATTTAATGTTTTAAAAATGCATATATTTGGATCTAATGCACTGCATGTCCAATATTTCTTTATGTATAAACCAACCTAGGACGAGAAAAAATTTTCTTCAAAATTTTTATTGTAGATGTGTATAGACTGTGTGGCTTAACCAAAATAATCTTAATATTCCCTTTGCTCTAAAGTTTTACTGAACTTTGGAACATTTCTTCCTGATTAAAGGCACCTGAACTTCCTTTATTTGAATATTTTGTTTAGAAAATTTGCAGTTCTAAATACTTTCTCTGCCACCTTAGAAATATAAATCTTTTTTTTTTTTTTTTTTGGGGGTATCCTGGTGATGATCAGGGGCTACTCTGGTTCACCACTCAGTAATTGCTCCTGGTGGTGCTTGGGAGACCATATGGGATGTCAGTGATCAAAATTGGTTTGGCCTCATGCAAGGTAAATTCCCTACCCACTTTATTATAGCTGGAGTCCCAGGAACATAAATTTCTGAACTTCCTGCCATGTTTGCCACCAAGCATATTTTTCTGGGACCTGAAAGCCTTCATTTATAAATGTAACCCTCAAGAAAAGTAGATTCCCACAAATTCTGAAGTAGACTAGGAAGAAATATACATCAATAATCAGTCACAGACTGTACATTTACTTGCCTCCCCCTTATCACATCCAGTACTTTTGGCCAGCTCTCTCCATTGCTTAAAACTCACTGTTTCCTGTTCTGACAAAGTTGAGTTCAGACTTTAATATTGCAATAATCTTGACCCGTTTTGCAAAGCCCAGATTGAATAAAATCTTCCTTATCTGTTTAACTCCACGTCATGCATTTTTTCTTTGACAGGTTTCAGATACACCTTTTTATATCTATATTTTAAAATATTTTATAAATCTCATGATATCATTTGGACAAACCAGGAAACTTGAAATAGAAACAAAAACATATCCATATTGCTATTGGAATTTATTGGAAAATATTTTCCTTTTTAGTTTAACATCATATATTTCTATTAAGTTTATTCTATGAGTGACGCATATGTGCACCGAAAAATGCAACTTTTTCCTTTTGCAGAATTCTCTGGTATGTTGTCTCCAATTTCTTTCTAGTAGCTATACATGTTACTCACTTTTTAGGTCTTGTTTCACAATTGAAAAATTTCCTTGACCAATGCAATAAATGCCAATGCCTTACTAAATTACATTTAATTTAAAAAAAGAAAATCTAGTCTTGTAACACATATTCTAAAACTATGAGTGATAATAAATTTTATGCATCTTTTTTTCTAGAATTCTAACCTCTATATTTAACTTCAAAATCTGAGTTTAATTCAGATTCATTTTCCTAAACAAAGAAATCTCTGTATCTCCCATTGGTTCTAAAGCATCTTCCAATTATTGCTTTTTATCCCTGGTCCATTTTGTGCACTTTGTGGTTGATAATATGGCAAATCAAAGAGCAATCAGAATAATGAGCTGCCACCAGTCGGAGTCATAGTTGGAGCTACATATTGTCAAAGATTGTTCACACTAATCAACTAATAATGATATTGCTGCTTTCATCACGCTAAACAAAATTCCCTCAGTTGTGCAACACAATTACTACTAATAACCTCTGAAACCTCGCGTGCTTAAGGAGACTGTTTCAGACATCATCTAGAGACCTATCAGAGAATAAACTAGGGAAGTCAGAGTCTACCAGATGGAGATTGTTCTTTAGTAATTAACTACACATTGTTCCTTTGGGTCCATAACATTTTCTAACATGGTGCGGCATTTCCTTTAGCATAATGATGCATCTATATTAATATATTAAATTGGGAGCAGCAAGGAGATAGTGTTAAATATTAAACATTCCATCCATGAATTATATTATTAATAGCCTTTAGTTTTAAAAAGAAAGGTGCACTGAAATGACAGTCAATAAGCAAATTTAGGGGCATTAATATTAAAGGGGGAGCCAATGAATGCATAGTCATGACAAAATGCATATTTGTTCATTTCTCAAGAGGGCCTACCTTCATGATTATTAATATAGTAGTTAGAGATTTACTTTGAAATGGAAAAGCAGAAAGTACCTTGAGTAGAGTTAAGACAATAAGTTGTTCTTTTAAAGACTTGGAATTCACCACCTGAAGAAATGGTTCCCTTTCCCAGTGGATACCAGGCTGCTCAGAGGTGTAAGGTCAGATGACAAATGAGCAGACAACAGTCTCTGTAACACAGGCATTGTACATCTTGTTATAGGATACAGTTAAGAGGGATTCTCTCAGCGGTGGTGAGAGTTTCATTAGGTTAAAAAAGACAACCCTCCATTTGTCACTCTTAAAATTTGTGGTGAAAAGCATAAAAACACATTTAGGTTCAAGCTGAATGATTTTTTGACAGGCTGACAGACGTTTGCTTTTGCTGGTTTTGAAATGCAGATTTGGCAGTGATACAATGTGGTACCATTATCTCAGGCCTTATCGGGCCTTTTGTCTACATGACAGCTGGCTGCCTCAAGGTCATTTTATTAATAGTCCAAGGTGAGGGCCTTAACAATGCCTGAAATACCACTGCAAGGTTAATTAACCCTTTAAGAAAGGCAGGAAATTTGCAATATACTAACCACAACTTCTTGGAATGTTGGGAAGCAGGAGGAAGGCTTTCAAGGTGCACCTCCAAGCAGTGCTTGTAAAATTCAGGGTCCTTTCCCAGCAATTTTAGTCCAGCCAAACAGGCACTGCTTAGGCCCAGTGCTGGACTTGGGATTTTCCAGGCTGAGTTTTACCAGACCCTCAGGGCTCCAACCTGCTTTGCTTGGAGATTATGAGGCAGTGAACAGAGGTTGGCTGCATTTAAGGCACCTGCCTTAACCCTTGTACTATCCCTCAAGCATCTGCTTGGAATGTTTTACAAGAATTTCTAATGTATGCTGGAGGGAAGGAGACACTGGTGGAGGCATTGATTGGTGTGCAAACATTATATGCTCGAATCTCAATCACGAATAACTTTGTAACTTTATAATTCAGAGTGATTCAACAAATTTAGTAAAAGAATTTCTAATGCAACTCAAAGCTATCCCTTAAAAAGGAAAATTTAGACTTAAGCTAACCTTTCATGAGGGGAACCACATTAGAGTTGGTAGTCAAATTTCAAAAGAAACCTATTTTACCCAGGGTATTTGCTGAGAATCTGTTGACTCCAAATAATGGAGCTTTAATTGCAGTAACACATTTCATTTTCCAAAACCATGAATGGAGTTATGATGACTCCTTTGAAAACTATAAGCAGCCTTAGTAATCTCATGTAGTTAGGACTTTGTAGCTGGATACTTAACTCAGTAACAGGAGCCACACCACGAGAGCTGTTTTGAAATACTAAATGACAGAAATTTCCAAGAAACTACTTTTAGAATTCCCATCTAAGCAGGGTATCTGACTGACTGGTAGGCACCCAATTGACGTTTACTGTGCTGAAACTCAGAATGTGACAAAGCCTTATTTCGGTTTAGTTTGGTTTATTAATAAATGAATCGTATTCTCTCTCCACTAAGTCATGCCATTTGTAATTTTTTGGGGAATGGGAGAGGTTGGGGAGATGGGAAACACACCCTCCTACTCCTGATGCTGTGCTCAGGGATCAATCCTGACCAGGATACCATATGTGGTGCTGGAGATCAAACTAGTAGGCTGCATGAATGGAAAGTACCTTTCCCCTGGACTATATCTCTGACTAAGTCATGCCATTTGTTACTATATATTTTGTTGTTCTTGTTTTTCTGTTTTTTTCTTTTATTGTTTTCCCATCAATCTCTTCTTCAGTGAATCATGCAGACTCAAAGCTAATTCAAGTTACATACTAATAGATACTGAAAGATCGAGTTCCACCCCTGCAGCAGTCTTTTTAAAATCCAGCTCAGGTATGCCGGTCCAGAGACTCACAAACATGGGGCAGAGCTGCTACTGGCTCTCCCTGTGCCCAGCTGCTCACGAGGCACCGGGAGGGATGCTGGGTTCCTAGCCCTGGCCCACCACCCCAGCAGAGCCTCGCAACAAGCCAGATGACCCCCACTCCATGAGGGCCTCCATTTTCCCACATCTGGACTTCTCTCGTCAGAACTCCACCCAGCAGACCAGCCTATTACAGCCTGGCTCGCACGGCCGCTTGCGCCGCGGTTCATCAATAAATGCTGGACTTAGAGATGCCTACAAAAGTATGTTCCATGCACGGCAGAGCCTGGCAAGCTACCCGTGTTGTATTTGATATGCCAAATACCAGTAACAATTATAGACCTCATTCGGAATGGATTGAGGCTCTTTATGTTCCTGGAACAAGCAGATGCCCTTGGGCTCTACTAACATGGACAGGACATATGGAGATGTTACTGGGGCCCACTCAAGCAAATAGATGATGAACAGGAAGACAATGATACAGTGAAAGAAGGCAGCAACCTACTCCCCAACCAGGGTAGGCCTACTCATGGAAAGTTACCAATTTAGGGCCTAAGTGACCTTTTCATCTTGCTATCTACAAAAGGCCCAGAACAAATTCCTATTAGAGGTTGGGAGACCCAGACCCCCGCCCCAGAACCTGCTATCTGGCCTGAATTGCCTGAATTGCATTCCTGCACATATGCATAGCCGTTGCTGACCTACAATCCCGCACGTGTGCCTAGCCGCACCAAATATAGAAAGAAGTATTGAGGGTGACCCGATTATAACTTGTTATAAAATGATTGGTCGCCTGCACCTTGATGTAATATTTTAAATCTATTGGATGGTTATGTGCAGGGTCTCTGTAGAGGCGGGAATTATCTCTTCAAAGATCCCCCTGGAAGGGCTCAGGGCTCTTAGCCGCTGACTGCTGTGGTCATGCTATGAGCCCAGGTATACTCGAATAAACCCTTGTTTTGGCATAGGACCAGTCTCTCAGAGTTTTCTCTGATAGGTGCAGCATTTCTGAGGTTCCCTGTCAGTCACCCCCATCGGGTGGCCAACCCTTTCAATACCTTTTACTTCACTGCAATTCCATTTTTGATGCTATAGTTATCTAGAACCAGTGAAAAATGTGGGAACTAGAAGTTTAGAACAAGATCTATCAAGTGAGTTGCATGTTAAATTTTAGTTGCTGATGTGTGTCTTGGGTCAGGACATGAATACATACACAAATGACAGCTAATGTTGTTAATACATCTCTACTTCTAAATGTATCATTGAATGACATGAAATATGTATGTTTCATAGTTTTCAAATAGTGGGAATATTTTGATATTTTTTCTTGTTTCATCCCCTCTTTGAACTACTATGTTTTATTTGTTGATAAATTTGAGAAACTTTGGGGGCTGGAGCAATAGTACAGCAGGTAGGGCATTTCCCTGCATGTGGCCTACCAGGGTTCCCATATCCGTGGCATCCCATATGGTCCACTGAGCACCACCACAAGCAATTATTTGGTGCAATGCCAGGAGTAACCCCTGAGCATCACCAGTGTGACCCAAAAAGACCAAAAATATTAAAAATAAATTTAGAAACTTTTCCCATACCTCTTTAAAGGCACAGGTTCTGAGAGCTTAACCGTATGCAGTAGTGCCTGGTAAGAGCAGGTTTGCAGATGCTATGCACTTTGAACATGTACTTTGAACAGGTACTTTGAATATGTACTTTGAATATGTACTTTGAACATAGGGCAGAGCTTCTACTTGCTCTCCCTGTGCCCAGCTGCTCATGAGGCGCCTGGGAGGCATGCTGGGTTCTAGCCCTGGCCTGCCACCCCAGCACCTCACAACAAGCCAGACCACCCTCCCCTATTTCATGGGGCCCGCCATTTTCCACATCCAGACTTCCCTCTCATCATAACTCCACCCAGCAGACCAGACTATCACAGCCCGGATCATCGACAGCCACCCTGCAGCAGCTTTTTTTTTTCAATCAGGCCCAGGTATGCTGAACCAGAGACTCTCAGACATGGGGCAGAGCTGCTACTTGCTCTCCCTGTGCCCAGCTGCTCATGAGGTGCCTGGGAGGCATGCTGGGTTCCAGCCCTGGCCTGCCACCCCAGCACCTCACAACAAGCCAGACCACCCTCCCCTACTTCATGGGGCCAGCCATTTTCCACTTCGGACTTCCCTCTCGTCACAACTCCACCCAGCAGACCAGACTATCACAGCCTGGTTCACGTGGCTGCTAGCGGCCGCACAGTTCATCAATATATGCTTTATTTAGAGGTGACTACAACAGTATGCCACCCGCATGGCAAGCCTGGCATGCTGCTTGTGTAGCATCTGATATGCCAAATACCAGTAACATTTATATTAGGTCATTCCCGTGACCTAATATAATGGTTTGAGGCTCTTTATGTTCCTGGAGCAAGCGGATGCCTTTGGGTTCTACTAGCATGAGACAGGACATATGGAGATATTACTGGTGCCCGCTCTAGGCAATAGATGATTAACGGGAAGATTGTGATGTACTTTGAAATTATGGCTTTACTTAAAGGAAACTATATACAGCACTGAGACATTTCATTCAACAATAGCACATTAAGAAAGACATATTTATTGTAAATAATGTGGGTTAAAAAATATCTTCAGAGCAATTTTTTCCAATATTCTAATTACCTGACACTGAGTTTGTTTTAAATACACAATTATAATTCTCTTAAGTAGAGTAAATCCTTTCATTGTTTTGTGTGATTAATACCCATAATATTTTTCAAAACATAAGTCACACAGTCCTTTAAGGAAATCTTGTTTTTCCTTTATGATGCTGTAAACTGATTGTCTTTGTCCAACTTTAATTTCAAATGTTGAAGTCTTAACTCACCTGGGATTGGGCCTAAGTGAATCCTTGGAAGATGATGAGGGCTCGAGGATGTAGCCCTCCTGAGTGGCATTAGTACTCTTATGAGAGAGACAGGTGAGATCTCCTTAGTCCTTCCTGAGAGGAAATAACAGACTGCATACTGTCTGTGAACCAGCCTTAACAGGAGTGTGTGCTGCCCCCTTGATCCTTGACTCCCTAGTCTCCTGGTTATGAGAAAACACAAAAATGTCTTTTGTGAGTAAGTTACCCAGTCTGGGTTATGTTTATAATGACTGCCCGAATAAACTGACTAGGACATTTAGTGTCCATTTTAATTATCACAATAATTCTTTGAAATGATTTCCAACTTCCTCACCCCCTTTAAGAAGGGACTAAACTTTTGAAGATCAGAAACCTCACATCCTTTTTCTTTTGGCACTCTGACTACTGTATTTAGGACTGGAGTCTCAGAACACCAAATAGTTATTGAAATAAGATCTGTTCAGTCAGAAGGGGTGTTTAAAAGTATAAAAATGACCTTCTTTAAAATGCACATGATGGCATCTAAGTGTATGTAGTGCAACCCACAATGTGTAAGAGAAGGAAAAGAGAGAGAGGGAGAGAGAAAAGAGATAAAGAACCTACCATTTAGGCAGGCTATGGGGGGGGGAGGGAATTGGGGACATTGGTGGTGGGAAATGGGCACTGGTGGAGGGCAGGGTGCTGGAAAACTAAGTGATCGAAATCTCCAAACATGAACAACGTTGCATGTCTCATGGTGGTATAATAAAATGTTTAAAAAAATGACCTTTCATCCTGTTAATCATCATGATTATTCTGGTCAGTTGCATCTTGTTGTTTTGTTATCAGACATTGGGAAATAAAGGGGCCAGAGCGATAGCACAGCAGGTAGGGCATTTGCCTTGCATGTGGCCAACCTGGGTTCGATCCCTGGCATCACATATGGTCCCCAAACACCGCCAGGAGTATTTCCTGAGCAAAGAGCCAGGAGTAACCCTGAGCATCACCAGGTGTGACCCCAAAAAAAAAAAAAAGGCTGCTGATAGCTAGAGATAATAGACTAATGTACTGGTCAAGTAATGCAGAGAAAGGATTAGATTTGTGACTTTTCCTCCTCCCAGCTCCATGAATTTAACAAGTTTCTCAATATTTTTGTTTGTTTGAGTTTGGCATGCCAAGCAATGCTCAGGAAACCCATTGGCCATTCATGGTGCTGCTTGGCTAAAGGAGTTGGAGAGTTCGGTGCTAGGATCCTGCAACCACTCGGGCCCAGCAACAAGAGCTCCACCAGGACTACAGCTGGTGGTGCTTCTCGGAACGTGGGCACCAATAGGCACTTAGTGCAAGGACTCGAACTTGGATTCTTGGAGCATACAAGATATGTATATGTCAGACCTGAGCTATCTTCATGTCTTAACATTTGTAAGTCTGAAATGCATTATGTACAGTGTTTACTTTATGAGGGTTTTTAAAAATTTCAAGTAAGGTACATGAAAAATTACTTAGTATTTGGAAAAGTAGATGCTCGGAGGAATCTTTTTTCCCTGTTTAAACATCATGAACATACTGTCTTATTATCACTGAATATTAATATATCTTCATCATAAGATAAAGACTAAAGTGAGTTAGGGAAAATCTAGTAGGTACTATTGTTATGAACCAAAGTTTTGTACATTTAAGTAATGACATTTCTCAAAACTTAAAATGTGTAATCATTGTAGCAGTATTATGAAGTACTGTTAATTTTGTAAATGAGGAATTGAGAGTTTAACTTGCTCAAGGTGAAAAACCTTATGAAATTAATCAAGACTCATGCAGTTAAAACATAAAAGTGATTGTATTTCCTTTTCCAGCTATCCTTCTAAATTGTGTTTGAGAATAGTCTTATCTTCTATTTCTCCAGGAGAACAATCTGGATAGATGGCATACATTCTATGTCAATTTATTTAATGAGCAACTTAATTTATTAATCAAGTATCCAGCCCCATTTAGTCATGAAAAGTTGAAGTTTCACGGATGAAGATTTTTCACCTGCTCTGACTAGAGCCCCCTTACCTCAAGGCAGTAACTGTGCTCTGTCTGTCTTACTTCTGTCCTAAGAGTCTAGGCCTGGTTTTTTTTGTTGTTGTTGTTGTTGTTGTTGTTGCTGTCACTTGTTTAAGGACCACATCCATGGTGCTCAGGGCTTACTTCTAGGTTTGTGCTCTGGATATCACCTGGGATGTCAGGGATAGAAACCAAGTCCGCTGCATGCAAGGCAAATGCCCTGCGTACTCTTTTTCTCTGGTCCCTAAGCACAGCTTTTAACTTCAAAATAACTAAGGAAGCATAACTAAAGGATAAAAAATTGGGAAGCAGGAGGAGGGTCTTCCAAAGTAGTGCTAAGGGAGACCAGCAGCATCTAACAATGATTCTTAGTCAGTAGAGCAGATGGTTTAATGTGAAGGTCCAAGGATGTAGTGCTTCCTGCAGTGCTGGGGATTACGTTGGACAATTAGGGCCTCCAGGGCCATTCCCATTAATAATTCTGAAACCATGTGCTGCTGGGAATCAAACCATGCACCCAAACTTCTGCACTATTCCCCAACCCAAGAACTGTTATGTGTACTGGTACTATACTATGCTGTTTTCTGGGCTTTTATGATGTTGTTTTTGGCCCACACTTGATGGTGCTCAGGGACTACTCCTGTCTTTGCACTCAGTAAATACTCCTGGTTTCTGCTTGGGGGAACCATATGGGATGCTGGAAATTAAACCTAGGTCAGCCTCATGCAAGGCAAGCACCTTACTGGCTGTGCTATCTCTCCAGTCCCAGTTTGCTGCTTCTGAACTGAAAAAAGTGTTTCAAGGTCCTGCCATCAAACCTTTTTGTGATTTCTTCCATCACTCCCACCTTGTCATTGTTTTATTACCTATAGGTTCCAAAATCTTGGCAGGTACATTCTATTCTGCATTCCCCTATTCAGCCTGCAGGTAAACAGTCATTTAACTCATTGTTAGTGGGAAGCTTTTAGTTATGGAGAGGTACTGTGGCAATTCGGGAACTCTCCTTCACATTGGCATCAAAGTCACAAGGTAATTCTTTATTTAGTTGTAGATTTTCTGAGAATAGGACACTCATTTGTTTATCCTTTTATCTACTTGATATATCAAACTCCTCAATGGTCCTATTGAATGCTTTCTCGTTAAGCTAAATTGAAAAACAGGTAGCTATTTCCACTTCTTCCCTTTATGCGTGTACATATGCATGTATGTATGGGCCTTGTTGAGCTGAAAATGAGATATTAACAGTATATTAAGAGCTTTATGTAATGAACACATAACACTCACTGCATCCAGTCCTCCAACAACATAATATATATTATTTTCATGTGGGTTAACTGTTCATTGCATAGTGATTTTAGCCTAAATCTTTACAAAATTTGCATATGTGATAATTTCCTTTGAAATAAAAAAATTAAGTCATGGGATTTAAATCAAAACCACTGTAGTTTATGGTCACACTCTTTTTCAGTAGAGAAAGAAATTAGGTCAAAATCAAGTATGAGCTCATTTCACAGTTCATGTTCAGAGTGATTTCTGAAACATCGGTATTATTTAACCATTTACAGAAAGAAGCAGTGGTCTGTTTTGTACCTCCCTTGGTCAAACAGTTTCTTATTTCTTAACTCATTGTGTGTTGCAGGATACCTAAAAGCCTAGGCCTCTGCATATGTCCTGGATTGTCTCCTGCAGATCACTTCATAGATGGGGGATAGTCTGAATGTGGCAGTCTTATCTGACCATGTATTCTGTACTGGCTGGTATAAATATTCTCTCATGCTACCACAATCATCGTGGGACTAGCTAGATCTTACCAGCATGGCCACGTTGGATCTCTAAGTAACTAGACCAGAGAGAAATGCTGTTTTCCTCCAAGCAAGCAATCATGGCTCCCTGATAATTCAAAGGTAACTAAGTAGGCGAGACTCTTGTGAAGGCTTGGAGAAATATTTAATTGGTATTAGTATTAGTCTTTGGTACAGACACATGCCATCTCAGAAACCCCTTCTCTACCCTATAAAGGAAATTCCAGGCAGATCTTGGCTCAAGACATTAGATGAGGTGCTGGGAGAAATCACCTGAGGGCATTTGATCCTTCCTGCTAGGGGAAGTTACATTTAGCTTATAGCTTCTCCCAGCTCTGCTAGGAGGGTTTTAATTACCTCTGGGTCCTTGTAAACAACCAGATGGTTTCCTGAAGTTGCTTCATTTCTATAAAGCTATTTTCCTGTTTTCATCTCTAGATAGCCCAGCCCAGAATGGGCAGGGCTGGGGAGTTGGGGGAATTTCTAGCTATAAAATAAGCTGCAAGAAGAAAGAAACTCTCTCTTTTTCCCCCTTTTGCCATTTCAGCTTCCCTTGGTGTTTTGCTTCTCCGTCCTCTCCATTCTCTGTTGGGCCTCAACACGTGGTGGCAGCCATCTTGGCCTATACCTGGCTGGGGCCTAGCTGGGAACCCAGAGTCCGGAGGTTTTCCCTGCTCTTGGATTGTATATTGGAACCTGTGATAATAAAGCCTTTTAAAACTGCATCGGATTCCTGAGTCTTCATCCATTCCCGCTGGCCGCGAAGTAGAAGGGAACTCACTTCCCGACACTGTTGG
>JAJIBD010022940.1:0-217330 GCA_021461705.1 Cryptotis parvus
GACCAGAGAGAAATGCTGTTTGCCTACAAGCAAACAAGCACGGCTCCCTGATAACTCAAAGGCAACTAAAATACAAAACTCTTGTGAAGGCTTGGATAAATATTTAACTGGCATTAGTATTAGTCTTCAGTACAGAGACATGCCATCTCAGAGCCCCTTCTCTACCCTATGAAGGCAATTCCAGGCAGATCTTGGCTCAAGATATTAGGTGAAGTGCTGGGAGAAATTACCTCAGGGCATTTGATCCCTTCCCGCCAGGGAAGTTGCATTTAGCCTATAGCTTCTCCCAGCTCTGCGAGGAGGCTTTTAATTAGCTCTGGGTCCCTTAAACAACCAGATGGTTTCCTGACGGTGCTACTTTCTATAAAGCTATTTTCCTGTTTTTCGTCTCTAAATAGACCAGCTACGAGAATGAGGCTGGACCAGAAACCCAGAGGGATCCTAGCTATAAAATAAGCTGTAGAGAAGAAAGAATCTCTCTACTTTTCCCCTTTTTGCCATTTCGGCTTTGGTGTTTTGCTTCTGGTCCTCTCCATTCTCTGTTGGGCCTCAACACATGGTGGCGCCATCTTGGCCTACACCTGGCTGGGAGCCTAGCTGGGAACCAGAGTCAGAGGTTTCCCTGCTCTTGGATTGTATATTGGATCTGTGATAGTAAAACCCTTTTAAAACTGCCGCCGGTTCCTGAGTCTTCACCCATTCCCGCCGGCCAGAGGTAGAGGAACTGACTCCCCGACACTCTTGGGACTGGCGCGCTCCCGACAATGGACTAATAAAAATTACTCATAACTACTTTTTCCAACACAAACTGAAGATCAGAGATTGTTCCGCGGGGCGGGATGATAGTCCAACAGGAAGAAGTGTTTGCCCTATGCATCGACTCAGGTTTGATCCCAGCATCCCATATGGTCCCCTGAGCACCGCCAGTAGTAATTCCTGAGTGCAGAGCCGGAAATAACCCTGAGCATTGCCAGGTGTGACTCAAAAGCAAAAAAAAAAAAAAAAAAACCAGAAAAACAGAAATTGTTTCAGTCTAACATTTTTCTAAAATATCAATATCAAAATATTGAAGAAATTCAGTAACTGAATCCTCCCCCCTTCCCCACACCAAAAAAAAAAACAAACAACCTAGGATTCCCAAAAAAAAAAAAGAATAATCAAATTCAACATTTTTCAGAATTCTGGGGAAGTTACCAAGAGCACAAGCTCACAGAAGGAGCGCTTGGTCTTAGAGTGGCTGAATCTCAAGGGAGAAGAATGGGGATTTTTAATACCATGGGCTTTTAAATTATCCTGTCTCCATTTCCCTCTCCCCAAATCCATGCTGATCTTGAAAGCCAAGAACCTCACAACCGTAAGTAGCCCAAAAACCCAACAGTTTAGCAACCATTGGAGGAGTTAGCGGACAAACAGAAAGGCTTAGAGTTTCCAAATCAGTACTCAGAGAACTTAAAATTGCGCTCCAAAATCTTTTCTTTACTTCACCTGACTGAGAGCTCCGGCTCTGCAAACATTCACTCTCCCCTGAAAAGTTACCAAAGACAATCAGCGGCAACTGTCTAACATCCCAGCTACCTGGAAGCAGGCGTGAGATAGAACAAGCATGAAAAGGGGGCGAGGGGACTAGGAGCAGCCAATCTCAATTAACAAAGCAAACTTTGTGGCTGTCTATGACCAATAATTCAAAGTTTATGGAAACAGTTCCAGCAAAATCACTAAACAAGTAAGAGCAGTAACAATAACATACAGCAACCACAAATTCAGGTTACATCCAAAATCAACTAAAACATCGCCATAAGCTAAAACCACCCAGATGAATGTACACTTAGCTAACATAATTCATAAGAGCCTGAAGTAGAAACAATTCCGAAGTATCGACGGATGGATAAATAAAATGTACATTCATGTACAATGAATTACTATAGTAGCAAAACAAAAAAAAAAAAAATGGAGTTACTGATACATAGTACACAAAGAAAAGAACCTGAAATGTGCTAAGTCTAAAAAAGCTGAACTCAAAAGGCTATGTTTTACTTTTTTATGTAAGATGCCCAAAACTTACAAATCCATAAAGACAAAGGTTGACTTCTAGAGGATGTGAAAGGAAAGGGATATGAGGAGTAACCACCATTAAGTATAGATTTCCATTGGAAGGATTCACAAAAAGCTTTGGAACAAGACAGTGGTGGTTATTATACAACCACTGCGTATATTCATGAGCCTATTACAAACCTCTGGATTGTACAATGTACAAGGAAAATTTATGCTATGGAAATTTATGTATAGATAAATGTTTAAAAGTTGGGGGTTGAAGTGATGGTACAGAGGGTAGGGCATTTGCCTTTGCGCATAACCAACTCAGGTTCGGTCCCGGCATCCCATATAGTCCCCAGAACCACCAGAAGTAACCCTTGAGTATCACTAGGTGTGACTCAAAACCAAAAAAATTTTTTTTAATTAAATTTTATATGGGGGGTCGGACAACAGCACAGCAGGTAGGGTGTTTGCATCGCACGACCAAGCCTGGGTTCGATCCCGGCATCCATTGGCTACAAGAAGGATGCTGGGGATCGAACCCTGTATCTCTCAGGAGTAATTCCTGAGTGCAGAGCCAAGATAACTCCTGAGAGTGCTAGCACCTAAAGAGGAAAAATAAAATGAATTATATAAAATTTGATTCTAATTCAGGAAAATAAATCTTATGATTTATAAGAAAAGTATCAAATACAAAGCCATTCCTCCAGCCATTAGTTTTAGCTGTTTCTGAATGAATGCTACCAAGTAAGCAGCAGCCAGATGTTTAGAAAGTTCATCTGAGACAAAACCAAATTCCTACCTCCGGACTGGGTACTACTCAGTCACTGGAAATCATGTCTTTTTAATTTTTTTTTTTATTTTTATTATGCCACTGTGAGGTTCCACAAAGATGTTCATGATTGTGTTTCAGTCATACAGTGTTCCAACATCCATCCCTCCACCAGTGCCCATTTCCCACCACCGATGTCCCTAATCCCTCCCCCAGCCTGCCTCTATGGCAGACACTTCTCTCTCTCTCTCTCCCTCTCTCTCTCATACTACAATGCAATCTATGTTTCTGATTAAATTTGAGAACCTTATATATGTCCAAACTTCTTTAAGTACAGCTAAAGATTTCTATACATTCACTTAAAAATATTTACTAGCTAATATTTTGTACCCAGACTATTCTGAAAGCTTTAATTCTATTAGATTGTATATTTCCAGTATCTGATTTCAACTGCCTTCATGCTTACAGTATGAAGACAATAAATTCTCATGGTTCAATCTAAGACTCCCAAAAACCCACTATATAAACTAGATTAATATGCTAGTCACTAATGAACAGAAGAATAAGTTCATAGCTGAACTTCAAGACCTTTCACGTTTAATCTTAGTAACATAAACAGTAATAAAAAGCTTCACACATTGGGAAGTAAAGATGCAATTTTTAAAGATGATATCTTTCTAGTTCAACATTATATTCCCAGTACATTGTATGGGACCTTACAAGAGTAAGTATTAAATAATTAAGACTCAAAGCAAAGCTATTAAATGAATAAATACATATTCTAATTCCCAATTATCTACTATAATACCCATCCAGGAATAACTATAAAACAAAATATAGAAATAAAATATGGTATACTGGAAGAAAGAGTATCACAGAACTAGTAAAAACAATTTGGTTTGTGAAAACTAATATATATTTTGGATTCAATTTCTGAACTGAGTCCCTTTTCTGTCTCTTATCTATGTATAATTTTCAACTAACAGAATTACTCACATTTAAAATGAGCTAGGCTTCCTGTATTTTATATGAAATAAAACTTGTTCTCCAATTTAAAATAGGGGCTAAAAGATACAAACAGCGTACAATAACTTTTGAGAGATTAGTTTTTGGGGTTTCTGGCGTTTCCCCTTTGGTTTTTGGGGCATCACCTGCAGTGCTGAGCCTCTTACTGGCTCTGTGCTTAGGAAAGACTCTGGCAGTGGTCAGGGGAGCAGGCGAGCCGCCAGGGTCCCCACCAGGGCTGACTGCATCGAGGCAAGCACCTTAACCGCTATCCCATCTCTCCAGCTCCTGAAAGCTTAGTTGCCTTACTGGAAAAATACTACCTTTTATTGGCTTTTGGCTTTTTTGGACCCCTCAGTCATTGGTGATCAGGGATCGCCCATGGTGGTGCACTGGGGGACCTCATACGCAGTGAGGAATCAACCCAGGGTCACTGTATGTACGTCTTAACGCACGCCTTAACATCTATCTGCACGTATGTCTGTATATCTGTGCGTGTGACTCCATGTCTGTGTATATATATATAAATATCTGTATATATATATAAATATCTTATATATAATATATATAAATAAATAAATATTTATATTTATATATAAATATCTCTGTGTGTATATATATATATATATCTGTGTGCGCCTCACTGCATGCCTTGATGCATGTACTATCTCTCCATCCCTATAATGGACACTTTTCAAGCACCAGCGCAATGAAAAGTTTAAAATGCCTGATATGTAACAGTTCCGTAATAATAATTCTATCACCTAGTAAGCTATAGCATATAAAGAATTCTCAAACACGGGTGGGGAGATGGTTCAAAGGGCCGCAGCAAAGTCTTTCCAGTGAGCGCCCTGGCGTTACTAACACCACCAGAAGAGGCCCTCGTGGGCCTCTGAGCACCAGTGGGAGTAACCAAAATGGAAAAAAAAGAATGCTTCGAATGTTATCAAAAATCGGAGTACCAGAGATAATGCAGGGTGAAGGCAGTTGCTTTTCGCGCGGCTGACCGTGGGTCAGTAGCGGAACCACAAACTGCATCCTGGAGGCTCGAGGCAGCCACGGCGCCACTGGGCCTGGCGGGACCCAGTCAGTGAGTCAAGAATCTCCAGGAAGGGCCCCGAACTCTGCACCGCCTAGGAGCCAGCCCCAGAAACCCTGAAATTAAGACACTTTATTTTTATTTATTTATTTATTTATTTATTTATTTGCTTTTTTGGGTCACACCGGCAATGCTCAGGGTTTCTCCTGGCTCTGCACTCAGGAATAACTCCTAGCGGTGCTCGGGGGACCATATGGGATCCCGGGATCGAACCGGGCGGCATGGGCCGGCCACGTGCAAGACAAACGCCCTACCAGCTGGGCTACTCTCTCCGGCCCTTAAGACACTTTAAAATGAGAGTTATAATCCATGTTATGACATTATTTTAAGTATAGAGATATATGAGTCCTTCAGCCACCTAATATATGTATAAATTAACTTATCCTAACATACTTTTATTTTAATTTTCCTTCTAAACTCTACTCTATAAATATCTGTTCTAAAATAAACTCCGTCATATTTTCTATTCTAAATGTATGTGTGGATACACTTAGAATAAAACAGGCACAAGCATATATTTATATCGGAAGATCTCATTTTCTTTCTGAGAAGCTAATTAAGTGAACTACTCTAAAGAACTATGAATATAAATTATTCTCCTCAAATTTATTTCCATAACTAAGTCTGGGGTTCACTTACATGGTTTTAGGGCCTTGTTTAAAATGTATATGGATGTGGCAACACCTACACACATACAGATGAATAACGTGAACCTCCTGAAATCCCAAAAGAATTGTCCACCAGTGATAATTGGGGCTGGAGCAACAGCACAGCAGGTAGGGCATTTGCCTTGCCGAGGCCAACCTGCATTTGCCTTGCACATGCGGCAAACCCCAGCATCCCATAAGGTAATTAATTAAATTACCTTAGAGAGTGGTTGAAAATATTTTTCAACGGCTGCACGCCGCGTGAAGGTCACTCACTGGCCCTGCTCTTCCGATTCAGGATTAAACCTCAGGTGAGGAGATGCACCCAGCTAAAATTCACTGACACATTCACAGTCTCAGGTCACAGAAAACTCTGGAGCACTCTTAGGGAGGAGACAGGCCCAGGACCTGTCCTGCTGATCCCGGAGGCCACGCCTACACCCCAACACTACCACCAAAGCAGCGGCCCCAACTCCACAAACAATCTCTGCAGAGGCAACAAACCTCGAAAATTCCAAGTACTTGGTGTTCAGTCTTAAAACTCTGGGGTCTTTGGAAGAGAGGGTGGGCAGCCTCTCCCAGCCCTCCTAACTTCAGAAGTCCTGCCAGCCACACCACCGCCCACAGCCTGTCAATTTATCCATCAGTTTACAGAACTTAAAGACTCTGGACCACACAGCTGCCATTTATTGGGTCCTCACCAGTCCTGTCTTCTGATTCATGATCTGTATCAAGAAGATGTAAGCCAAGCAACTAAAACTCGTGGCCACACCCTTATCCATGCAAATAACTTCCAAAATTATTTATGACTTGTCTCCTTCAAACTAGACAATACATACATAAATTCCAACAGGAGAACACCAAATTAGTTGAAAGCAACAGCACAGAAGCCAACTAAACTCAGCAAACACAGCTAGTAACACAGAAGCCAGAAGCTGGCAGATTATATCAACAACTTTACCCAGAAGGGTGGATAAGTAAGCAGAGGGGCTGAGATGTGGACATGACCCTGTATACTTTTGCATTTTTGTGTGGGGGCCTGGAATACTAAAGGAAAGCTGGGGAAGGGGGCCGGAGCGATAGCACTGAGGGGTAAGGTGTTTGCTTTGCGCGGACCGACCAGGGTTCGATTCCCCAGCATCTCATATGGTCGCCAGAGTGCCACTCAGAGTACACTCAGGAGTAAATCCTAAGTGTACAGCCAGAAGTAACCCTAAGCATTTGCTGGGTGTGACCCAAAAGCAAAAAAAAGCAAAAAAGGAAGGAAGGAAGGAAGGAAGGAAGGAAGGAAGGAAGGAAGGAAGGAAGGAAGGAAGGAAAGGAAGGAAGGAAGGAAGAAGGAAGGAAGGAAGGAAGGAAGAGGAAGGAGAGGAAGGAAGGAAGGAAGGAAGGAAGGAAGGAAGGAAGGAAGGAAGGAAGGAAGGAAGGAAGGAAGGAAGGAAGGAAGAAAGGAGAGAAAGGAAAGAAAAATTGGGGAAGAGAGTACTATCGGCTACAAAACTCCAAATAAAATTTGTTTTCACTTAAAAAAAAGACTACAAAAAGAATCATCCTTGCTTGCAAAAACAGCAGCAGTCAACAACTATCAACTAGCCCAATACTTAAATATTCAGTCATTCTGGCTCCTGAAGAGAAAAGGGTTCTAGACGTCTAGCACATATCCAAAAGCAAGGACAACAAATGGCGTGGATGCGGGAAGGAAGGGAATTTCATCCATTGTTGGTGGGAATGTTGACTGGTACAGTCTTTTTGGAAAACAATATGGACATTCCTCCAAAGACTAGAAATTGAGCTCCTGTTTGACCCAGCCATACCACTTCTGGGAATATACCCTGGGAAACCCAAAACACACAGCGGAAACACCATCCACCATCTGCTATCTTCATAGCAGCATTATTCTAATAGCCAGAATCTGGAAACAACTAGAGTGCCAAGAACTGATGACTGGATAAAGAAATTTGGTAGTTCTACACAATGGAATACTATGCAGCTTTAGGAAAAAATGAAGTTATGAAATCTGCCTATAAATGGATGAACATGGAGAGGCTCATGTTGAGTGAAATTAGTTAGAAGGAAAAAGATATAGAATGACTGCATTCATTTGCATGACATATATACATTGCATGACATATGTACATTCATTTGTACATATATACATACATACATACATACATATAGAATGATACCAATATCCAAGGTCAAGCAAAACATGGATCAAGAGGTCTTGTCAAAGGTGGAATCTACCACAAATGTGGGAGTCAGAGGTTAGGTAAGAACGAAAAGGGAACAGTGTGCCAATAATCATGGATAATGATAATACCAGCCTAGAACTGAGCATTGAATATAGGCAAAAGATACACTGGATAACCTCTAAATGTATATATTGCAATCCACAATGTAAGTAGAGAGAGAGAGAGAGAGAGAGAGAGAGAGAGAGAGAGAGAGAGAGAGAGAGAGGATATAAAGAACCTGCCATAGAGGCAGGCTAGGGGGGAGGGGAGGAATTGGGGACATTGGTGGTGGGATATGGGCACTGGTAGAGGGATGGGTGCTGGAACACTGTATGACTGAAACCCAAACATGAACATCTTTGTAATTGTATATCTCATGGTGGTATAATAAAATACTTTAAAAAAAAGAAACCACACTTAAATGATTACCTGATAAAATGTTAGAGAAGAATAAGAAAACCTCTAAGGAATACGACACAGTGAGTAAAATGACAGTGTAAGTAATAGGACACCGTGAAAGGCAATGAACCATCCTACTTGGGTAGAAAGGTCATAATAGTCATAATGAACCGGCCAACTACACTTGCAAAGCTTCTCACGTAAGAAGGAATACTTTACAGTCAACCGACTAGAAGCTATTTTTATTTCAAAACATACCAAAACTTTTATGCTTTAACTCGTCAAGTATATGAATCTCCCCATTTTTATAGTGAAATATTTTCAAATACTTTGTATGACATGCTATCTTCTCAAGCTTTTTACTCTATGTATACCTTCTCTACCCTTATGAAGTTACAATTTTATTTGTTTGGGGATCACATCAGGTTTGCTCCTGCTCTGTACTCAGGAACATTCCTGCAGTGCTCAGGAACTGTGTATGCTGGGGCTGAACCAGGGGTGACATGCAAGGCAGGCACTCTATCCCCTATACTACAACTCCAGCACCGGCCTTAAAATACAGATATGAGACACACGGGAGACCACTAAATTGACTGTGGAAATTATAAAAGATATTTTGAGCGAAAATTAACAATGCCATAAGAAGTCAGAAGTAACTTAACAGGTGATATGTGGGCAGAATTTTAAAGATGAATGTATATCTGGACAAAAATTGCACAAAAGGGGCTAGAGATAGAAAAGCAGGTAAGGCACTTGCCTTGCATACAGCTAACTTGGCTTATATTAAAAAGATGAGTACAATGATCTGAACTGTGAAACAAGAAAGAAAACCTTTTTTACAGTGGCGGAACAATAGTCCAGCATGGAGGCGTTTGCCTTGCATGCAGCCGATCCAGTTCAACCCCAGCATCCCATATGGTCCCCTGAGCACCGCCAGGAGTAATTCCTGAGTGCAGAGCCAGAAGTAACCCCTGAGCATTGCTGGGTGTGACCCAAAAGACAAAAAACAGTTTGCAGAGCCTAACACAAACCCCATGGTGTGGCACTGAATTACTAGAAGTTAAACATCACAGTAATGAAAAGAAAAATCACCTTATGTCTTTGATAGTTGCCCGTTTCAGGGGGTCAACCTGCAGCATGTGCATCAGAAGAGTGGCAACGGAGCGATTGAGGTATTCTGGGATATAAAACACACCGCCTCTGATCTTCTTAAATAGCGTGGGGACGTGCTCATCGTCAAACGGGGAGGGTGCCGCACAGAAGAGCGTACAGAATCACACCGCAGCTCCAGATGTCCCACCTCGGGGCCTGCGTACAGTCTATGAAAAGGGGACAACATCCATTGGAAATGCAATTGTCTCTTTCAGAAGCTACATGCACAGCAATTCTAGATAGGCGTGGGACAGACGAGGATACGTATTAACTGCCAAGACGTTTAACGATGTTCATGGCCAATTCCCAACACTCAATGTTTCTTCCCCAAGAAGAAAATGATTAATTCAATTACCCAAGAGAAAACATTATTTTTTACTTATTTTAGTTCAATTAAATTACTAGTCTAAATAACAACTAATTTCTGTCACTAATATTTTATTGAAGTAACAGTGCATTGTAGTACATATTAGTTTCAAATGTGCGTTTGCAACTAATGCCCAATTTTACTCTTCACCAGGCGTTTGTCCTGGTTTACACCGCCTCCGACCCTATGTGACCCCTGATAACTGCTCATAGAGTCCAGAACTTCATTAAATTCTGGCTTGATTTAGTTCATCTGTTTGCTTTCTCTACATACTCCATGTGAATAAGATTGTGCAGTGTTTGCTCTAAGTATGATGCTCTCTTGGTCCATTCATGCTGTTGCAAATGGCAAGATTTGTATGTTTTATAGCGACAGCTTTTATTATCAGAATACACACAGCAAAGTGGCTGACCATAAAATTGAAAGATATAGCAGATAAGCTGAACATTTTTACTGTAAAACTACAAAAGAGGAAATGCATATATCATTGATTTTTATCCATGACCTAATTTATTGAATATATTAAACATTACAGTACCTGAATAGTCCTATGGCAATCTCTTCGCTAGAATGTGTCCTGCATCACAGTATCCTAAGTACCTAGAGCTTTTTGTGCCCCCTATTTCTTCTTTTTCCATTGTAATCACTGTTAGCTCCTGGCACTAAGAGAAACGCCGTGTAACTGATATAAAAGGTTATTCTTTTTCAGCCTTCTCACTCTTCTACACTATTACAATCCCCTTGATTGCAAACTACCACATTCAATCACAGGCCTGAGGCAACTAAGTAAACATGATTCCAATGAAAGGAATATGATGCAGTCCACAAAAAGGCGCCCATCATGTTGAATACCATGTCCTGTACCTGCTACGCACTTACAATGCCTTTTCCATATTTTTTTCTCATCAGACAAACTTATCACTGAAATCCATATAAACATTTTAAAATTGTGTCTATGAATATGAGGTTACTAAATTATATAAACTTTTACATACATAAATGCATCAAAAAAGCTTAATAATTACACACTCCTCTTGAAAGGTTTACTTTCAAACAGTCAAATCTATTCCCCACCCCAATCTCATTCTTCCAAAGACAAAATACTGAAAAGTGCTCAGAGAGTTAATGTCTTACCTGCCTGAGATGACTTCAGGTGCTGCATAGTTTGGAGATCCACAACTAGTTCGCAGAAATTCACCATCTGACATCATATTGGATAATCCTGAAAACAAGAGTAGTGTTTATCTACTACATTGTTATATGTATTTATATATGTAAAAACAAGTATATTTATACTTGTATACAAATACTTGCATACATATATACAAGTATTAATATGTATGTACCTATACATATAGGTACATATATGTATATATGTATATCTAGGCATATATATATAATGAGAAAAATCAAGTCTTCAATGTTTCATACTTTAATTATTTTTTTAAAGCAGTAAAAAGTATTTGTTAGACTCAGGAAAAAAAATTTCGCAATACCTATATGATAATTTTAAAAAGGAAATTGTAATCAAATTCATTTCCTAAAGAAAAATGTTGGTTCAATTCAGAAATATGAGGTTACTAAATTATATAAACTTTTACATGCATACATGCATCAAAATATTATTCTCTCTAAGGCTGGAAGAATAAACACCAAAAGGTTTTTGTTTGTTTGGTTTTTTTCTTCGTGGGTCGCACCTGGTGATGCTCAGGGGTTAGTCCTGGCTCTGCACTCAGGAATTACTGCTGATGATGCTTGGGGGACCATATCAGATGCTGGGGATCAAACTTGGGTAAGCTGTGTGCAAGGCAAATACCCTACCCACTGTACTATCTCTCCAGCCCAAAGACTAATTCTTTTTTGCATGATGCTTTCAAATATTTACATTAGAAAAAAAATCCCTACATAGAAATCAGACAGGTTTTGACTCACAAAAATCACTTTCCAATATTTTTTAGATCTGGAAAGTTTCAGTTCAACATAGGAAAAGTAATCTAACAAATGAAAAATCAGTTGGCTCTCATATTGAACAACGCTCTGGGGCTTACAGAAGGATGAGAAGGCTCACCCCGCTCTAAAAAGGGACAAGGAAACTAGTTCTAGCTTCTTGATTCATGGCAATGCATTGCATCAATATTTTAAATTAAGGTGGGGGGGTGGAGGGATGGCTCAAAGGAGCTGGAAAACTCGCGTTCTGCATATGCGAGAGCCCTGGGTTTATTCCTGGCACCACCGGTGCCGCCCGGTTCCACTGGGAGAATCCACCTGTGCCTCCCTCCCTTCCCCAGGCACCACATCAAGTAGCCCCAGCTCTCCAAAAATATTTTTAATAATCAACACCAAAACTCTGTCACCTTCTATTTCTCTTTCCAGAACCTCTGTCGTCCTAAGTCTTTTACCAGATATGCTGCTGTGATATCGTATCCTGACATGCTAACACCCCAAAGTATTACATAAAATAGACATTTTATCTTTTACTTTGCCCCTGACTAAAGCTCACATCTTTAACCAAGCTGTGATCCTGAGATCTACTAACATCTCTTTTGATGGAGTCATCAAAACTGCGGCCAGAGCGATAGCACAGCGGGTAGGGCGCTTGCCTTGCGCGCAGCCAACCCAGGTTTGATTCCCGGCATCCCATATGGTTTCCTTGAGCACCATCAGGAGCAATTCCTCAATGGAGAGCCAGGAGAAACCACTGAGCATTGCCAGGTGTGACTAAAAAAAGCCAAAGCAAAACAAATAAATAAATACAACAAGTCAGAAAAAAAACTACCAAACTCCAAAACAGCATGTATAGGTTCATTCACCTCTTCAACCTTCATCAGGGAAAGTGTGCCCAATTCTCATGACATTTTCCATAGAGTTTAAGAAATGCACACATGGAGTTAAATATTTCCTTAAGAGGAAATACAGATCGAAAGGACTGACCTTGGAGTTAGTCCTTTTACTTCTGTAGAAGTAGCTACATTTTTTTAAAGTATGTTTAAATAAATAGAGCAAGTTAGCAAACACACTAAGAGACATCCGTTTCATGGTACAAGATTTAAGGTGTTGAGCCTGCAAGGTCTTAGATGTTTAAGGGCTGTTACATTCTCCAAGAGGCACGGGGAGTTTCTGAGCATGCCTAGAACTGCATACCAAAATCTGCTATCTTGGCGTTCATGTGGGCGTCCAGAAGCACATTCTCTGGTTTCAGATCTCTATGGACAACCATATGCCTATGGCAATAATCCACAGCAGACAGGATCTGCTGAAAAAGCCGCCTGGCTTCCATCTCTTCGACCTATCGAATATAAAAGAAGCCGTACTAAGAACTTGGGGACATCGACATAGCAAGAGATTTTGTTTCAGAGTCAGCCTACAGGTTTAAGAGTTGAGTTAGACTTCTCAGCAAATCAAAGTAAAAAGTAACATCATAGTGCAAGACAATTTTTTTTCTTTACTAAGAAGTAACAGTAATGTTTTTAATCATTAGTACTAAATATATAGAAGGAAATCACAAGGAAAGCATAATACAAAACACAACTCTGATGGAAGTGCTGAGAAAGAGAAATACCTGAAATTTCAACATGGCATTAGGGAAAACTATAGGTATCATGTTGACAATTAAGTACACTGTTTCCTGAAATCAGTATTTCAAAAAGTGGACTTTCAAGCAAAAAATATATATTCCATGTCTATTGGGTAGCCTGGAGGTATCTTTGTGGTAGGCTGTTTGTCACTGCATTCTCTCTGGGGGTGGGGGGGTTATAACACTAGAACAGAATCTTACTCACCCGTCCATGTTTACAGATGTAGTCGAATAATTCACCACCAGACACATATTCCATTACCATAAAAAAAATCTGTAGGAGTACTGATGACCTGGTATCTTTTTTATAAATAAAAACAGTTGATAGAAAAAATGTTATTTTAACTGAAATCAACCTAGTATCTATTCTTGCAATAATTTTATATCTTAGCATTTCACTATTTTAAAATGGCAACAAATCATGTAGCATCTGAAAAAACACAGGGCTAAAACACAAAGCTTATCAAAATGCGCCTACATTTTGAGGCTTATGAATGTCAAATCGCCCCTTTCATGTTTATATAATTTTTAAATTCTTCATTCTTTAACATGAAGATTGGAAATTAAGATAAAAATTAAATAAAACTTAAGCTTTCTTTTACTTAAAATTGTTTACTGCTTAAAGAGTATAATATACACAGAAAAGGAATAAGCGAACAATGGCCAATGGTGATAGATCCTTAGAGAAGGCCTATAGAACACGGGGGTGGGGGGGTAGGTGTGGGGGGTCCCAGAGAGAGGGGGAAGGACCCTGACACTCTGATGGAGGGGTTGTGGCATAGTAACACTGTCTTAAAACCTTAACACATACAAAATTAAATAAAAAATTTTAAAGTAGCATATATTTACTGGGAAGTCAGGATGTGGAAAATGATTAGACCAGACTATCACAGCCCGGATCATTGACACCCACCCTGCACCAGTTTTTTTTTTTCAATCTGGCCCAGGTTTGCTGATCCAGAGACTCACAGACATGGGGCAGAGCTGCTCCTTGCTCTCCCTGTGCCCAGCCGCTCATGAGGCACCTGGGAGGCATGGCGGGTTCCTAGCCCTAGCCCGCCACCCCAGCAGAGCCTCACAACAAGCCAGACGACCCCCCACTCCATCGGGGGGCTCATTTTCCACATCCGGACTTCCCTCTCATCACAACTCCACCCAGCAGACCAGACTATCACAGCCCAGATCATCAACACCTACCCTGCAGCAGTTTTTTTTCAATCCGGCCCAGGTATGCTGAACCAGAGACTCTCAGACATGGGGCAGAGCTGCTACTTGCTCTCCCTGTGCCCAGCCGCTCATGAGGCACCTGGGAGGCATGGCGGGTTCTAGCCCTGGCCCACCACCCCAGCAGAGCCTCACAACAAGCCAGATGACGCCCCCTACTCCATGGGGGCCTCATTTTCCACATCCGGACTTCCCCCTCGTCACAATTCCACCCAGCAGACCAGACTATCACAGCCTGGCTTGCGTCCGCGCAGTTCATCAATAAATGCTTTATTTAGAGGAGACTACAAGAGTATGCCACCTGCACGGCAAGGCTGGCAAGCTGCTCGTGTTGTATTTGATATGCCAAATACCAGTAACATTTATATTAGGTCATTCCTATGACCTAATATAATGGTTTGAGGCTCTTTATGTTCCTGGAGCAAGCAGATACCCTTGGGTTCTACTAGCATGAGACAGGACATATGGAGATATTACTGGTGCCCGCTTTAGCAAATAGATGATGAACAGGAAGATAGTGATAGTGTTAGTGATATATTTACTGGCACCTGCTCAAGCAAATCAACGAATAACGGGATGTCAAGTGATCAAGTGATCAAGCATATATTTAAACAAAAGGAAAAAATTAAAGTTTTAAAACTTGGTTGATTCTGAATGAGAATAAAGATAAGTCTGTATGCTATAATTAGGCAGTATGTCTGTTATACTTATCATTATTTAGGAAAAGTAACCTTACCTTATTTGTCAAATCAATTTTTTACTAAAAAATTCCTCACATACACATAATTTACCAAATAAAATCTCAAAACTTTGAAAATGAACAAATATATTATTTTTAGACCGGTTTGTAATTAACACACAAACAACCATTCTACTTTTTAAGTTAGGTTTGCTCTGTTGATAAAGGACTGTTTAAAGTCAGGTTGCTTTTCAGCCTTATCTAGCGTACACACAATTCTTATTTAGAGCCGCTGAGTACAGCTAATGCCATTTCCACACAGTCTACAGAAACCCCGCAGGAGAAACCCAATGGAGGAGAGAAGGAGCCGGGGCCCTGTCTGCAGGCAGGACACCTCGACAGGAGCAGGTCAGAAGAGGCGTCTTTGGAAACCGGAAACCGAATGGGGCACCTCTTAGTAACACAAGCAAGCAGGTGCTGGGTTCTGGCACTATTCTGTATTCAAGAGGAGGAAGGTTCTTACTGCATTAAACCATCACTTTATATGTCCAAATAAGAACTATAAAAAATAAGATTTAAAGGAGGAGGGGGAAGTGGCCAAGCTGTTAGTGATGTAACATTACATACAGATTAAACAGTTTAAGAAAGAAAATATCTAAGCTAAAAATCTCAATTAAAGGTCACTTCCAAGTAGAGGTGAGATCTTTTTACTACCACAATGATTAAATGAGTAGATTTTCAGAAGAAATATTTCTAATAATTTTTGTCTCTGGAATGAAAAGAAATAGAAGGCAGCACCTCACTTTATCATCATCATCATCATCATCATCATCATCATCATCATCATCATTATTTGGGGGGGTGACACCTGGCAAAGTTCAGGGGTTACTCCTAGCTCTGCACTCAGGAATTACTCCTGCTGTGCTCAGGGGACCATATGGGATGCCAGGGATTGAACTTGGGTCTGCCTCATGCAAGGCAAATGTCCTACCCACTTAACTATCACTCTGGCCCCTATGTTTTAAATTTTATTACACCACTGCAAGATATACAGTTACAAAGCTGTTCATGATTGGATTTCAGTCATACAGTGTTCCAGCACCCGTCCCTCCACCAGTGCACCCTTTCCAACACCAATGTCCCCTGATTCCCTCCCCACTCCCAGCCTGCCTCTATAGCAGGCAACATTCCTCCCCTTCCCCTCCTCTCCCCCCCCTCCCTCCCCTCCTCCTCCTCCTCTCTCTCTCTCTCTCTCTCTCTCTCTCTCTCTCTCTCTCTCTCCCTCCTTTCTCTTACACTTTGTGGCTCGCAATAATACACTTAGGGGTTATCATGTACATCCCTTTAAGGAGTCCCCTTTATAAAAAACATACTAACATAACTGAGCAATTCAAGACTAACACTACTTCAAGTAAACAGTGCGAAAGAATTTCACCCTGGGTACTATTTAAAACTATTCTACAAAAGTACCAGACTCTGGTCAAATAATCACTGAGAGCAAGGATACCTCCGAAAAGCTGATCTGGTTTACAAGCAGGATTCTCTGTCTCTTTCTGTTCAACACAACTCTAGGGCACCAGAGAAGATAAGCAACTCAATCAATTTGGCTGCCGACTCTGCTAGGTACAGTTCCAAAAGATACCGCTGGGCTAGTTCATGAAATCTCTAATTCCACAGCAAACACCACACACACACACACACACACACACACACACACACACACACACACACACACGCACGCATACACGCATGTGCACACACACACACACACGCATACACGCATGTGCACACACACGCACACGCAACGCGCACACACACACACACAGCTAACCTTAACCAACAAAAACCACAGCTAACCTTACTGAACACCTAAGGGACCTTTGGCACTAAGCTCTATTGTTTATTGGAAATTCATTGCTGACCTTGGTGTGATAGACTGTTTCTCCTCCTACCTGTGCCTATGGTCATCCAGAGAGGCAGCACTAACAGCACCCTTTCCCAACAGGGATCTGTTCCTCAGCTGTTTCCTAATCCACAGTCTCCAGGGCCTTCCCACTGCCTTCGAGACCCGAATGAATCAGACTAGTGCTGTTTCGTTTGTTTTCTTTTTGTCTCACCTTTTATTCCCACACTACAAGCACACTATTCCTTTGATTAGTTATGTCGTCCTTTCTCCAGCCAGAATGCCTTCGTATAAATTGTGTCTGGGAACCTGAGTTCTTTCCCAGGCCCTTTTTAACTAACTATTTATAATCTGCTTTGAAACTAGTATTTATGTTATTATACTTTAGATAACATGAGCCTAGCAGTGCCAACCTTTACGGCTTTGGCATAAAGTTTCGGCAACTTCCCCACCACCAAGCGCCACGGCCCTTCACACTGTACTCGCGTCACTGCAAATCATATTGATTTTGTAACTGAAGTTTAGATGAAGCGCCGTTTGTATGAACATGGTTTGTGTCCCTTCACACTGTACTCGCGTCACTGCAAGTCATATTAATTTTGTAACTGAAGTTTAGATGAAGCGCCGTTTGTATGAACATGGTTTGTGTGAGCACCTTCAGCACCACCAAGTCCCAGAGACAGACCCCCAAGCCTTTGTCCTTCGCCACCTTTAGTGCACTTCTTCCCCCATAACAACCCACTATTTGGAACTTTCATCACCTATTAAATCTCAGCCTAAAGGTCGCTTCCGAGTCCAGGTAAGATCTTTTTTTACTACCTCAAATGTGTTTTCCTCGGTTTTAGAGCACATATCTAAACTAAATATTATTTATAAATAACTGGATTCTTATTATAATATGATTAATGAGTATGTACCTAATGAAATGGCTGTAACTAAGTAGGTATCACCTGTTTTCCCATGGTTCATCGATTTGCTCAAGTGGGTGCCAGTAACGTCTCCATTCATCTCTATCACGTGTTAGTGTAGCCCAATGGCAACTGCTCACTCCACGAACACGAAGAGACTCAAACTGCTCATTCGGGTCATGGGAATGAGCTCTATTATTGTTACTGTATTACTGCACAGTAACTAGGTATTTAAGCAAATATATAAACAAGCACTTTTTAAGTTGCATGAGCAACCAATTCCAGAATAATCTGAGGTTGAAAAACTACAACAAAACTTTAACCAGTAATATTTCAATTAACCAAAATGAGGTTGAACAAAGAAAAAGGCAGGGTTTTTTTTTAACAAGATGAAGGAATTAAGAAAACACCTTCAAACAAGTACACACTTATGTACTTTCCACAAAAGTACAAAATCCAAGATTATTTTTAAGTCTAGTCAGCATACGTCAAATCTTATAAGCCCTCCAAAACAGTAATTACATAGAAGCAGTATAAAAAATTCCCTCGAGAATTTTTTGTATACATTATCATTATCTTTGCACTGTAACAGAGAAGTTAATAGGTTTCTGAAAATATTTCAAAAGGCTGTACCTAATTTAGAAAATAAATAATAAAGTAAATATCTAGGGAGAAATGATACATTCCATAGGTGCCTAAATTAAATACCCTTTTAGGTAATATTAATTTATATAGCATAAAAATCGGGGGAAGTTCTAAAGTTAAAATTCTTGATCATGCCTGTTTTGATAGTTTTATGTAGAAAGTGTTTTCATTATTAATGTAGTGAAGTATACAAAACACTTTTCTTTAATTAAAGCTCAGTGATAGGTGATTAATTATTAATTTTTTAGCTAATGCCATTGGACCAGGAAGAGTGTGGCCTGATTTAATTAATTGCTATGTGTAAGCTCCAACAAATCCAACCTCCCCCAAATGGGACCCTAACAATACTGTGTATCTGATCGGAGTTGGTGCCTCCCCTGCCCGCTCTCTACCACACAGGCAGCGTGAACCCACACGCCCACTCACTGCTCTCTTCATCACCAGCAGCCACCAACCCGCACCCCCATTCTCTACTCCCTTGCTTTCTCTTCTAGTTCTATTTAGATATGTTCATGCATGTGTTTAAACAGCTTTTATTTACATACATATATTTCATCTCTCTTCATAAATATGCATTATTTTATTGTTCTTAGCTTTTAAAAATGATGTCATGCTATGTCATGCTTCCCTCTCCTCAGAACTCCACCCAGCAGACCAGCCTATCACAGCCCAGCTCATCGAGATCCACCCTGCAGCAGTCTTTTTCAATCCGGCCCTGGTATGCTGATCCAGAGACTTACAGACATGGGGCAGAGCTGCTACTGGCTCTCCCTGTGCCCAGCCACTCACGAGGCGCGGGGAGGGATGGTGGGTTCTAGCCCTGGCCCGCCACCCCAGAAGAACCTCACAACAAGCCAGACGACCCCGCACTCCATGAGGGCCTCCATTTTCCACATCCGGACTTCCCTCTCATCAGAACTCCACCCAGCAGACCAGCCTATCGCGCCGCGATTCATCAATAAATGCTGGATTTATAGATGACTACAAGAGTATACTACCCACACAACAGAGCCTGGCAAACTACCTGTGTCATATTTGATATGCCAAATACCAGTAACAATTATAGACCTCATTCCCATGACCTGAGGCTCTTTATGTTCCTGGAGCAAGCAGGTTCCCTTGGGCTCTACTAGCATGAGACAGGACATATGGAGATGTTAGTGGTGCCCGCTCGAGCAAATCGATGATGAACGGGAAGACAGTGATAGTGACAGTGACAGTCATGCTATGTATACTGTGATGAGACTTTTTATTGCGATTTAGCCAGTTATGTTTGCTAACATTACCTAATTCAACCATTATGTAAAACTCCATTGAATTTATTCATCTGCTCTTATGTCAATGGATAGAAAATATTCATCCAGCGTACCATATTTAAGAATATTTGGGTTGTTTCTATTTTGCTAGTATACATAGCATCATTGTGAACATACCTGCATAAAGTCAAGATTTTCCTCTGTGATGAATACCTATGAGTGAAACTGCAGTCATCGTTATTATGGTTATCCAATTGCAAGGGGCTCGGCTACAGAGATGCACAACAGGTAAAATGCTTGCCTTGCACATACCTAACTCAGCTTCAAGCCTCAGCACCGCAAATGGTCGGTCCCCTGGCCAATGCCAGGAGTGATAACTAAAAGCAGGGCCAGGAAAAATGATCCCGGAGAGCAGACCCAGGTGTAAGCCTTAAGCATAATGGGATGTAGCCCCAATATTTTTAAGGGCAATGCCATTGTTTTCCAAATATATTTGTTGCAATGCTAAAATATTTCAAAAAACTAGTGAATTTACATATTCTTCAATACTAGCAAAAGAGCATATATTTTAATGAATGTCTTGTCTTTTTGCTCATTTAGTTAAGTTGATGATCCTTCTGTTATTTACGTAGACACACAGAATGAATTTTGTGTGTCTGATACACAGACCTATTCTGCATGACAATCACCAACCTCCTTGACCTATTCTGTATTACAGTCACCAACCTCCTTGCCCTTGCCATCTTATTCTCATTTTGACTTAATGCCTTTGTTCCCTCTGCTACAAGTGTTGTCATTTGGGCTATAATATCGGTAAAGATCATCTGCCCAATAAATGATCTCTAAGTTTCTTGACCTCCTCATTTCTAATTACCTTTTCCTCATCCCAGTGCCTACCAACAAACCAGCAGTCTACATTTTCTACTTCATTTTATTTATTTTTTGGTCTGGGAGCCACATCTAGTGGTGCTGGGGGCTACTCCCTAGTACAGTGCTCAGGGGAAGCAGGCAGTGCCAGCAGTGAATGTAGGCACTGCTTTGCTTTGCATGTACAAAGCTGTTGAACTAACTCAGGCCTCCACTTTCTATACAATCTAAGACTAACCTTACCGATAGTGCTTTTCTTTTTCCTCTAGGAATTCCCCCTTTTGGCCACTTCTCTCCACCTTTTAACAAAGCCTCTCTCTCTCTCTCTCTCTCTCTCTCTCTCTCTCTCTCTCTCTCTCCCCCTTGTGCTCATTGTGGTTTGTAATACAGGCACTGAAGGGCTGTCATCATGTATATCATTTTTCTCACTTTTAATACTCATTTTACTTACTTTTAATAGTTTTAGTCTATTGTAAGAATTTCCAACTATTGTCAAACTGGTCCCCTCTCTATCTTACCTACCTTCCGCTAATCACACACATGGTAGATTCCAACCACTGACACTCGTCCCTGTTTTCCCTGGCCTTGACTATTAGTCTCATGCTATCTTAATTTTATATCCTGCAAATGAACAGTCATTCTGTATCTGCCCTTCTCCTCTGACCCATTTCACTCAGCATGATACTCCTCATGTCCATCCATTTACAGGCAAATTTCATGACATCATTTTTCCTAACAGCTGCATAGTATTTCACTGTGTAGATATACCACAGTTTCTTTATCCAGTCATCTGTTCTCAGGCACTCATGTTGTTTCCAGATTCTCTGGCTATTGCGAATAGTGCTGCTATGAAGAAAGAAGTATAGATGGCATTTCTGTTGTGTGTTTTTGGGGCCCCCAGAGTATATTCCCAGAAGTGGTATTGCTGGGTCAAGTGGGAGATTAACTTCTAGTGTTTGGAGGAATGTCCGTATCTGTCAAAACTTTTTGTCAAAATACTGCCCCTCTTGTTTTCCTGACCCCCAAAACATGGGGCTAAGAAAAGTTAAATTAGACTGACTTAAGACTTGTAGTATGAAGGGTCTGATGATCTCTCTCTAGGAGAAGCTACCCATTAGTTCATTACTAAGTGCTTTTGACTCTGATTGGGTTAAGACAGATTTAAGAATTCTTTTTGCAGACTGCAGTTGAGCTTTTTCCTACCTTCATTCAACTCCCTTTTCATTATCATATTAAAAACACAACCCCGATGACTTTTCTCCAGCATATTCTATACATGTGATGTATGTTCACTGTATCGACTCTAAATTGCACTGCTCACCATTTTTCTTCATAAGCACATATGAGTTTCCTGAAGACTATATTAGAATACGCATAAGCTATCCTATCACCCTGAGTCTGCTGGACATAAATGCGACCCCTAACCCCTTCTCTTTGAAACTGTTCTCCCTCCAGCTGGTGAACATCCTTCCCCTACATAAGTTATTTTCATGCTAATAATATGTCCCTCTTTTCTATTCGGTTGTTTCTGTGCACTTCAGGGGAACAGAACTCTGAATGGAAATATCCAGTAAACAGTTCAATAAATGTGTTCAGAACTCAGGAGAAGTATCTGCCACAGAAAATAGACCTGAGAACTCTGGCAAAGAGATGGCAAATGACACCATGGTAGTTTATGATGTAACCCAAAGAGAGTTCACTGAAAGAGTATGCTCACTTAGAATGCTGAAATACACACTTTAATGGCAGGCAGATAAAGAAGAGACCATATGAGAAAGTTCTAAACAGGCAAAAATGGGAAAAAAAATCAGATAAAAGACTGATAAACTGGAAATAGATATTACAACATTTCAAGGTTTAAAAGCTGTCTAAAGGATAACAATGTTTTTTTTATTTTTAATCTTTTTTGGTTTGGGGGGCCATACCCAGCAGTGCTCAGGGGTTACTCCTGGCTCTATGCTCAGAAATTGCTCCTGGCAGTGCTCTGGAGACAAAATAGGATGCCAAGGATTGAACCTGGATTGGCCATGTGCTAGGTAAGTGCCTACCCACTGTACTAATCTCTGACCCAAATTAAAAAAGAATTGTTCCGAGCAATTGTTCCAAATCCCATATGGTTCCCCAGGACCACCAGGAGTAATTCCAGAGTGCAGAGGCAGGAGTAATCCCTGAGCAGCATTGTTGGGTGTGACCCAAAAAGGAAAAAAAAATCAAATTGATCTTTTAATCAGATAAAGTGAACTTTCCCTAAGAACTTTGAGGGTGAGGGAAGAAAACAAAAATCAATTCAATGACTTCTTGTTTATAGCAAAGTTTTGGTTTTCCTTTAAATCTTATGTGTTCTTTAACTTTCTTGAAGAATTTTCTTAAACTTTAGTTAATAGAGAGTCGTACAATAAATATCTTCATTTATGGAAATTCATCTTCAAACTTCCTTGCTAATTCAACAGGCACATTCTGCATCAAGGAAAGTATTCTTGGCAGCTCATCCAAGATAAAACAAACAAAACCAAACCGCACAAAGAATCTGGTCTTTCTCCCTGCTTAAATACTAAAACATCTGAGGCTGTGTCAATAAGCTTGTTCTGTAGCAGGACTCCAGGAGAGCATTTTTAAAAATTCACAGCCCCAATTAAAGAGACAAAGAATTCATGAAGTAATAAGGCCAAGGCAAGAAGCCAGAAGATTTAAATATTAATTCACCTCTGCCAATTACTTCTGAACCAACTATAAGAATATACTACAATTCTTTCATGAAACAAAGTAGCAAGTTATCTAATAATTCTAAATCTGAATGAGACAGTCAACCCACAATTAAATACAATCATAGAAAAAGAGGCAAAAATCATTGGTAGGTACAACATCAAAAATGAACTTTTAAATCATCGTGACAATTATGTAAAAAAATCCTATTTACAGAACAGAAACTAGAAATCATATCTGTATGAGTAAAATATCCTTAGGCGCTCTCAGGTTGGCATTATAAAAGCAAACAGAAATGTTACCTTTTTTCACCTCCCTCTAGCTTGTGATACTTTTAGTCTGACAACAGAGAAGAACAAGAGATTTTAGCTTAGAAGTCCCTTGGGTACGAGAATAATGACATTACTAACACAAAGTCAAGTCAGATATAAATTATTTCAAACAGCTGAAAACGATTCAGAACCATAAAGAGGGATGAATAAAAGCCTATAGTTTGCTAATTCCTGTTTTGAGTCAACGTTCAACAAATACTAGGCATTAAACAAGCACAAACACATTTAAACCTCAACTAAGTTATCACAAATTCAAGAAAGCTGAGTCACTGAGTACATAGATGGCAATTTTATTCTTCTAAGAATCTCTTAAACTTGTACATATACAGTTTAGAACATCTGAATGTAGGACCTAGACAGTAACAGTATAATAAAGTGCTACTATACACTATCAGGGGCTCGTGTTTTATATTTATTATCATGTAAACTTTCAAATAAAGATCAAATGACGAAGAAGCATACAGCAAAGAATAAAGGCTTCCAGTGATAGTCAGAAAAGATCAATTTAGATAAGAACTGAGTGCTGAAAGTAGGTAAAGGGATATAAATGCTAACCTTTCAGTACCAGTATTGCAAATCACAATACGCAGAAGGGAGAGAGAACCCCTGCCATAAGGTGGTGGGAGGGAAACGGGACATTGTGGGGATATTGTTGGTGGGAAATGTACAGTGTGAAGGGACAGGTGTTGGAACATAGTATGATTCAAATCTAATCATGAACAACTCTGTAACTGTGTATCTCACAGTGATTCAATGAAAGAACATAAATAAAAATAAAATAAAGAATAAAGTCTTCATGGCAGCACCGTGAGAGCTGTGGTCACCTCATGGACCAACTCCTCCACCTCCCCCCCAAAAGGCTTCTTTGAATGCTCAGTGGCTTATTTACGCTGTTGGTAAGATCCTGTAAACTGAATACAAACATTTGCAATCTTCTTTTTTGACTTCATCTTTCACTTTAAAGGACTGTTTTGATTACACTGGTGGCAATCTAAGAAAATCTGTCTGTTTTCAAAGTCAGCTGGCTGGCAGCATTTGCTCCATCTGTGACATTCATCAATCCCCTTTGCCCTGTCACGGTCCACACGTTCCAGTCACAGGACATCCTTGGAGCCACTTTCTGCTGACTAGAGCACATCACCACCTCCCTGAGTAGACTCTGTGCCTCTCCAAGGCTACTGTGTGCCTCTCTGGACAATGGCACGTGACACTGGCACAGAGAAGCCTCACTGGCAAAGTTCAGGCTAAACATACTGCCTGGTTGTAACGAGCAAGTAAAATCTCAAAATATAAATACTGACTTTCACAGCAAACTTTCTCTGCAAAGTATTATTTAAATCTAAATATAAACATGATACTTTTAGATCTCCTGCTAATTCTACTGCTCCAGTAACAATGGTTTGTTTCTAAAACACCATTATGTGCCACAGTGTACTAGACACATTGATTTGAATTTCACTGAAATTCACTGAAATTCAAATTTCAAATAAATTTCAAAATTCATTGTCTTGTTAGTATTTAATGTGTGGATTTATTTTGGTGCTATGATGGAATTATGAGTATAAATAGTTTCAATCTAGCTCCTTGCTACTAAATACTTGTAAAACTGTATATGAAAAAATCAATTTTATTAAAACCAAGGATTCACAGATTTAATTTTTATTAAAAGGAATTTATATAATTTTCATTTGAGAAAGCCTAATACTAGAAATTAGTCACAGTATATGAAGACCTACACTACACAATCAGCTTGTTCCACATCTTACTATACAACCTTGAACAATTTGCTAGTACTCTTTAATTTTTACTTTTGCATTTTTTAACTTTATTGAGTCACAGAGCCATATGGTTAGAAGGCTGTTCACGATCAGGTCCAGTCACAAAATGATCCAACACCCATCCCTCCACCAGTGGGCATTTCCCGCCACCAATGTGCACCTTTACCTTCCTGCCATCCCTAATCCCCACCCTACAGCCTGGCTCTCCAGCAGGCCCTTACCTTCTTTCTCCACCCTCCTTTCCCTTTGGGTATTATTGATTGCAATACAGATACTGACATATTTGTTCCCTTAGGCTAGTACTCTTTAAAGACATAAGATCACCAACTTGCTCTCTGATTTACTATTTGGTCTTTTACAAGTTTCTAATACTCTTTACATACAAAAGATTACCAGCTTGCTTCTGCTGCTTACTAGCTATTTGACCTTGGACAAGTTGCTGGCAATCTTTAGATACACAACTTCTTTATCTATGAAATGAGAATAATTCTCACCTTATAGGCTAACCCTGAGTACAAGTAAAATTATACTCATATAATGCTCAATACATTTCCTAATCATATCAGTACTAAATGAGATTAATATTTGCTTTATAAAACTATCCAAGCTTTAAGATAAAAAATAAAGGCACATTCAATATTTAGCATAAATTTTCTTAATAAATATTAAACTTCAGGGCCAGAGTGACAGTACAGTGGGTAAGGCATTTGCCTTGTATGTGACAGACCAGGGTTTGATCCTCGGCACCCCATATGGTCTCCAAGCACCACCAGGAGTAATTCCTGAGTACAGAGCCAGGAGATACCACTGAGCATCGCTGGGTGTGACCCCCCAAAATATATATATATATATGTATATATATATATATATATATATATATATATATATATATATATATATATATATATACATAAACCGCAATTTCAAATTATTTAAAAATATTATGTAGTTAATATTTAAATGTTCTATGGGTCTGGTCCATTTTAAATTTAATGCAGTTAATTAGTTTTATAAAAATTCATCTTGCTTGGGGCGGAGCGATTGTTCAGAGGGTAGGGCATTTGCCTTGCAAATGGCCAACCAGAATTCAATCCCTGACATCCCATATGGTCCCTTGACCACCACTAGAAGTAATTCCCAAGGGCAGCCAGAAGTTAGTCCTAAACCTCACCAGGTGTGGTCCCAAAACAAAAGCAAAGATATAATCTCATGGGGCCAGAGTGATAGCCCAGTGGGGGGGCGTTTGCCTTGCCCTCAGCCGGCCCATACCGGCCTGGGTTCAATCCCCAGCATCCCATATGGTCCCCCGAGCATCGCCAGGAGTAATTCCTTACTGCAGAGCCAGGAGTAGCCCCTGAGCATCGCCAGGTGTGACCCAAAAAGCAAAAAAAAAAAAAAAAATATATATATATATATATATATATATATATATATATATAAAATCTCTTATCAAAAAATGAACTTTCTTTCCTAAAGAATTTACTGTAAGTTAGGGCCAGAACAATAGCACAGTGGGTAAGGTGTTTGCCTTGCACGCAGCTAACCTGGCTTCTATCCCTGGCATCCCATATGGTCCCCCGAGCACCCCCAGAAGTAATTCCTGAGTGTAGAGCCAGGAGTAACCCCTGAGCATTGCTGGGTGTGACCTGAACAGCAAAAAAATAAATAAATAAAATAAAAAAATTTACTGTAAGTAATTATGGTAACAGACATAATTTTGTAAGTAATGCAGCATGGTGAGTATTCCTTAACAGTTATTTTCAATGTTTTACAAAAAAAATACACCCTCCTCTGTTTCTAAAAAGTTGCTAGAAAAATGAAAAGGAATTCAGAAAATTCAATCACAAATGACCTTCAAATATTAGAGTCAACTAAAGCCTGTATTATCAATTGAAAGAGGTATTTATTTTGAAATTATGACATATATTTCTAAATAGCAAGTATGCAACAGAAGACTAACTAATAAGAGGCTAAATGAACCAACACTACCAGAATATTATTACAAAGTTATCTTTATAAGCATTACTACAAATAAAATTACTTATAAATATACAAAACATTCAACAGTTTTCTCTTTAGTAGTAAGTATAATACTTACAGTTTGATAATATGAGGATGACGAAAGAGCTTTAGGTTTTGAATTTCTCGCTTTATTTTTCCAACAACATCTAAACTGCGAATTTTCTGTCTGTTTAATATTTTAACTGCAACTTTATGGCCTGTCAATTGATGTTCTCCAACTAAAAACAAAAGGAAAAAAGAAACTGTGAAATAGGGCCGAGCGATAGCCCAGCGGGGAGGACATTTGCCCTGCACGCAGCCGACCCCGGTTTGATTCCCGGCATCCCATATGGGCCCCCGAGCACCACTAGGAGTAATTCCTGAGTAAAGAGCCAGGAGTGACCCAAGTATTACCAGGTGTGACCCTCCCAAAAAAAGGAAAAGAAACCGTGAAATAGGAACACAATCACTTGTTCATACTCTTCCACTAGAACCTCCAATTTCTTACTCCACCACTTGAATAGCAGTAAATCAAACTATAGTTATTGCTTTCTTTTCCATTTCTTCTACTATCATATGTACTCCTTGAAGACAATCTGTATCTTAATCATCTCTATATCCCCAGCACATAGCACAGAAACATTCCATATCTGTGGAAAAGATCACTGAATGAAATATTCCTCCATGAAAAATAATCACCTAAAACAATACACGTATATGTAACAGAATTCATTATGATTTATTAATCTGATTTTTCCTATTCTAGTTACTACTAATCACATAGAAGAATAAATGATTGCTATGATAACTTAGAAGCTCATATCTAGTTTCACTAATACCCCCCTTAAAAATCCATAGGCAGAGCCACCCCCCTTTTTCATGTCTTTCCCACAAAGCCTTCCTATTTTCTGCCTCCTTTTAAAGGAGTCTATGTTTTCCAAGTGCTCACAGTATGTTTATAAAGCTCAAGTCATTTTTCATGTAAAGGTTTGGTAAACGTTTGTGTTTGTGATAAATCATGACACGAGCCCGAGGCCTAAACCCCTTGAATAACACTGTAAGTATTCATCTCCATCCCAGGAAGTGCACAGCAGCGCTGCATGTACGTTAGGTCCTAAATAAATATATGCTGCATTAAATGAAACAATAATCCTTCCCCCTGCCTAAGACACATTCACAGTAGCCATATTCCCAGTGATAGCCTAAAATGCTATTCAGGCAAAAAATTTCACAATCAGAATGCATGCAAACACAAGTGAAATAGTATGATACGCACTGAGCACCATGGCTAAGTGTGCAAGCACCCAACCAGATATGCTGCCCCCAGCACACACCACACAAACCATGAGGGTCACTGCAACATATTCAGTTGACCCCAACATACGGTGGGGCGGGAATGAGGGGAACTGTCAAGGAAAACACGCAGTAATAGTTCCATAACACAGGATATCCAATGCTTGTATCGCTTGTATCACTTGTCTTCCCGTTGTTCATTGATTTGCTCGAGCGGGCACCAGTAACATCTCCATAAGTCCTGTTGCAAGCAAGTGTAGCCCAAGGGCATCTGCTCGCTCCAGGAACACAAAGAGCCTCAAACCATTCCTTCAGGTCATGGGAATGAGGTCCATAACTGTTACTGGTTTGGGGCATATCAAATAAAACACGGTTAGCTTGCCAGGCTGTGCCATGTAGGTGGTATACTCTCAGTAGAATGCTCTCATCTCGAGCATTTACTGATGAAACTCAAAGGGGAAAGATCAGGTTTTCTATTGGGTGGGGCTCTGAGGAGCTGTGGAGTCTGGATGTTGAGAATGACTGACCTCATGGTGTGGGGGGGTTCCTCTGGCTTCTTGCTAGGCTCACTGGGATGACGGATCACAGCTAGAACCTGCCTAGAACTGTATACAGTATATAAATGTGAAAGATCCTGGGAAGGACGTGATCCTAACATCCAGTATATCTAAGACTTATTGCGCTGCCTCAGAGTGGCCGCACGCCAACAGAGCTGTGGGTCTGGCACGTCTCACTCAACTTTTTTATTTTTGCAAGTATGACATAGATCCTTGAAGCTTTTACTTCTGTTTTTATATTTGGTGTGGGTATGTGCTCATTAATTCAACATTCTTAAGTGCCAAATGTACACTGGGCATTGTTCCACATGCTGAATATCCAGCATAAATGGAGCTTATATGATGGCAATGTGAGAAAGGGAGAAAAAGAAGAAAATGAAACAATATGAGCAATAGGTAGAGGTATCAAAGTGGCTTTGAAAACCAAATCAGGAAAGATGGCAAATGCGAATTACTTAGCGAAGACTTGCTCTGTTCTACTTTTCATAAGTGCTGATTAGGCAGTACAATGTATTCCACTTTATTTAACACATTTTTGTTTTCTTGCAGCAGCACACCCAACAGTGCTCTGGGTCACCGCAAGACCCTGCTACTGACCCTGGACCAAGACATGCAAACAAGATGCTCTAGTTCTTTGAGCTATGTCCCAAGTCTCTGAACAACATTTTAGCTTAAATTTTTTAATGTTACAATAATAGATGTCACCTTTGATGTCCTTCCTGGCTTTGGAACACTAAGTCTGTCAAGGTCACAGGTGAATGAACTTTTGTGTATGATCAAATAATATGGATAATTCACATCAAGTCATAAAGGTTTCCAGTAAAGAAGGTGTGATTTGAAATTACTGGAGAAAGTATGAACACTCAGGCCAGAGGTAAATTTGAAAAGAGATATTACAGCAGGCAGGGTGCTTGCCTTGCACATGGATAACACATGAACCCCAGTCTGACGGGAATGCAGAGTGTAGAGCCAGGAAAAGAAAGAGGAAAGAAGGAAGGGAAGGAGGGAGGGAGGGAGGGGGAGGAAGGAAGTGGGAAGAAGGGAAGGGGGGAGGAAGGAAGTGGGAAGAAGGGAGAAGGAAGGAAGGAAGGAAGGAAGGAAGGAAGGAAGGAAGGAAGGAAGGAAGGAAGGAAGGAAGGAAGGAAGGAAGGAAGGAAGGAAGGAAGGAAGGAAGGAAGGAAGGAAGGAAGGAAGGAAGGAAGGAAGGGAAGGAGGGAAGGGAAGGAGGGAAGGAAGGAAGAGGGTTCATAGAACTTCTCACTAGATGAAACTCTAGAAATTGCCAGAAATCCTCCCAAAGCCTCTTAGAATCATCCTCTCTCGTGTTGTTCCAACTCTGAACAACTCCGTGTCAACTCACAACTGACAATTCCGTGTCGGTTTTTCTATATTTCTCTTTAATTATCAGGTTTTTTCTCCTTCACCTTCCAGTTTTATCTTCAGACCCCTCTCCTCCCATTGCCTTTAATTGCTCTTAATCAAACATGTTCTGTTGGTGAATATATTTACTGAAAACATGCTTATCTTACTAAAAATTCTCAGCAGAATTGTGAAAAGACTTAGCATTCTCTCCACAAACTTTTTTTTTACACTGTAGAGTAAGTTTTCGTTTTAGTGGTTACCCTAGAGAGTAAAACAAACATCGTTGACTTATTCAAGTCTAATATGCCTGGATTCCTACCAATTCCCTGCAAGGGCTTGAGCACAACTTAGCTCTATGTTCCTCTCCTACTTTTTCTGTTCTTGTATTTTATTTCTACATATGCTCTAAATCTCGCATGACTTTACTTGGTAAGGTCAGTATCCATTAGTGACTCCGTATTTACCCTTTCCAGTCCTGCGCTTCCTGCACTCCATTTCCACCCAGAAAACTACCACTCTCTCTGCCTGAAGAATTCCCTTCGGTGTTCCCTTAGCTATTGTTCGGCTATTGACAAATTCAGCCCAGGATTAGGTGGAAATGTTGATCATCCTTCAGGTTGGTTTGATAGAAGTCTCCTTAAAGATGGACTCTGACCCCTGGTCTTTTTTCTACATACATTCCCACCCACTTCATGTCTTCCACCCCACCCTCCCTATCTTCCCCTTAGGTAATCTGAAGTTCTCTTGTTTACTGGCTTATTTCATTCTTTTTTCAGTTCATTTATTTTACTCCCATCCTTATATTATAGATAGGTCATAATATCCTTTTTTTTTTTTTGCTTTTTTGGGTCACACCCGGCAATGCTCAGGGGTTTCTCCTGGCTCTGCACTCAGGAATTACTCCTGGCAGTGCTCAGGCAACAATATGGGATGCCGGGATCGAACACGGGCCTGCTTAGGACAGCCACATGCAAGGCAAATGCCCTACCCACTGGGCTATTGCTCCGCCCAATATTTATCTTTTTTTTTCATTCTGTTATTTCCCTCTGGCCCCCTCAAGCTCTTTCCATTTTGCTCAGAATGGCAAATTTTCAACATTTTATATCTGGAGTATCCCATTCTATAAATAAATAGCACATATCTTTTGTTTGCTTGGGGCCTCCCCAGCAGTGCTTAGAATTTAGTCCTTACCTGGATGTTGGAAGTAGGTAAAGGGATATCCCTGACAATCTTTCAGTATCTGTATTGCAAACCATTAAGGTTCAAAAAGGAGAGAGAGAGACAGAGAGAGAGACAGAGAGACAGACAGAGAGACAGAGACAGAGAGACAGAGAGAGACAGAGAGACAGAGAGAGAGAGAGAGAATGCCAGAGAGGCAGGTTGGGGGGGCAAAGGCAGAGGGAACGGTGGATATTGGTGGCAGGGAAACATACACTGGTGAAGGGACAGGTGACGAAACATTGTATAATTGAATCCCAATCATGAGCAACTGTATATCTCACTGTGATTCAATAAAGAAATATTTAAAAAAATTTTTTATTATACCACCATGAGATATATAATAACAAAAGTGTTCATATTTGGGTTTCAGTCTTAAATGTTCCAGCTCTCATCCCTCCACCAGTGCACATTTCCCTCTACCAATGTTCCATGATTTCCCCCTTCCCCAGCCTGCGTCTATGGCAGGTAATTTCTCTGGCTTCTCTCTCTCCTCTCTCTCATACAGTTAGAGGTTATCATGTATATCTTTTTGCCTACTTTCAATGCTCAGTTCTATGCTGGTATTATTAGCACTATTCACAATAGCCAGAGTCAGGAAACAACCAGAGTACCAGAGAACTGATGACTGGAGAAAGAAACTGTGGTACAACTATACAATGGAATATTACGCAGCTGTTAGGAAAAAATGAAGTTATGAAATTTGCCTATAAATGGATGGGCATGGAGACAATCATGCTGAGTGAAATTAGCCAGAGGGATAAGGACAGATATAGAATGATTGCATTTATCTGTGGAATATAAAAAATAGCATAATACCAATATTCAAGGCCAGACAAAACACGGAATAGGAGATCTTGTCAGTGGGTATAATCTACTGCAAATGTGCAGGAGTCAGAGGTTAGGCAATACAGAGAAAGGAGCAGTGTACTGATAAATAAATTTTTTTAAAAGAACTTACTCCTGCTCTGCACTCCCGAGTCGCTCCTGGCAGGACTCAGGAGACCCTGTGTGGTACCCAGGACCGAACACAGGCTGGTACTGTGCAAGCAAACACTCTACCCGCTGTACTATCACTTCAGTCCCCAAGTCCCATATTTTTTGGTATCTAATGATCTTTGGATAAGCACTTCAGTTGGTTCCATATTTTAACAACCGTTAATTATAATGCAACAAAAACATAGCTTTTGTGTTAATGTTTTGATTCTTTAGATAGCCAGAATGGCTCTGCTGAATCATATGCTAGCTCTATCTTTAGCTTCTTAGGAGGCTACATTCCATCTTCCAAAATGATTGCACCAATTTACATTCCCACCAGCAGTGTGCAAGAGGGTTTTTTCCCATCACATTCCCGGACACTTGCTCGTTTTGATTAGACATTCTCCCAGGTGTGAGGGGGTAGCTCATGTGGTCTTAATTCACACATACCTGAAAATCAGTGATAACAAGCAGCTTTTTGATATTCCCGTCAAGTATTTCTATGTTCTTCTGGGAGAAGTGTCTCTTCAGCTCTACTGTCCAATTTATTTTTATTGACTTCTTGTTGTTAAGGTGTATGAATTTTTACTTTGGATATTAGCCCCTTATTGGATCTATGGCATACAAGTACCTTCTTTCATTCAGTAGTTTTCATTTCTATCCTGTTTATATGTTCTTTTCCGTATGAAGACTCACAGTTTAATGCAATGCCAATTGTTTCCCTTAATTTCCCTTGCTGTTGGTTTAAATCCCCAAAGACCTAACACAGAATGTTTCACATAGGTTATCTTCTATGTGCTACGTAGCTTGGGGTTTACATAGAGGTCTTAAATCCATTTTGAGGTTTTAAAGCATGTCTTTGTTAGGTACCAAATCAACAAGTTGGCACTTCCTTTTCTCATGACTCTAAAGATACCATTCCTCTATTTCTTTGCCCTCTGTTTTGTTGGGATAGTGAGCTTACTGTTGTTCTTTTAAGGTCAACTTGCTTCTATTTATTATCTGGCTATTTTTAATAATTTCTCTTAATATTTTCTACCATCCCTGCACAAACACAAATGCACTTCATTTCAATTTAAGGAAAACTCATGCAAAGGGAAACAGTTTTTAACAGCTTTCTAATGATAAGCCTCAGTATGTTTTCTTCTATTTATTGTGTGTGAGGTTACCAGAACTTCTTAATCTGTGACCAGAGCAATAGTACAGCAGGAAGGGCACTTAACTCTCCATCTATGGCTTGATATTTGTAATCAGTTCTGGCAAACTGTCTGCCAATATTTCATCAAATGATCTTCTCCCATGATCCTGCTTTCTTCCGCTCTAGAATTGTATGGTACCAACTCTATGATGATCCCCGCCACGGGCTTAGATACTATTCACGCTTCAACACAGTAGATGATATACAGTAGTATAGAATAGGCAACACTAGTTTTATCTAGCTTTCAAAAATTCTAGACCAAAAACACCCTATTATCTGATCAAATAAAACTTCATATCAAATATTTATCAGGCGTTCTCTTTTACCCCCACCCTATGAGGGTCACCATTTTCAGACTCCACAGCTTGTCAGAGATCCACCCAAGCAGAAGAGCTGATCACAAGCCTTGCTTATCAGAGTCCCACCCTACAGCAGTCTATTTCAAGCCCAGGTATGCCTGACCCAGAGACTCAGATACATGGGGCAGAGCTGGTACCAGGAGGAAAGGCGGGTTCTAGCCCTGGCCCGCCATCTCAGCAGAGCCTCTCAAGAAGCCAAAGGAACCCCCACACCATGAGGGCTGCCATTTTCAACATCCAGACTCCACAGCTCGTCAGAGCTCCACCCAGCAGAAAAGCTGATCTTTCCCTGTCTCATGCAACTGCAAAGCAGCCACATGGTTTATCAATAAATGCACAAGATGAAAGGCTACTAAAAAAAGTATCCCGCCCACATGGCAGAGCCTAGAAAGCTACCCGTGTCGTATTTGATATGCCAAAAACCAGTAACAATTATAGACCTCATATCCATGACCTGGAAGGAATGGTTTGAGGCTCTTCATGTTCCTGGAGTGAGCAGATACCCTTGGGCTACACTAGCATGTGACAGGACATATGGAGATGTTACTGGTGCCCACTTGAGCAAATCAATGAACACCAGGAAGACAAGTGATACAAGTGATCTTTCTCTTTTGGGTTTTTTTTGTTGTTGTTGTTGTATTGTTGGGTTTGGAGTTTTGTTTTTACTTTGGGGGCAGTAGGGGCCTTATTTGGCAGTGCCCCCCGCACTGATCCTCTGCTCAGAAGTGACCCCTGCTGGTGCTTGCAAGGATATGAGGAAGCAGGTTGGTGAGAATGTGGAGCCTTGACCAGTTCAGTATCCCTCCAGTCCATTGATCAGGAGATCCTAAAGCACGTAGTCTCTGCTTTGCAAGACTCCTCAACAACCATGGTAGACTGAGAGGCAGGCTGGGAGGGGTTCTGGATGGGTGGAAGGAAACCAGGGACACTGGTGATAGGAAACGCATACTGGTGAAGGGACAGGTGTTGAAACATTATATGACTAAAACCCAATCATGAACATTTTGGAACTATGTATCTGTGATTGAATTAATAATAACAGTAAAACAACCAGAGTAAGTTGACAGAGAGAAGACCCCCATGAGTGGAAACAATCTATTCCAACATAGCCATAATCAGTAACCACATAATATTACAGTCCATTCTTGCAGCCTCCAAACTCCAACACAGAGAACCCACAGTTGCTACACCAATTCCACCTTCCCATGAACTGTGTACGTGGGTTTGCCTCTTATCCACATCGCTGACAGTGCTTACTGTTTCTAGACATTTTGACTATGATTTTCTTTATATTTTTTTCAGTTGCTTCATGTTTTTTAAAACCTGTATATATTGGGGCCGGAGGCGATACCACAGGGGTAGGGCATTTGCCTTGCATGCAGCCAACATAAGTTTGATCCCGGCATCCCCATATGGTCCCCATAAAAAATCTGTATATAATACATACAATATGTAAATCATGTGCTGATCATGTGATCATCAAGGTTTCCAACAGTTTATGTAGATACTTGTTGATGGAGTCAAAAGTTAAACAGAGCAATCGTGGTCTCTCATCCCAAGTTATCCAAAGGTCAAGAAACTCCTATCAACTGTTCTTCAATTTTATTTATTTTTTAACCTAACCCTTGTCTAACCCTTGTCCTTATTAGTTTCCCTTAGTTGTCAACAAGAAAGCCAAAGTATCACTATAAATGCTGGTTCTATACTTTATCTATTCATCACCTCATCTAGCTTTCCGCCATTCCCAAAAGGAAATCTTACTGTAAGAGCCAGAGAAAGATTCCCTTTCCGATGACATCTAGCCTCTTTGGGAATGGTTGTTCAGCTGCAGGCCATTCCTTCTTATCTACATGGTCCATGCTGAAATCAAGTTTATGGTCTGTAGAATTAACTGTGATACCAATTGTGAATCAGCAGATCATTAAAATAAACTACAAGTTCCTTTCGACCATGAGTACTTTAAGTTTACATCTGAGTGCAAATGTAAGATGAAGAATAACCACTTAAATTCTGTCGTGAATACTTTCCATCTTGTTTTGTTTTGATTTGGGGAAAACCTGTGGGTGTTTAGGGGCTTAAACCTGACGGGGCTCAAAGGACTGCAAGATACGCGGAGACCAAACCCAGGTCAGCCGCAATCAAGGCAAACCCTTCCCACTGTACTGTCACTTTACAGCCCCCACTTTATTTTAAATTAGTAAATTATGTGCCTTCAATGCTTGAAAAGCATTGAAGAAATAGCTAAAAGACAAAGAACCTCCGGCTCTGGGCACATCTCTTCAACTCTACCATTATCCCTGCATTAACATACACCTCAGAGACCTGGGCCCTACGAAAGCAGGATGAGAATGCTATTCGGGTCTCCCAGAGAGGAATTGAAAGAGCTATGCTTGGAATATCACGCCTCACTCAAGTGAGAGAAGGAATCCGGAGTTCTGACCTCTGTCGCTGTTCCAGAGTCAGTGATGCTGTCTTGTTTGCCAAGGCATCAAAAGTCAGATGGACATGTAATGCGATTTGGAGACAACCGCTGGACTAGAGCCTACAGACTGGATCCCACGGGAAGTCAAAAGATCATGTGGCTGCCCACAAGATGGTCAGACTTCTTCGTCAAGACCCTGAACGAACAGTTTGAGGCTCTTTGTATTCCTGAAGTAACCAGATGCCATTGGGCTACATTGGCACGTGATAGGGTCAAATGGAAATATTACTGGTGCCCACTCTAGCATATCGATGAATAACGGGATGTCAAGTGATCAAGTGATCAAATTATGTGTTATTGTACCTATTACCATATTTCTGACATTAGTAAAGAATACTTTGCTTAAAACTCAGCATATGGTATAGAAACAGACCAGTAGACCTATGGAAAGGAACTGAATATCCTGAAACACACTCTCAATATATGGTCGCTTAATCTTTGATAAAGGCACAAAAAAATATTAAGTGGAGCAAAGAAAGCCTTTTCAACAGGTGGTGCTGGGAAAACTGGGCAGCTACATGTAAAAAAATGAACTTAGACCTTCTTCTAACACCATGCACAAAGGTCAGATCAAAATGGATCAAAGATCTCAACATCAGACATGAATCCATAAGGTACATAGAAGAAAACATAGGAAAACGCTTTACAACATCGAATCTAAGGGCATCTTTAAAGATGAAACAGCACTGACAAAGCAAATGAAGCAAAGATAGACAAATGGGATTATATAAAACTGAAAAGCTTCTGCACCTCAAAAAAAAAACAATGACCAAAATACAGAGACAGCCCATGGACTGGGAAAGAATATTCACTTACTTCCCATCTGATAAGGGGTTAATATCCAGGATATATTGGTATATCCTGTACATATAGGATATGTACAGGGCACTGGTAGAACTCTACAAGAAGAAAACAGCCAACCCCATCAAAAAATGGGGGGAGAAGAAATGAACAGAAACTTCAAAAAAGGAGAAATTCGAATGTCCAAAAGACATATGAAAAGGTGCTCTTCATCACTAATCATCAGTGAGATGCAAATCAAAGGAACAATGAGGTATCATATCACAACACAGAGACTGGCACACGTCAGAAAAAGAGCAAGAACCACTGGTGCTGGCAGGGATGCGGGGAGAAAGGGACTCTCATCCACTGCTGGTGGGAGTGCCAACTGGACCAGCCCTTTTGGAAAACAATATGGACATTCCTTCAAAAACTAGATATTGAACTTCTATTTGCCCAGCAATACCACTCCTGGGAATATACCCTGGAGACACACAGAAGAAACACTATCTGCACTTATATGTTCATTGCAGCACTATTCACAATAGCCAGAATCTAGAAACAACCTGAATGCCCAAGAACATTCTAAAGAATGTTCTTGGCCATTTTTTAGCCATTCTAAAGACTGGCTAAACAGCGGGTAGGGTGTTTGCCTTGCAAGCGGCCGTCCCATGCCAGCCGGGTTCGATCCCTGGCATCCCATAGGGTCCCCGAGCACCGCCAGGAGTAGTTCCTGAGTGCAGAGCCAGGAGTAACCCCTGAGCATCGCGGGTGTGACCCAAAAAAGCAATAAATAAATAAATAAATAAATAAATAAATAATAAATAAATGATAGATAGATAAATAAATAAATGAATGAATAAATGAATAAATAAATGAAGACTAGCTAAAGAAACTGGTACATCTACACAATGGAATACTATGTCGCTGTCAGAAAAGACGAAGTCATGGAATTTACATGCAAATGGATGAACATGGAGAGCACCATGCTGAGTGAAATTAGCCAGAAGGCAAAGGACAAATATAGAATGACTGCATTCATTAGTGGTATATGAATATGTACTAGTGCCTTACTAATTATGGGAAACGTTAGTGCCACTCCCCTCTCATCAGAGCTCCACCCAGCAGAAGAACTGATCACAGCCCGGCTCGTCACAGACCCACCCGGCAGCTGTCTTTTTCAAGCCCAGCCCAGGTAAGCTGATCCAGAGACTCACATACACAGGGCAGAGCTGCTACCGGCTCTCCCTGTGCCCAGCTGACCATGAGGCAACCGGGAGGGTATGCAGGTTATAGCCCTGGCCCGCCATCCCAGCAGAGCCTCACAAGAAGCTAGAGGACCCACACACACACACACCATGAGAACCGCCATTTTCCACATCCGCACTCCCTCTCTTCAGAACTCCACCCAGCGGAAGAGCTGATTGCTTCCACGAGGTTCATCAATAGATGCTCAAGATCAGAGGTGACTACAAGAGTATCCCACCCGCAAGGCAGAGCCTGGCAAGCTACCTATGTTGTATTTGATATGCCAAATATCAGTAACAATTACAGACCTCATTCCCATGACCTGAAGGAATGGTTTGAGGCTCTTCACGTTCCTGGAGCTAGAAGATGCTCTTGGGTTACACTAGCATATGACAGGACATATGGAGATATTACTGGTGCCCACTCGAGCAAATCAATGATCAACAGGAAGACAAGTGACAAGTGACAAGTTAGTGCCATACTAGAACTGAACACTGAATATACACAAAGGGAGTTACATGACAATCCCTAAATGTCTGTAGGTAGGGCAAACCACAACGTGCAAGAGAGAGAGAGAGATAAGAGAAATAGTGCCTGCTATAGAGGGAGGCTGGAGAAGGAGGTGGGAACTTGGGGATATTGGTGGTGGGAATGGGGCACTGGCGGAGGCATGCGTGCTGGAGAAATGTATGACTGAAACCCAATCATGAACATCTTTTTAATTGTACATTGCATGGTGGTATAATAAAAAAAAATAAAATAAATGAATAAATAAAAAATTAAAAAAATTAAATTCAGCATGATTAAGGGTCGAAGCAATAGCACAGCCTTGCACGTGGCCCACCCAGGTTTGATCCCAGGCATCCCATATGGTCCCGTGAGCACTGCCAGGAGTAATTCCTTAGTGCAGAGCCAGAAGTAACCCTTGAGCATTGCCAGGTGTGACCCAAAAAGCAAAAAAAAAAAAAGAAGTTAGTATAATTAAACACTGTAATGCTAAGGTGTGTATCACTTGTATCACTTGTCTTCCCATTATTCATCGATTTGCCGAGTGGGCACCAGTAACATCTCCATTCACTGGGAATGAGGTTCATTATTGTTACTGTTTTTGGTATATCAAATACAACAAGGGTAGCTTGCCAGGCTCTGCCATAACTCTGGGTTCATCCCAGGGGACCCAGTCTTTTTCTATGTCAGACCTACTAAGGTGTGTAGGTTCTATTATTTCATTAATTAATTAGCTCAATAATTAACTGGGAGAACTGAAGTCAATGTTGAACTACCAAGATGTACAAAATAATCCTCCAACACATTTTTAAAATTCAAAATGGGAGCTCAGGAAATGGTGCGGGAGGGTAGGCATTTGCCCTGCTGCTGAATGCGTTCAAGTCCCATCCCCACACACAGTTCCCCAAGCACCACGAAGAGTGATCACTGAGCCAGGGGTAAGGCCCGAGCACCACCAGGTGTGTCTCCAAACCACACACACACACACACACACACACACACACACACACACACGACCAATGTTTATTGTATTTATTCAATAAATTCAAAATCGGAATAGTATATTTACTTTTTTTAAAACATTTTGTTTTGTTCTGGGCAACACCAATGGTGCTCAGGGGTTACTCCTGGTGGTCTTGGGAAACCATTTGGGGTGCAGGGGATTGAACCTGAATCAGTCAAGTGCAAGGCAGCGCCTACCCACTGGTCGACTGCCACAGGCCAACATTTTTACACTCTATTATCTTTGTGTAGGATTGCTTTCACTGCTATAAAATTAAATTTTAACTTAGAAACTGAGATAGTAAATGAGAAGATATTGCTTACAGTGTTTTTAGCAATACATAAATTACACAAAATCTTGTGAAGAAAATAATTCAAAACAACTAAACATTTTTATAAATTGATAAATTAGGATTAATACAAGTCATTATAATAAGATTTTCAAATTTTTAATCATATAAAAGGGTACCTTAAAGAAACTAAGGAGATATAAAAATATTAAAATTTAAAAGTTTTAAGAAGTAAAATTGTTAAGCACAAGGCATTACTTGAGCAAGAATACTGTTCCCAAAATAGGGTGAAGAAGATTTCTATTATTAGCAGAGATAAGAATGCTGCCTGAAATTCTTTCCTTAATAACACTATACTAAAAATAAAATGGTTCTTCACATTTCAAAATAAACACTTTGCTTTTGCATACATATTTAATGGCTTAAATAAATAAAATTACATCCAACCTAATTCAAGATGCTTTTTCTTATATTTGCATCTAATCCAAATAAACTAAGAAGATGTAAATCTCATTTTCTATAACAACATTTCAGAGGTCTTGTGCCACCTGCTGACTCATTATTTCTTAAAGTACTTATGACTAGATTCCATGCTAGATTAAATTTCCTTGACTTCGAAAACATTAACTTCTTTCCCTACAAAATTATCTATCATCAAGGAAATCACAGAAATCTCAGAAGAATGGTGCTACCCTGTCATTACTACAAAGCAGTTATTCACTGCTTTAAATAAAATGAAGGTGAATCACATGATAAACAAATATTTTAATGTTTTTATTTAAAAAACTGAATAGAGCAGTGGTGTGTCAGCTGGGGAAGGAAGAAAGTTTGCAACACTGAAGTTATTACCTTGGGATGTGGTCAAACAACCAAAATTTACATAAGCTACATTAGGAGACAGTTTAGTAGGGAAGTGTTTTTAACTCAGCAAGTGCATATTCTGCAGTTTGAAAATCAGGATTTAATTATTTTGATTCCATTTTAAGTAGACACAGCCTTAAAAATGAAGTTAAAACCTGCCTGCTCTTGGGGCCGGAGCCATAGTTCAGCAGGTAGGGCGTTCGGCTAGCATGCGGCCGACACAAGTTTGATCCCCGATATCCCATATGGTCCCCGAGCAGCACTGTCAGGAGCAATTCCTGAGTGCAGAGCCAGGAGTAACCCCTGAGCATCATCACCAGGTGTGACCCAAAAAGCAAAAACAAAAAAACAATAACCTGCCTGCTCTTGCTCACACTCTTCCTTCTACCTCCAAGCGCTCTAGGATAGCTACTAGAGTGGTCTAGAGTGACCTGTACTACATGGTGGGCTGTCTCTGTGTTCTGGGTGTGGTCTAGAGTGATCTGTACTGCATGGTGGGCTGTCTCTGTGCTATGGGTGTGGTCTAGAGTGACCTGTACTGCATGGTGGGCTGTCTCTGTGCTCTGGGTGTGGTCTAGAGTGATCTGTACTGCATGGTGGGCTGTCTCTGTGCTCTGGGTGTGGTCTAGAGTGATCTGTACTGCATGGTGGGCTGTCTCTGTGCTCTGGGTGTGGTCTAGAGTGATCTGTACTGCATGGTGGGCTGCCTCTGTGCTCTGGGTGTATTCTAGAGTGACCTGTACTGCATGGTGGGCTGTCTCTGTGCTCTGGGTGTGGTCTAGAGTGATCTGTACTGCATGGCGGGCTGCCTCTGTGCACTGGGTGTGGTCTAGAGTGATCTGTACTGCATGGTGGGCTGTCTCTGTGCTCTGGGTGTGGTCTAGAGTGATCTGTACTGCATGGTGGGCTACCCCTGTGCACTGGGTGTGGTCTAGAGTGATCTGTACTGCATGGTGGGCTGTATCTGTGCTCTAGATGTGGTCTAGAGTGATCTGTACTGCATGGTGGGCTGTCTCTGTGCTCTGGGTGTGGTCTAGAGTGATCTGTACTGCATGGTGGGCTGTCTCTGTGCTCTGGGTGTGGTCTAGAGTGATCTGTACTGCATGGTGGGCTGTCTCTGTGCTCTGGGTGTGGTCTAGAGTGATCTGTACTGCACGCTGGGCTGTCTCTGTGCTCTGGGTGTGGTCTAGAGTGATCTGTACTGCATGGTGGGCTGTCTCTGTGCTCTGGGTGTAGTCTAAAGTGATCTGTACTGCATGATGGGCTGTCTCTGTGCTCTGGGTGTATTCTAGAGTGATCTGTACTGCATGGTGGGCTGTTTCTGTGCCCTGGGTGTGATTTAGAGTGATCTGTACTGCATGGTGGGCTGTCTCTGTGCTCTGGGTGTGGTCTAGAGTGATCTGTACTGCATGATGGGCTGTCTCTGTGCTCTGGGTGTAGTCTAGAGTGATCTGTACTGCATGGTAGGCTGTCTCTGTGCTCTGGGTGTGATTTAGAGTGATCTGTACTGCATGGTGGGCTGTCTCTGTGCTCTGGGTGTGGTCTAGAGTGATCTGTACTGCATGGTGGGCTGTCTCTGTGCTCTGGGTGTGGTCTAGAGTGATCTGTACTGCATGGCGGGCTGCCTCTGTGCTCTGGGTGTGGTCTAGAGTGATCTGTACTGCATGGTGGGCTGTCTCTGTGCTCTGGGTGTGGTCTAGAGTGATCTGTACTGCATGGCGGGCTGTCTCTGTGCTCTGGGTGTGGTCTAGAGTGATCTGTACTGCATGGTGGGCTGTCTCTGTGCTCTGGGTGTGGTCTAGAGTGATCTGTACTGCACGCTGGGCTGTCTCTGTGCTCTGGGTGTGGTCTAGAGTGATCTGTACTGCATGGTGGGCTGTCTCTGTGCTCTGGGTGTAGTCTAAAGTGATCTGTACTGCATGGTGGGCTGTCTCTGTGCACTGGGTGTGGTCTAGAGTGATCTGTACTGCATGGTGGGCTGTCTCTGTGCTCTGGGTGTGGTCTAGAGTGATCTGTACTGCATGGTGGGCTGTCTCTGTGCTCTGGGTGTAGTCTAAAGTGATCTGTACTGCATGATGGGCTGTCTCTGTGCTCTGGGTGTATTCTAGAGTGATCTGTACTGCATGGTGGGCTGTCTCTGTGCTCTGGATGTGATTTAGAGTAATCTGTACTGCATGGTGGGCTGTCTCTGTGCTCTGAGTGTGGTCTAGAGTGATCTGTACTGCATACTGGCCTGTCTCTGTGCCCTGGTGTGGTCTATAGTGATCTGTACTGTATGGTCGGCTGTCTCTGTGCTCTGGGTGTGGTCTAGAGTGATCTGTACTGCATGGTGGGCTGTCTCTGTGCACTGGGTGTGGTCTAGAGTGATCTGTACCGCATGGTGGGCTGTCTCTGTGCTCTGGGTGTGGTCTAGAGTGATCTGTACTGCATGGTGGGCTGTCTCTGTACTCTGGGTGTGGTCTAGAGTGATCTGTACTGGATGGTGGGCTGCCTCTGTGCACTGGGTGTGGTCTAGAGTGATCTGTACTGCATGGTGGGCTGTCTCTGTGCTCTGGGTGTGGTCTAAAGTGATCTGTACTGCATGATGGGCTGTCTCTGCGCTCTGGATGTATTCTAGAGTGATCTGTACTGTATGGTGGGCTGCCTCTGTGCTCTGGGTGTGGTCTAGAGTGATCTGTACTGCATGGTGGGCTACCCCTGTGCACTGGGTGTGGTCTAGAGTGATCTGTACTGCATGGTGGGCTGTCTCTGTGCTCTGGGTGTAGTCTAGAGTGATCTGTACTGCATGGTAGGCTGTCTCTGTGCTCTGGGTGTATTCTAGAGTGATCTGTACTGCATGGTAGGCTGTCTCTGTGCTCTGGATGTGATTTAGAGTGATCTGTACTGCATGGTGGGCTGTCTCTGTGCTCTGAGTGTGGTCTAGAGTGATCTGTACTGCATACTGGCCTGTCTCTGTGCTCTGGGTGTATTCTAGAGTGATCTGTACTGTATGGTCGGCTGTCTCTGTGCTCTGGGTGTGGTCTAGAGTGATCTGTACTGCATGGTGGGCTGTCTCTGTGCTCTGGGTGTGGTCTAGAGTGATCTGTACTGCATGGTAGGCTGTCTCTGTGCTCTGGGTGTGGTCTAGAGTGATCTGTACTGCATGGTGGGCTGCCTCTGAGCACTGAGTGTGGTCTACAGTAATCTGTACTGCATGGTGGGCTGTCTCTGTGCTCTGGGTGTAGTCTAAAGTGATCTGTACTGCATGATGGGCTGTCTCTGTGCTCTGGGTGTATTCTAGAGTGATCTGTACTGCATGGTGGGCTGTCTCTGTGCTCTGGATGTGATTTAGAGTGATCTGTACTGCATGGGGGGCTGTCTCTGTACTCTGGGTGTGGTCTAGAGTGATCTGTACTGCATGGTGGGCTGCCTCTGTGCACTGGGTGTGGTCTAGAGTGATCTGTACTGCATGGTGGGCTGTCTCTGTGCTCTGGGTGTGGTCTAGAGTGATCTGTACTGCATGGTGGGCTGCCTCTGTGCTCTGGGTGTGGTCTAGAGTGATCTGTACTGCATGGTGGGCTGTCTCTGTGCTCTAGGTGTGGTCTAGAGTGATCTGTACTGCATGGTGGGCTGTCTCTGTGCTCTGGGTGTGGTCTAGAGTGATCTGTACTGCATGGTGGGCTGTCTCTGTGCTCTGGGTGTAGTCTAGAGTGATCTGTACTGCATGGCGGGCTGTCTCTGTGCTCTGGGTGTGGTCTAGAGTGATCTGTACTGCATGGTGGGCTGTCTCTGTGCTCTGGGTGTAGTCTAGAGTGACCTGTACTGCATGGTGGGCTGTCTCTGTGCTTTGGGTGTGGTCTAGAGTGATCTGTACTGCATGGTGGGCTGTCTCTGTGCTCTGGATGTAGTCTAGAGTGATCTGTACTGCATGGCGGGCTTTCTCTGCGCTCTGGGTGTGGTCTAGAGTGATCTTTACTGCATGGTGGGCTGCCTCTGTGCACTGGGTGTGGTCTAGAGTGATCTGTACTGCATGGTGGGCTGTCTCTGTGCTCTGGGTGTGGTCTAGAGTGACCTGTACTGCATGGTGGGCTGTCTCTGTGCTCTGGGTGTGGTCTAGAGTGACCTGTACTGCATGGTGGGCTGTATCTGTGCTCTGGGTGTGGTCTAGAGTGATCTGTACTGCATGGTGGGCTGTCTCTATGCTCTGGGTGTGGTCTAGAGTGATCTGTACTGTATGGTGGGCTGCATCTGTGCACTGGGTGTGGTCTAGAGTGATCTGTACTGCATGGTGGGCTGTCTCTGTGCTCTGGGTGTGGTCTAGAGTGATCTGTACTGTATGGTGGGCTGTCTCTGTGTACTGGGTGTGGTCTAGAGTTATCTGTACTGTATGGTGGGCTGCCTCTGTGTACTGGGTGTGGTCTAGAGTTATCTGTACTGCATGGTGGGCTGTCTTTGTGCACTGGGTGTGGTCTAGAGTGATCTGTACTGCATGGTGGGCTGTCTCTGTGCACTGGGTGTGGTCTACCACAAAAGGCTGGGAGCAAGCAAAGTCCGAGAGCTTTCAGGACACCATTTCCAAAGGAAAGAATACGGGGGTGGGGGGAACAACAAAGACCATAAAGGCTTGGAAACACCGATTATTCTCGGTGAGAATAATTAATAATAAATTAATAATAAATTTATTATTTTAATAAATTATGGGTTTATTATTTAAACCCATAATTAATAGTCAGTTAATTATGGGTTTAAATAATAAAGGACCTAAAAGTAAATACAATCTTTTTTAAGTACTGATTCCAAAAATATGGATGTATTTGTTACTTAAATTTGTGTTACCTAAGCCCAAAGCTTTAATTGACATACAAACAAAAGGAAAGGGAAACATGGGCAACACGAGTGCAAAGCTGCAACCTCATTGTTTACACTGACTTGTTCCCCACAGTAATCCTGAGTTTAATGATAAAAGTTTAAAAGACATGACAGATTAAATATTCAAGTTTTATCCCTTAAGAAAATAAAAACAAGAAGACTAAAGAAATTAGGTTCCACACTGGAACCAGGGTGAAAACCACCAGAACACAGGCTTGAAATACCACAGGTACAACTCTCAGGGGCTGCAAGGGCTCCATAATGGCCCAAATTAAATTTATCATGCAGCACTTGGTATTTGCATTTCAAATGAGGTGGCCCTGCCTGTTTAAAATTTTAATAAGTTTTCCATTTATCTTTCCTGTTATCTCAAAAAGTACGTGACGAATAAGTAAAATATTTACTTAACTTCTTGTAAGTCAACTCTTAAGGCCACTGAAATAACTATTTGAAAACCAGAAAAGGTAAATCCTTAATGAGACTTTGCTGACCTAGTGTAGTGGTAACTGTTTCCTTTGTTACACAATTCTAACAAACAGTAATTATCAGATAAAGCAAATCTAGCAGTACTCACCTTGAAAATGCAGAGTTCCTTTCAAATACTTAGCAGTGCATAACTTTTTTCTTCAAACAGACTTTGTGTAACAAAAACAGATCTGTTCTTCTGAAATTTATATTACCTCTACTATTTAGATAATAACCGAAGAAATTCAAATGTGGGGGTTCTTGGGGGTGGGGAACTACTTACTCGGGCTCTGTTCACAGGGATCCTTCATGGCAGCGCTCAAGGAACCATGCAGGGTACCAGGATCGAACCCAAGTAGGCGCATGCAGGGAAGCACCTTATCCACTCTACTTTCTCACTGGTCCCTGAATTAGAGGAATTCTTAAGGACAATTCTGCTCTCCACTAGAAAAGAGGAACTGAGGAACTTGGCATAGGGGAGGAGTTATTCCTGGCTCTGCACGCAGCAATTACTCCTGGTGGTACACCGCAGGGGGGTGGGGGGCATATGGGATCAAATCTGGGTCAGCAAGGCAAACACCTTACTGCGGGGAAACGCTGTGGCACCCACACAAACTCCAGGAGCAGGGGGGGATCTCCTTCTGTCCCAGGGGTCCGCGGACGGAGAAAGACACAAAAATCCAGAGAAGCTTCAAAATTCTTTACTTAACACAGGTTCAGGCATACAGATCTACAATAGGAAAATCTCCAAACTCAGTGTTCTCGGCTAGGACCCTGGCCATGTGTAAGCCAAGATGGCGGCCACCATGTGTTAAGGCCCTGTAGAGAGGAGACAGAGACAAGGGGCCAGCAGAAAGGGGGAGAGAGTGACCCAAAAGAGTGGGAAGAGAGGAAACAGCCTAGTTTTATATCCCTGCAACTCAGACCTCCCAATTTTATGGGAAGCCACCAGAGTCAAATGCCCTCAGGTAATTTCTCCCAAGACCTCACCTAGGCCCTTTTAGATGTTAATGTCACCAACTCAAGATCTGCCTAGGAAATGCCTTTGCAGGGTAGAGAGAAGAGGCTTCTGAGATGAACTGTATCTCAGGAGACAAAGGCATGCATCTGTAGCAAAGACTATACTAATGCCAGTTAAATATTTCTCTAAGCCTTCACAAGAGTCTCGTGTTTACATCATGGTAGTTCTGTATTTTAGTTGCCTTTGAGTTATCAGGGGGCTTGCTTGCTTGGAGGCAAACAGCATTTCTCTCTGGTCTAATTACTTAGAGATCCAACCTGGCCAGGCAAATATACCGGTAAGATCTAGCTAGTCCCATGATGATTGTGAAAGCATGAGAGAATATTTATACCAGCCAGTATAGAATACATGGTCAGATAAACTGCCACATTTAAACTACCCCCTATCTACAAAGTGACCTGCAGGAGGCAAATCCAGGCCAGAGCAGAGGCTTTTAGGCAGGTGTACTGCAACACCTTACCTGATATACTACAGCTCCAGTCCAAGGCATTACTTTTAAACTGTCGGCCCACATAATCTATTTCCACTAGCATTACCCTAGTTATCTAAAAATGCCAGAGAATAATGGAGAAAAATTAATTTATAATAAAATGGTTTTCATAATTTACAACCCAGTGAAGTTAAAACTATGCTTTTTTTTTCTTTTTATTTTTACAATTACAAAGATATACAATTAAAAGGTTCATATTTGGGTTTTGGTCATACAGTGTTCCAGCACCCATCCCGCCACCAGTGCCCATCTCCCACCACCAACGTCCCGGTTCTCTCCCCCTTCCCAGCCCTCCTCCATGGCAGGTTCTTTATTTCTTTCCCTTTCTCTCTCTTTCTCTTTTCCTTCCCTCCAGACTATGGATTACAGAACATACATTAAAGGGTTGTCATGTGTATCTTTTGCCTCTATTTAATGCTCAGTTCTAGGTTGGCATTAGTACCCTCGACAATTGTTAGCACACTGTTCCATTTTCTGTCTTACCTAGCCTCTGACTCCCACACGTTTGTGATAATTTCCACCTTTGACAAGACCTCCTGATATATGTTTCACTTGACCTTGGATATTGGTATCATAATATGTACATATATATTTATGTTATGCAAATAAATGCAGTCATTCTGTATATGTCTCTCTCCTTCTGGCTAATTTCGCTCAACATAATCTTCTCCATGTCCATCCATTTATAGGCAAATTTTATAACTTCATTTTTCCTAACAGCTGTACAGTATTCCATTGTGCAGATGTACCAAAGCTTCTTTATCCAGTCATCGATTTTCGGGCACTCTGGTCGCTTCCAGATTCTGGCTATTGTGAATAATGCTGCTATGAACATAAAAGTAGGGATGGTGTTTCCGCTGCGTATTTTTGGTTTCCCAGAGTAGATTCCCAGGAGTGGTATGGCTGGGTCAAATGGGAGTTCAATTTCTAGTCTTTGGAGGAATGTCCATATTGTTTTCCAAAAAGGCTGTACCAGCCGGCATTCCCACCAACAATGGATGAGTAAACTATGCTATTTTCAATATTTTTCTTATAATAGCTAACTTTGATGCATCCACAGCGGATGCTAAAAATCTCAACATCTGTGACTAGCTGAGCCAGACTGAGAACTCGATGCGCTGAGCACATGCTTCACTCGTGGGGGACCTGAGCTCATCCCACCACACAGACCCTCCAGCATGCGGCAATGTGGGAGTGACTCCTAGCACAAAGGCTGCTGTAACCTGGGAGCAGCAGGTACAGACCCCAAACCAAAAACCAATTATAAGTAGCACAATAATAGAGAGAGAAGGAAGGCGTACTTCCCGTATGTTTGTCACTGTTTTGGTTCCACGTTTTATAGCCCTAAGCATCTACTGTTGAGTTTTTTTTAGGTAGAACTTTTTTTTTAATCCTGAATCTACACAATTAAAACTGCAAGGGTATAAACAAAATGTGCTAGGAGATTCTGATATCCATATTCAAAAGTTGACTTCTCTGATTCTCAAAAATCAATACAAAATAGGGCACAGAATTAAATGGAAAAGCTACAATAAAACAAGTAGAAAATTTAAGCAATCCTTGAGCAATGTAAGATTCTTGATAGATAATAGCAAGAGAAACAATCTCTGAATTATAGGAATACCAGAAGGAGAGCAAAAGAGAGAAAGGACAAGAATGACTGGTGGAAGAAATAACTGAGAACTTCCTGATCTCTGGAGAGACTTCTGCACAGATTCAAGAGGCCCAAAGAGTCCCAAATAAAATAGACTCAAACAAAACAAGAACAAAATACATCATAATCAAAATGGTCAAAACAAGACAAAGACACAGTGGGTAGAGCGGTCGCCTTGCATGCTGTCAAACGGGTTCGACCCTGGCATCCCCCAAGAACTACCAGGAATAATTCCCGAGCGAAGAGCCAGGAGTAACCCTTGAGAATCGCTGGGTGTGACCCCCCAAAAAAAAAAGACAAAGACTACTTAATGCAGTTGTAGAGAGGAAAACCATCAAATACAAGGGAAACAATATAGGAATCTCAACAGACCCTGCACAAGATATCATACAAGTAAGAAAACAGTGAAACGACATATTCAAAGCACTGAATGAAAAATACTTCCAGCCTAGAGTTCACTACCCTACGAAGCTTTCATTTAGATCTTAGGGAGAGATAAGAACCTTTTCACAACTATGGGCATTTGCATAAACCAATCCTTCATAAATATACCAAGTGATCTTACCAAAAGTGGAAATTACCACAAGCGTGGGAGTCAGAGGTTAGGTAAGATAGAGAAGGAAACATGTGTGAATAAATGTCTAAAGGTCTGATACCAACATAGAACTGAGCATTAAATACAGACAAAAAATGCAAATGATGGCTTCTAAGTGTATGCGTAGTGTAACCCACAATGTGTGGGAGAAGAGGGAGAGAAAGAAGAGATAAAGAACCTGCCATTTAGGCAGGACGTGGGAGGGGGAGGGAATTGGGGACATGGGTGGTGGTTAAGGGGCACTGGTGGAGGGCAGGGTGCTGGAACACTGTGTGACCGAAACCCCCAAGCGTGAACAACGTTGTAATTGTATATCTCACGGTGGTATAATAAAATGTAAAAAAAAAGAATTACTGAAAAGTCGTCTATAGAGTCCACTTGCTAAAAAACTTGATTCCACATACATACAGAAAAAATGCCAACACAGCCCAATAATCTCAATAATCTCACTCAAATGTTAATGGGTTAAACTCTCCCATATAAAGCAGCTTGATGGATCAGGAAAGAAACTTCATCCCTATTTGCTGCCTACAGGAAACACAACTAAATGCACAGGATAAAAACAGATTCCGCATGAAAGGACATGAAACAAGACTATAAAACAACAGCAGACAAAACAGCATCAATAACAAACAAAGAGCTGGGAAAGCCATACTTATATCAAACCAAACAGCATTCAACATAGAGAAATTAGAGACAGCGACAGATTACTGAGATCAACATTTACGCACCAAATGAAGGCTCAGCAAAGTTCATAAAGCTTCTACTCACAAACCAAAAAAACACATGACAAAAAACACAATAGTAGTGGGAGACTTCAATACTCCGCTTCAATACTAGACAGATAAACCAGATGGAATGTTAACAGAGACAAGAGCAAAAGAAAGAAAGAGTAAGAGAGTAAGAGAGTAAGAGAGAGAGAGAGAGAGAGAGAGAGAGAGAGAGTGCCCTAAGGATCTAAAAAGTGGGTTCACTGCACAGATGCAGAACTCTTTATCCCCCCAAAAGCTGAATACACATTCTTCTTCAGCACACGTGGAGCGTTTTCTGGGATAGAATGCATACTAGGACACAACTCAATCATACATAAATTGGCAAATATAGAGATGATACAAAGTACCTTCTCGAACCACAATCACAAAGCCATAAAACCAGAAGTTAACCACAAAAAGAAGACGGGACAATTCCCAACACTTGGAAGCCAAACAACAACTGATCAAAGAGGAATTGAAAATGAAATGAAAATTGAAACTATACCTACATAAGCCAAGCGCTTCCGTGAAGGAGGGACAGAAACACCAGTGAGGGAGGAAGAACGCACGAGGGGACTAGCAAGCAGTTTTGGTGAAGGATCTTAGACCCTTCGCTTACGTTCAGGACTCTTGCTCTAAACAGCCCCGAAACCCAGTAAAACAGGCAGAAATGCCTGGCAATATAAGGAGTCCAGACAAGGACTTGCTCCATCTTCAGTCCCTGCATTGCTACAGCCCCAGCCCATCAATATTCTCAGGCGTCAGAATTACACTTAAACTTGGTTTCTGATTTAGAAGTTGGGGGCCAGAGAAACTGTGAGCAGAAGCAGATGCTGGGCCCTGGGTGACAGTCAGGCACTGTGACCACCCATCTGACCCTCCAGGTCACTTAGCATACACACCCTTGCAATGTGCTTGATGGCTGCTGGGGAAATAATAAAAGAGTGTGACAAGTGCTTGGTCATGAGCTGAAGCAGGGCACCTGGGCCACCTGAGGCCTCTCCCCATCCTTCCTGGGAATGTGTGAGCTCACAGGCTGCTCCAGGAAACAATTTCAAGAAAATGTGTCCTGTGAAACGTATTGTTGAGACCAGCTGGGCTGCACAGTAGCCTGAGGGCAGTTACAGCCTCTATAAAACTTTGGACATGAGGCTGACAGACTTGTAAGTAAAGGTGCTTGATCGCTTGACACTGGACATCCCGTTATTCATGGATTTGCCTGAGTGGGCGCCATTTGTCCCTGTCACGTGCCAGTGTAGCCCAATGTAAATAAGTAAATTTGCTTATTCATTAAAACTGCTACCTGCTTTTAAAAAAAAAGATGGAAACTAATGAAGATGAAGATACAAAATATCAGAATCTATGAGACACAGCAAATGCTGTACAAAGGGCTGGGGAATTCGTAACCCTGCATGCTTACCTGAAGAAAGGAAAAAAAGGGTTTGAGCTATAGTGCAATGGGTAGTACCCGGCCAACCTGGATTCCATCCCCAGCAGTCCATAGGGTACCCCAGGCATCTCCAGGAGTAATTCCTGAGTGCACCCAGAAGTACACCCAGAGTATCACTGGGAGTAACCAAAAATCACAAATGAATAAAAAGCCCAAATCAACAACCTAAACTCTATCTCAAATATCTGAAGAAGGGAGCTGGAGTGATAGTACAGAGGGTAGGGCATTTGCCTTGCATGTGGCCAATCCAAGATATATTTCCAGCACCCTATATACCATATGCGCCATCTACCCAAGCACCGCTAGGAGTAATTCCTGAGTACAATGCCAGAAGTAACCCCTAAGCATCACTAAGTGTGACCCAAAACGCAAACAAACAAATCTGGAGAAGAACAAATAAACCCAAAAAATAGGAGAAAAACTGCAAAAACTGGAGCAGAAACCAACAATATAGAAAATAAGAAAGCAATTCAAAGAATCAATGAGACCAGGAGCAGGTTCTTCAAAAGAATGAACAATAAAGAAAAGTCTATAGCTAGACTCACGAGGAAAAAAAAATAGAAAATGTCCAAATAAATAAATGAAATGCAAAGCTGAAGTTGTTTTAAAGACACAAAAGGAGAGAAATCAGAACAGATTCTTCAGAAATTCTAATTATAGCACGAGGCTACTATGAGCACCTTTATGCTCTTACACTGAGGAACCTCGAAGAAATGATTTCTTAGAGTCATTTGAACAAAGAGGAAATAGAAAGCCTTAAGTGGACAATCACAGGAAATTAAAACAGCAATTAAGAATCTCCCCAAACACAAAAATTCTAGTTAAGATGGGCTCATAGGTGAGGTCTATCAAACCTTCAGAGATTTACTGTCTTACTCCTTAAATTCTTACAAAATGTCAGAGACACAGGAATCCTTCCCAACACTTCTATGAAGATAACATTACATTACACTGATGAAGCAGACAGCGACACCTCAAAAAGAAAATTTTATTTATTTATTTATTTGTTTGTTTGTTTGTTTATTTATTTATTTATTTATTTTTTGCGTCACATCTGAAAATGCTCAAGGGTTACTCCTGGCTCTGCACTTAGGAATCACTCCTGGCTGTGCTCGGCGAATCATATGGGATGCCGGGGATCGAACCCGGGTTGGCTGCGTGCAAGGCAAATGCCCTACCCACTGTGCTATCGCCTCCGCCCCTCAAAGGAAAATTTTAGATCAATCCCTGATGAACATCAATGCAAAATCCTTCACAAAATCTTTGCACACAAATCCAATAACATATCAAAATAATCATACATGCCAATCAAGTGATACTTATCCCAGGGATGCCAGAACAGTTCAACATATGCAAGCTGATTATTATAATACACCTCATTGGTAAAATCATATGATCACATCAATCAATGAAGATCAAGTTTTTGACAAGGTCCAACATCCATTTACGATAAAAAGTCACAACAAAATAGAGATGGAAGGAACCTTCCTCAGAACAGTAATGGCCATCTATAACAAACCCACAGTCAGTATCATTCTTAATAGTAACAAATTGAGAGCAGACAGAAGGCAAGGATGGCCACTATCTTCACGCTATTCATATAGTTTTAGAAGTTCTAGTTACAGCAATCAGACAAGTAAAATAAATCAAAGCGATCCAAATGGGCAAAAAAAGAAGTCAACTTATAATTTGCAGATGACATGAAAATATACATATATAGAAATAATACATAGAAGACACTTTATCTTCATTGATTGATGTAATCATATGATTTTACCAATGAGGTGTATTATAATAATAGAAGACACCCCATGTCTGTGAGAGACTCACAGACATGGGGCAGAGCTACTACTGGCTCTCCCTGTGCCCAGCTGCTCACGAGGCGCCTGCGAGGGATGGCGGGTTCTAGCCCTGGCCTGCCACCCCAGCAGAGCCTCGCAACAAGCCAGACGACCCTCCACTCCAGGAGGCCTCCATTTTCCACATCCGACTTCCCCCTCATCAGAACTTCACCCAGCAGACCAGCCTATCGCGCCGCATGGTTCATCAATAAATGCTGGATTTAGAGATGACTACAAGAGCATGCTACCCGCACGGCAGAGCCTGGCAAGCTACCCGTGTCGTATTTGATATGCCAAATACCAGTAACAATTATAGACCTCATTCCCATGACCTGATGGAATGGTTTGAGGCTCTTTATGTTCCTGGAGCAAGCAGGTGCCTTGGGCTCTACTTGCATGAGACAGGACATACAGAGATGTTACTGGTGCCCACTGAGCAAATCGATGATGAACGGGAGACAGTGATACAGTGATACATAGAAGACCCTATTGAACCAACCCTAAAAGCTCCTAATAATAATAAACCAATACAGCAAAGTAGCCAGATACAAAAATCAATACACAAAACATCTGTTGCATTCTTATGTATAAAGAATGTATCAGACAAAAAAGTGATCCAAAAAATCTACCCCATTTAAAGCAGTGTCCAAAACATCCAAGTATCAGGAATCAACTTACAAGAGATCGAAGATCTTAGAAAACAAAAAATACCGATGCTCCTAAATTGGAAGAAGCAATATAGTCACAATGACTATCCAAGCTATTACATAGATTCCACATAATCCCCATGCAAATTCAGACAACATTCTTCAAGAAATGTGAAATAATAAAGTTTGTATGGAATCCAAAATAGCCAAAGCCATAATGAAAATATAAGAAACTGGGGGTGGGGAGGAAGCAAGAAAAAAAATATCTATGAACACCTGTGAAAAACTAGGAGGTATCCTATTACCTAAATTGGAACTGTACTATAAACTATTACTCTAAAGCTATAGTGATCAAGGGCCAGAGCATGGCACAGCAAGTAGGGCGTTTGTCTTGCACATAGCCAACTCATAATGAGACAGCATCTCACACTCATTAGAATGACTGAAAGACACCAAAAAAATGTCGACAAGACCAGAGACATCTGGGGCCTGCGAGACAGTTCAGCAGGGAGGGTGTTTGTCTTGCATGCCACAGACCGGGAACTTCGGCATCCCCATATGGTCCCCACCCCACCCCATCCCCCCCAGCACCGCCAGGAGTAATTCCTGAGTGCAGAGCCAGGAGTAACCCGAGTATCGCCAGGTGTGACCCAAAAAAAAAAAAGAGCTGAGAACCGTCACTGTTGGTGTGGAACTACAACCCTCATTACAGTTGGGGAGATTCTATGCATTTTTATTTCTCTTTATTTGGAGAAACACACTCAACTGTGCTCAGGACTTACTCCTGGTTCTGTGCTCAGGGATCAATCACTCCTGGAGAGGCCCAAGGTACTAGACACAGGGCTGGGAAGCAAACTTGGCTCAGAACACGCAAAGCAAGCACCTTAGCCACTGTGCCTTCACTCTGGCCCCGTGATGGGGTTTGAAATAAGCACGAAAATGCCGGGGCCAGAGCGATAGCCCAGCGGGCAGGGCGTTTGCCTTGCACGCTGGCTGGCCCATGCCGGCCCGGGTTCGATCCGGGCATCCCATATGGTCCCCAGAGCACCGCCAGGAGTGATTCCTGAGTGCAGAGCCAGGAGAAACCCCTGAGCATCACCGGGTGTGACCCAAAAAGCTAAATAAATGAATAAATAATCAGATAGACAGACAGACAGACAGACAGATAGATAGATAAAAGCCTTGAAAATCAGCTTGTTGTTTCTTGAAAAATGAGGCATTAAATTATGCTAAAACCTAGCAATTCTACTCCAAGATCTCTACTCAAGGTATTTACTCAGGAAAAGCACAGCTACTCCATAAAGCCTTGCCTATAAAGGTATGTAACAGTGCTATTACTAACAGTCCGACCAGAAGGCGACTTAGGTCAACTGTGAGGATACCGACAGGAAGTGGCATATTCGAGCAATAAATTATTCAGCAAAAAATACTTGGCACAAACCATGTGGTACATGTACCAAAAAAATTTGTTAAAGCCAGAAACAAGACACTCTATACTGAATGAATGATTCCGTTTATAAGTGTCCAGGAAAGCAAATTTAACAGAAAACTGGAATTGTGGTTCCCTGGGAATAGAGATGGAACTGTGCGTGGGTCTGAGGAATCTTTTATCGTAATGGAAATGTCATAACATCGATGACAGTTGCTCTATTCGGTAAAGTTGCCACAAATCTTTGCACATTTGAAATTGGTGAATTTCATGACAGGGAATGTATATCTCAACAGTTATTTTTTTTTAAATCTATGTGCCCTTAGAGAATTAAGTGAGTCCCCTTAGATTGCAGACCTTCTCAAAATTTTACTAGAAAACAACTGTACTCATTTCAAGTTTGACCAGAGTGATAGCACAGCAGGTAGGGCGTTTGCCTTGCACACGGCTGACCTGGGTTCAATCCCTGACATCCCATATGGTCCCGCGAGCACCGCCAGGAGTAATTTCTGAGTGCAGAGCCAGGAGTAACCCCTGAGCATTGCCGGGCGTGACCCAGAAAAGCAAAAACAAAAACAAAAGTCTGGGAAAATACTAGCTTCGCAGAATTTCTGGCATAATGTTAGGAACACCCTCTGGCTATTCACTGGACAGGGTTCTCTAGGAAAAGGATTTCTTAAAAGTAAAAGTATATCCTGTTGATCTACACTTTAAAAATGTCAGAGCCTAGAAGCCTTCAAGAATATAAACAAGGGGCCAGAGCAATAGTCCAGCGGGACCATATGGGATGCCGGGGAACGAACCCGGGCCAGCATGGGCTGGCCGCGTGCAAGGCAAACGCCCCACCGCTGGGCTATCACTCCGGCCCTGGGCTGCCTGGTTTGACAGTGTTTGAGTCCACACTTGGAATCCAACAGTATAACTTTCAGAGGGATAATAAAAGTTTAACACAAATTGAGGACTACGTTAAATAACTCCCTTTTATTGCTTTGTTCTGGGGGCTATACCCAGTGGTGCTAGGGGTTACTTCTGCTTTTATGCTCAGATATCACTCCTGCTAGTGCTCAGAGGACCACTGGGATACCAGAAAGACAACAACAAATGTTGACTGGACCAGAGACACCTGGGGCCAGAGCAAGAGCACAGCGGGTATGGCTTACCTTGCATGCAGCTGACCTGAGTTCAATCCCAGGCATCCTATATGGTCCCCCCAAGCACTGCCAGGAGTAATTCCTGAGCTCAGAGTCAGGAGTAACCCTGAGCAGAGGGGTCAGACCTGGGTCAGACCCTGCAAGGTAAGCGCCTGACCCGCTCGCTGTACAATCTCTCCGGCCCCATATAATTCTGAGCTGTACATGCCCAGACAACAAAGGAAGATTGAGTAACTATAATGTAGTAACAATGGTTCACAAAAAAGCTAGCCCATGACAAGTAACACCGCAGGCATTAATCCAGACCCTTCACGAACCCTTTACCTCCCAATATTCATGAAGTCACTTCTATTTGTGAGATCTTTCAAAAAGAATCCAGGAGTTCACTGCCCTTGCTGGATCACAAAAATGTTGTATGGACCTTCCCCTTTCTTCGGCAATGGCCATACACAGCGGCATGGGGGTTATTCCTGCCTCTGGGCTCAGGTGTCTCTCGGTGCTGGGAATCAAACCAGGTGGCAGCATGGGTCTTAACCCTGTACCTGCCAACTCTCTGGTCTTCATACAAACACCAGTTTCTCTGTGTGGACTTGCCAGACTACTGAACGCTGTCCAACTCCTCTCTTCTTTGATTTTCTCAACAGCATTATATTTTTTCTCAATAACGTCAAATAAATAACACATACTATATATTTTAGGAATCCACAACATACAATGTTGCAATATTTATAAGCATATTTATGTTTTATACATATAATGTGAACTATAGACTGGCATGCCTAGAATATAAACTCCACAAAAGGGATTCTAACGTAGGTTTGTTTCAGGCAATATACAGCCCTTGATAACAGTCCCAGCACAGCCTAGGCGCTTAGTAAAATGGGTTCTGAGCAAAAGCAGAGACAAACGGAAGAAGGACGCTGATCCTCGCCACCTGATAAGCACTTGCCCTGGGCTGGACAGATACCCTGAAGGAGGTGAAGGGGTGAAGGTGCCTGCCTTGCAGGTAGAGAACCGCGTTAGACCCGCAGCGCAGACGGTGCCGAACCACACCAGGAGGGCGCCGGGAGTTAAGCCCCTGAGCGCCACAGGGGCTCCCAAAATCAACCAAACAAAAAAAGTTTAAAATAAACAAAACTGTGGGGCTGAAATTGTATTTTATAAGGAAATACATGCCCTAGGCATCAAAAGCTCGGACTAGACACCGACATTTTCTACGGCAAAAGGGGTTGAGGACGCGCCCACGTTCTCCTTCCAATTCTACATTTGCATCCATCGAAGCCCGGGTCTGCGTTTGCCTGCGCCCGCCTCGGAGCTCGGCAAAGAGGGCAAATGAATTACATCCCAGGTGACTCACTAACAACGACAAAAGGGAAAGCCCTCTACTTAGCTACTGCGAAATACAATATTCCCCAAGCAACCTGCCTTCCCGCCCCACTCCGAACCGGTGCTCCACAGCGGGACTCCGGGAGCAGCGCGGGAGACCGGGCACGGGCAGGTTCTGGGCCCTGACCCCAAGCGGGCACCGGGGCAACGTTTGTGCGCCCACCCGGACCTTCCAGAACCCGCCGGCGAGCCCCCGCCGCCGCCCCCGCCCCCCCCCCGCGCCCCCCGCCTTGCGCCCCCGCCTTGCGCCCCGCGCTCGCCCCGCGCCCCGCGCCCCGCACCGCCCCGCGCCCCCCCGCCTTGCGCCCCGCGCTCGCCCCGCGCCCCCCGCCCCGCACCGCCCCGCGCCCGCACCCCGCGCCGCGCCCCGCGCCCGCCCCCGGCCGCCGCCCACCCGCCCGCCCCGCACCCCGCACCCCCCAGCCCCGCGCCCCCCGCCGCCGCCCCCGCCCCGCCCCGCGCCCCCGCCCCGCGCCCTGCGCCCCCGGCCGCCGCCCACCCGCCCCGCGCCCGCCCCGCACCCGGACTGTCAGCGCCACCCTTGCAGGGGCGACACGTTAGACTTCATCCCGGCGCTGCCCGTTCCCGAGTGACCTTGGGCCCGTCCCCTCGCCGCCAGGGACCACCCCCTCTTTCCTGCCTTTCCCGGGCAGGAGCACCTGCGGCGAGAGGCGGGCAGGACTGCGGGTCCCGCCCGGCAGAGCCCCCCGGTAGGGGACCCCTGGCCCGCTGGGCGACCCCCGGCCCTCGGCCCCGCGTGCCACTCCCCGTCCCAGCGGGCGACCCTCTCCCGCCGCCGCGTCGGGCAGCAGCGGGGTCCCGGCGGGCCCCCGGGCAGCGCTCTCGACCCCCCGGCCGGCGTCAGCGCGCGGGGCGGCGCCGGCCACCGCCCCCCGCCGGCCCCCCCCACCTCCCCTCGCGACCCCGCGGCTCCGAGCCCGGGTCCACCTGCCGCCAGGCGGGGGCTCCGGAATCCCGCGCCCGCCCGGCCAGCAGCCGCCCGCGCCTACTCAACTCTTCACTTTGCCGAAGGTGCCGACGCCCAGCGTGTCCCCAGCACGTAGTGGCCGATCTTGACCCGCCCGTCGTGCTTCTGCTTCTCTGCCATCTTCGGCGCGCAGCCTCGCGCGTCCCCAGCCGCCGGCTCCGAGCCGCCGCCGCCGCCGCCGCCTACCCACAGTGCAGCGGGCCGGGCGGGGCGGGGAGGACGGCCGAGGGCAGCGGGCGGCGGCGGAGGGGAGGGGAGGAGGAGGAGGAGGAGGAGGAGGAGGGGAGGAGGGAGGAGGGGAGGGGGAGGAGGAGGAAGAGGAGTAGGAGGGGGAGGGGGGGGGGGAGGAGGAGGAGGGAGGGGGAGGAGGAGGGGGAGGAGGAGGAGGGGGAGGAGGAGGAGGGGGAGGAGGAGGAGGGGAGGGGGAGGAGGAGGGGGGGAGGAGGAGGGGGAGGAGGAGGAGGGGAGGAGGAGTTGGAGGAGGAGGAAGAGGAGGAGGAGGAAGAGGAGGAAAAGTTGGAGGAGGAGGGGAGGGGGAGGAGGAGGAGGAGGAGGAAGAGGAGGGGGAGTAGGAGGGAGGAGGAGGAGGGGAGGAGGAGGAGGAGGAGGAGGAGGAGGAGGGGGAGGAGGAGGAGGCGGAGGAGGAGGAGGAGGAGGAGGAGGAGGACTGCCGGGGGAGCGTGGCTGCGGGCGGCAGGGGGACGGGGGTGGGCAGCAGAGCGGGGGCCGGGAGCAGGACGGGGTGGCCGCGAAGCGACAGGTGTGTCCCCCAGGGGGCCTCCGGGATGGTCCGGAGTGCAAGTGAGGGGCGGGGGTCGTGCGGGCCGGCGGGAGGCTGCGGGAAAGGCGGGGACTGTGCTCAGGCAGCGGCAGTAGTGGAGGGGACAGTCGCGGGGCACCCCTGGGGACCCGGAGCACCCCCTGGGGACCCGGGGCACCCCGACTTCTCCGCCTGCTCCCTGGGCTCACGAGCGCGCCGGTTCTGGCCAAGGGAGAGATGGTGGGCGAGGGGCCCGCGAAGGAAGCGGGAGAATGAATACTAGGGGCTTGGAAATGCCCCCTTGAAGCGTGATGGCAGGCAGAGCAACAGACTGACAAGATTCTGGGTAATGACTGTTCCTCTCCCACTCTGCCGCCTCCTCTCCCTGCCCTCCATATCGTCCCTGTTCCCCTGCCTTGCTTGTCTTCTGCCTCTGGAAGCCTTGGATGCGTGGCATCAGTGTCCATGTTCTGAGATCTGGGAAGGCCTCTTGTGATACGTGTGGAACCCAGGCCCTCACACTTGCAAGCCAAGTGCTCAATGCGGCGCCCCAGCCTGGGCACCTCTTGAGTATTTTTAGTATTTTAACCAGTGTGGGACTTACTTTACTAAGGTCCCTGCAGGAAGTCACTTGTCAGTTGATCAGTTACGAGGTCACACGTGTTGATGAGAATGAACAGGACTTAACGAAGTTTGTTTTCTGAAGTGTTAAAAGTGCAAATGGCAACCATTCGGCCCTTCTACAGTGACGCTGAGTCTGCTGAGAGCTGATCCCACGACTTATAAATTGTGGCGATCACAGCTGTTGAACAGAGGCTATTTTTGTTCATTATTGGGATCGACTTTCTTGCTGACAGGTATCATTTAAGAAGCACTCTACCTAGCTGGCAATTTGGAGAAGATAGCCAGTTATTTTGGATACTCAACCTTTTGGATAAGGGTCACGCCTTCAGCATTCAAGTAAGAAAACAAAATACCTATTCACTTTTGAGATTGAAGAAGGCTGTCTATCTCTTGCTCTGACACGCCGTTGAAAGATGTTAAAGGCTTAGATTATTTTACTTGAAGCTACATGCATGCAGGCTATAATAAAGATTTTAAAACATTTTGTATTGTCTTAACTCTGTTTATTACCACTTATGATCCTTCCCTACTACAAACCACTTAATATAGCTTTATTACTAACAAGTAGAATCTACTTTAGAGGTTTAAAAAAAAATTCACTTTAAACACAAGGCTTTCATTTTATAGTCATAAAAAAACTTATTATTTCCATTTTATAGATGATAAAACTTGGGGTTTCTCCTTTTTAATTTGCTCAAGGCTAATCAAGGCAGAGTCATTACTCTGTTCCAGCTTACTGGGTTGTCTTTCTAGTACCAACAAAAACCAAATACAGTAAGATAGCTATTCTAAGAATGTTGGAAATAGTCACAATTATAGCTCCTATATTTTTATTATTTCTAGGAAAGTCACCAGTGTGTGCCCTATATATGTTTTTAGCGTTTCCCCAACTTTGATTTCAAGGAAGGTTGACGGCTCAGTGGATGAGAAGCTTCTAAGGCTCCTGGCGTCACACTCGGCCCTTTTGGTTGACCAAACACGGCAGATACAACCACTCAGGATTCTCTTACCATCAGGCCTACACCCTGTGGTCATCCCTTTTGGGGCGCTAACTTCCCAAAGATGTTTTGATACCTACAATATTCCCCCGTGCTATTTCCCAATATTATCCTCAAGCTGTTATTCAGCGCTTAACTCTGGGCAGCTTTCCCTTCTGTTCTCCTGGGTTCCTGGGTCTTTGGGGTTCATTGAGTAATTCTAACAGGACCTGAAAAGATGGGCGGAGTACCACTAACTGATACCTTACTATAGATTGTTTTTGTTTTGGGTTTGGGGATCCACACCCAGCGGGCTCAGACCTTTCTCCTGGCTCTGCACTCTGAGCTCACTCCTGGCTGAGCTTCGCAGACCCTGAGGCCAGTTCCTACCCACGGTACACTCTCCTGGGCTCCCCTTACTACAGATCATACTGGTGTTATCAGCAACCAGTCCCTGCAGGTCTGAGGCCTGCTGACTCTGGCTCAACTCCTTCCAATTGCATTTCATCTCCCCACAGTTCCTGACCCTTCTCTTACCCTCCCTCACCCTCCTCAGCTTGCTTCCCTGGCTCTTCGAACTGCTCACTGTTTTGCTGGAGTTTTAGTGTAGTCTGTCTCTCCTGATTCCAACATAAGCTTCTACAACAGTTTTTTCCTTCTGTTTTGCTCATTGACGGATCCTTAGCATCCAGAGTAACCCATACTCATGGGCCAGAAAAATAGCACAGAGGGTAAGGTGAAATGCCTTGCTCATGCCTTTTAGGTTTGGTTTCCAGCACCTCACATGGACCCTGAACCCTCCAGAGTGATGCCTGATCTTAGAGCCAGGAATAAACCCTGAGTACAATTAGGTATGGACTAAAAAAACAACCCAAAAAATCCTCAAAAAGCACAGAATAGCATCATGTGGATTTAGATTGTACCAAATTGGAATCTGAAGATGATACAATGTAGAGACAAATGCAAGGAAAAACACCATATGAAAGTGAATATTTAAAGGAAAACCATTTCATTTGTCAAAGTTCAATACACAAACATCCCTAAATTCAAGAAAATAATATTATTTCTAAATTTAAAATACCCTACACAAGTCTGTAATAGAGTTTTTCTATTTTAGCTGAACATTCTTTACCTCTGTATTTTACAGTACTTTTATAGAGAAAATAGCTATCCTTCCTCTCACATGATTGATCATATTTTTTATTATATGTTTCTCTCTGGGACCCCATAACACATCTTTTCATATAGCGAATATAGCATCTATCAAGTATGTATATGAATGTGTAGCATTCATATACAGGTATATGAGAGTTTTATATTTTAACACTTCATACACTAATGAACATTTCATATATATAAAACATTTCATACATACTAATGAATATTTCATATATATATAAATGTATACACTCCATGAGGGCCTCCATTTTCCACATCCGGACTTCTCTCTCGTCAGAACTCCACCCAGCAGACCAGCCTATCAGCGCCCGGCTCATCGAGTTCCACCCTGCAGCAGTCTTTCTTAAATCCGGCTCAGGTATGCCGGTCCAGAGACTCGCAGACATGGGGCAGAGCTGCTACTGACTCTCCCTGTGACCAGCTGCTCACGAGGCGCCCGGGAGGGATGGTGGGTTCTAGCCCTGGCCCACCATCCCAACAGAGCCTCGCAACAAGCCAGACGACCCCCCCACTCCATGAGGGCCTCCATTTTCCACATCCGGACTTCTCTCTTGTCAGACCTCCACCCAGCAGACCAGCCCATCAGCGCCCGGCTCGCGCGGACGCTTGTATCCGCGTGGTTCATCAATAAATGCTGGACTTAGAGATGCCTACAAGAGTATGCTACCTGCACGGCAGAGCCTGGCAAGCTACCCGTGTTGTATTTGATATATATGCCAAATGCCAGTAACAATTATATGCCTCATTCCAGAATGGATTGAGGCTCTTTTATATTCCTGGAGCAAGCAGATGCCTTGGGCTCTACTAGCATGAGACAGGACATATGGAGATGTTACTGGGGCCTGCTTGAGCAAATCGATGATGAACGGGAAGACAGTGATACAGACAGTGATATAAATGTATACCACTTGTTATTTCTAGGGCTTAATGCCACCTGGTACTTTATTCCAGAAATACTTCTTGAGCTGAAATAAACAGGTAACCAAGCGATAGGATTAAGGAACGAAAACACATAAAAGTGCATTTGTGAAAAGCCAGAAGGACTGGCAATGTGGCTCAGCGGTTTATCACAGGGCTCAGACGTGTGAGGCCGTGGATTCGATTCTTGGTGGGTGTGCCAACAGCAGAAAAGCAGTAAACCGAAATGATTCAGTGGCGAAGAGCCTGAGGCATGTGTTCAATCCCTAGTGACAATGCATATCAAAACATGATCCTGGAAGCTCTGATTTCTCTGATCCTTGGATTTGTAAGTGCTTTCTTGGCTGGACCACATCCAGGTATGTGTGAGCACAGCGATTAAAGGATGTGACCACTGGTGAGTACCACCACTAAGAGTATGTGAACATCTGGCCAGGAATACAAACCCTGACAACACATAGGCCACCACTAAACAAGTATCACCCCTGTGAACACAGCTAAAGAAATGTGCAAGAGCACAACAACGTGTGTATTCAACCCTCGATCATTGGAACATCTTATACCCAGAGCTCTCTGCACCAGCTTATATACTAAAATTAGAAAGATATTAAGCACAAAGTACAACTTCTCATCTCACTGTCTTGTTTAATTCATGAGTTGGGAGAGGGGCAAGCCAGAATATTTAGTAGGACACTGGAGAGTCATCTTCATAAGGTATTCCTGTTTCTGTTCTCCAGTTTGAAATAAAATAGCACATAAAAAATCAGTTAATACCACACCTTAATCTCTGTCCTAAGATTGAGGTTCTTGTCTTGCATGTGGCTGACTCTGTTCAAACCATCCACTGCCTGAGCTAATGCCTGAGCATAGAGCCAGGAGTCAGGCCTGAACACCACTAAGTGTTCCCTGTGCCCCCAAAAGAACCTTGGACACTCAATGATTACGAAAATAATGACAATGACTTTCATTAACATTTTTAAATACTGCAAAGTAATATTCAATTGTTATGTTTGCTTTTCTTCCATTTTTATAAACAGACTATATGTAAATAGTCTCATAGGTACACCACACACGCCCATCACTAGGATGTCAACTTCCCTCCTTCAGTGCCCCAAAGACCCTATCCACACCCCCTCTCCCAAACAAGCTCAACTCTGAGACCAACTCTCCAGCGCTGTCCTTTGGCCATACGCTGCTCCCTTCTGTACCTGAATTCAATTTTTTTCAGAAGTTCTGTTTCATGGTCTTTTATTTAATGGTCATGTTTTGTTTTTCAAATTCACAAGATACTTTCAAATTAATTTTTAAATTAATAAAAATCAAATTTATTAATTTAAAAATTAAATTAATACTTTAATTTCATTAAAGTATTAATATACTTTATTAAAGTATCTATAATAATTTAAGTATTTATAATTAATATGTATTAATACTTTCAAATTAATATTTTTTTAATTCACAAGATACTTTCAAATTGAATTTTTTCCCAATTTCCAAATGTTTGAGTTTTTCCTTCCATTTCTGTTTGTAACTTCTACCCTTAATGAGTATCAATATTGTCATTCTTCACCAATCTGTCTTTGAGTTTGTTGTGGTTGTTGTTGTGGGGTCACACTCAATGTTGCACAGGGCCTTTCCAGGGATTGGTGCTTAGGTGCTAAGGATTGAACCTAGAGGCGCAGCATGCCAGCATGCGCCCTAGCCCTTTGAGCTATCTCCCTGGCCCTGTCTTTCGAGTTTTTAGATTTGTTGCCTTGGGATTGTTAAATTGACCAACAGACAAGCTACATCTCATCAGTTTATGGTTGTAATAAGGATTTTTTAGCATGCCCAGACTACTGTTGTCCCCCTGTAACAAAATGACAATATCTCCTAACTATGGTGGAACACCGCCGCCCCTTTATTCTGTTCATTTTTATTAAAACTGCCCCCCCACCCAAGAAGACCTCACCCCAGTCGCTGACACCTACCTCTACCCTCCTCTACCACCCTGCTATTGGGACTTGCACCAGCTGCTCTTCCTAATCCAGGCGTGCTGCAGGATCTGGGAGCCCACCCCTTCCAGCCTGCCTGGAGCAAACCTCAGCCCAGCTCCGTGGCTGAGATGACACCCAATAGTACCATTCGACACCCCAATACTACCTGTGCACTAATGTGTCTCTGGTCTACACCCACCTCGCACATTCTGAGGGCTGATGGGAAACTAGAGTCTTCTCGCAGTGTCATAATGCCCACCCAACCCCCATAAAGTTCCCAACAAATAAAAGGGAGGCACTAGATTGATATTTGCCTGTGACATAGAAACATCATTACATGGAAGTGGAAACAGAACAACAGAAGCATAAGCGGTAGCTAGTTTGTGTATAATAACAAATTAGGTCTCTACTTAGGTAACTGGGAATCAAAGGTCCTAAAATTCTGAAAACAGTGGGAGAACAAAGCATTCAGCTGCACTGGCAGATTGGGACAGAAGTTCACGCAAGTACTGAGTTCATCAAAATTCCCAAGTCTAGTCCAGGAGGGCAGAAATCTGCCCTTTGCAATGGCCATGGAAATTAAGTAATCACTGGAATAGAAATTCAGTAAGTTCAAAGAAGAATTAATTCACAGTAGGATAAAAGAAAATCTATACAAATGAAATGGAAAGAACTAAAGAACACAATAGTAAGCCATGGCAACAGAATTCTGAATGCAGAGAGCTGTATCAGTGAATTGAAGGTTCATGAACGCAAGCTATAACCAGTAACAATGTGTCAAAAAGAGTAGAACAAGAATGTAAGAGATATAAAATATTTAATGAATAACAGTAAGAGGGCATAACCTCCAAATTACAGGAATACTAGAGGAGTATCAATTGAATAAACTCTCCTATCAGAAATAATAGAGTAGCTCAACAGGTCAGGAAACAACATCCATCCACTTACTGCTTAAAGGGAATCACCTAAAATTCACAGGATAAATATAGATCCTTATTTATTACACTCCAGACCCACAGTTGTGCTGGTGCTCGGCCACAGAGCAGCCGCAACAGTCTGAGATAATACTGGAAGTTAGGACCAGGTCCTTCCCAGGATCGTTCACTATATACAGTTCTAGGCAGGTTTCTAGTCATGGCCCATCATCCCAGTGAGCCTAGCAAAGAGCCAGGGGAACCCCTGCACCATGAGGTCAGTCATTCTCAACATCTGGACTCCACAGCTCCTCAGAGCTCCACCCAAGAGAAAAGCAGATCTCTCCCTGTTGAGGTTCATCAGTAAAGCTCAAGATGAGCGCCTACTACTGAGAGTGTACCACCTACACAGCCCAGCCTGGCAAGCTACCCGTGTTGTATTTGATATGCCAAAAAACAGTAATTATTATAGACTTCATTCCCATGACCTGAAGGAATGGTTTGAGGCTCTTCGTGTTCCTGGAGCGAGCAGATGCTCCTGGGCTACACTCACTTGTAACAGGATGTATGGAGATGTTCCAGGTGCCCACTCGAGCAAATCGATGAACAACAGTAAGACAAGTGATACAACAGACAAGTGAAATATAGAATCAGCGTAAAAGGATGAAAAACAATCATACAAATCAATGTAGTCAAAACAAATCTGGGACATATATACTTATTTCAAACCAAATAGCATTCAATCTAAAGAAAATAATTAGAGATAATGGTAGACACTACTTATTAATTGCGGGAATAATAGATAAACAACAACAATATCAATATATAGCCAACAAATGAAGTTTATAAACAATGTTTATAAGCTTCTGTTCACAGACCTAAAGAAACATATTGACAGAAACACAGTAGTAGTGTAAGAATTCAACATTCCACTTTGCACTAGACAGATCAACTAGGTAGAGCATCAGTAACAAAATGAAAGTCCTAAATGAGGAGTTAGAAGAACTGAGATTACTTGACATTTACTAGGTTCACCATCCTCAAAAGGCACAAAACATATTTTTCTCTAGTACACATGGAACATTCTTCAGAATAGGTGACATACTAGAGCACAACTCAAATTCATAAAAGTTTGTGAATATATAACTCATGCTAACCATTCTCTCAGATCACAATGCTGGGAAGGTAGAAATTAACCATAAAAATGATGGGGGTAGGGGACTCCAACACCTGGAAGCTTAACAAAATGTGCTAAATAACTAGATCAAAGAGGAAATCAAAAAAGAAATTGATATTCCTTGAACTAATAAGAATAAAGAAACAAACAATAAGAACCTATCACTGTCACTGTATCACTGTCTTCCCCTTCATTATCGATTTGATCAAGCGGGCACCAGTAACATCTCCATATGACCTGTCTCATGCAAGTAGAGCCCAAGGGCACCTGCTTGCTCCAGAAACATAAAGAGCCTCAAACCATTCCATCAGGTCATGGGAATGAGGTCTATAATTGTTACTGGTATTTGGCATATCAAATATGACACGGGTAGCTTGCCAGGCTCTGCCGTGCGGGTAGCATACTCTTGTAGTCCTATCACCAAGTCCTATCACCTATCACCTATCTTGTAGTCCTAAGAACCTATCACCAAGGGTAAAATGCATAGCAATACAGGCCTATATAGGAAAGTAGAAAAGAACTCAAAATAACCTAAACACAAGTCTTAACATGAGTTTAAGAAGAAACAGCAAATGAATTACAAGACTAGTAAAAGGAGGGTAATAATAAAAACTAGAGCAGAAATCAATGGTTTAGAAATCATTACCTTGACAGAACCAACAAAACCAGGAGCCAGTTCTTCAAAAAATAAACAAAATAGTACCTTTGGCTGGCTCACAAGGGGGAAAAAGTGCCCAGATACATTGGATCAGAGATAAAAAAGAAAAGAATAACAACATACTCTTCAGAATTCAAGATACCATAAAAGCAACCATGAACAACTATAGGCTGTTAAATGGGAGAACATGGAAGAAATGGACAGATTTCTAAAATCAAATAATCTCCCAAAACTGATCAAGGAGAAAATAGAAAACTAGAATAGGCCAATCACAAGCAAGAAAAATGAAACAGTAAGTAAGAACCTCCCTCAAACAAAAGTCAGGTGGGTTTTCTGGTGAGCCCACCCCAAAGCTTTATACCTGTAAGCCTTCAAAGAAAACTTGATCTCTTTATTCCTTAAATTCTTCCAAAATACTGAGGAAACAGGAATCCTTTTTAATGTCTGTGAAGCAGCATTACACTAATACCCAAAGCAAATAGATATATTACTAAAAAGATTTCAGATCAATTTCCCCAATGAATGTGAAGCAAAAAGTCCCCAGTAAAATTGCAGTGAGTCAAATCCAATAGCATGGCAAAAAACCATACTTGCTCTGAAATCCCATGTTCTTCCTGTATTTAGTTTGCTTGTCTCTTAAGTCTTTTTTGCTGACTTTTTCCACTCTGGAAAAAATTTCGACAAAATCTAATGTTCATTTATGCTAAAAACCTTCAACAGGATAGGTTGAAAGAAATCTATCTCAAGATACTAATGGCCAAGTATAACAAACACAAACACACAGCTTGTATCATTCTCAATGGTGAAGAACAGATTGAGATCAGGCAAACAGTAAGTATGTCCACTGTCTCTTTTTTCAATATTATATTAAAATTCCTAGATACAGTAAGAAGTCAAGAAAAAGAAATCAAAGGAGTCCAAATTGGGAAAGAAGTCAACTTACTAATATCTGAAAAATGACATGACAATATGCCTATAAGACCCTTAAGAATCAACTAATAAAAGCTCCTAGAAACAATATACCAATGCAGCGAAATAGAAGACTGCAGAGTCAATACACAACAATCTGTTGCATTCCTATGTGCAGATAATAAACTAGAAGAGAAAGAGATTAGAGAGCCTAGTCAATTCAATCCAGGTGTCCAACGACAGATGAATAGAAAATGAAGGTATGGTAGAACTATATCATGGATTACTATTCAGCTGTAAGAAAGAATAAAATTATGCAATTCTCTTTGTTGAATGGAACTCACGATATCATGTTAAGTGAAGCAAGCCAGAAGAAGAAAGACAAGTACCAGATTATCTCACTTATTTCTGACATAGAATAACAGAACAAAGCAATGAAAAGGATCAAGGAGGAGATACCAAGCTTACCATTGACACTTCGATTATAATAATGAGAACGGGAAGGAAGATAATCAATAGGGGAAGTAAGGAGAGGTAGACAGGACATAATAACAATAGGGGTCAGGGGTCTCAGGGACATAAGTGGTATAGAGATGTGATATATGTGTGTGTCTGTGTAAGAGTGTGTGTGTGTGTGTATGTGTGTACCACAACAGATCCAAAAACATTGTAAACATGAGACCCAAACTATAGTGACAAAACTTTAAAATATGCCTGTCAAGGAAACAGGTTGAGGTAAGGTACCTAGAGACACTAGTAGAAGGAAGATGACACCGATGTTGGAATGAGTGTGATGGTATATGCCTGGAACTCTACTATAAATAACTTTGTATATTATGATGCTTTGATAATTTTAAAGTATTTAAAATTTTTGAATCTTAGTTAAACATCATAATTTACATTGCTCATAGCACAGTTACTATGGGTATTCAATGTTTTAACACCAATCCCATGACCAGTAAGACCTTCTTTCCTCTATTACCCCCCCATTTTTCCCAACCATCCCCCAAACATGCCCCCTCTGCAGATACAAATAATTTATTTAATATTATTCATTCAAACTAGATGGCTGGGGGCTGAATGATAGCACAATGCATAGGGTGTTTGCCTTGCACGCGGCTGACCTGGGTTTGATCCTCGGCATCCCATATGGTCTAAGCACAGCCAGGAGTGATTCCTGAGTACAGAGCCAGGAGTAACCCCTGAGCATTACCAGGTGTGACCCAAAAAAGAAAAAAAAAAAGCTAGATGGCTAATAGAATAATCAAAAATATTTTTGTCAAACAAAATTTGTGAAAATTGTTATATCTCACCAGGGGGCATTAAATCTTTGAGCGCTTATAAAGCTACTTGTTAGTTGCACCTCTGTGTTATTTTTCATTAGTTTAGTTGTTATTTTTATTAGTGTACTTGAGTAATATATTATGTTTCCATCTAATTTGGGATGCTCTTAATGGAGTATCAGTATTGTAGCGTTTGGAGGTATTACATGGCCACATTTGCAGCCACACACTCTAGGAAATTGAGGGCCTGTGAGCGTACATCGTATTGATTGTGGGATGTGACTGTGGCTTCCAGGGCTTCCAGAAATTTGGGGGTGAGGGGAGGCTGCACACCCCCACTCCATGAAGACCCCAGAGTTTTCAGCTGGAATGCAGCGTACCTCAACTTTTTTCATAGGTTTGGCATCTACTCTCATCTCATCTCATCGCTAGCATGATGTTTGGCATGGCAACAGCTGTGGAGCATGGGTGTGACTCACTTTAATATTTTTTTTAAAATAGTTGATTCACTTTTGGTGTATTCTAATCAGGAACAATGAACGCTGCACACAGTATTTCATTGACAGCTCTTTCAATCTCGAGGGAATTTTCCTCTCCCTATTAAAAAAAGAAGTATTTGTAGAAAATTTGTGTCAATTCGAGTGTTATGTATCCCTGAACCTGTTGAGTTTAACATAATTGTTATACTGGATCACAAAAGGCCATCCTGTAGCAAACCAAGTATGGTATTTAGAACAAAATCCCAAGTTTATGTCCCAGCTTAGCCACTTGCACTGTGTCTTTAAATCGTTTCACTTCTTCTTACAAACTAGTGTTAACCTAGATTATATTAAAAATTCTTTTCAGATGTTAGAAAATTCAGCTCCTACTTTAGGATTTTAGGATAAAACTATTTTATTTATTTATTTATGTATCTATTTATTTATTTATTTTTGCTTTTTGGGTCACACCCGGCGATGCTCAGGGGTTACTCCTGGCTCTGCACTCAGGAATTACTCCTGGTGGTGCTCGGGGGACCATATGGGATGCCAGGGATCGAACCCAGGCCGGCACAGGCTGGCGGCGCAGGAAGGCAAACGCCCTACCCGCTGGGCTATTGCTCCGCCCCTGATAAAACTATTTTAGAATGAAACTATCAAATAAAAATAAAAAGTTTACAAGTAAAAATAGAAAGTTTACAAATAAAAATAGAAAGTTTACATAAAATATTCTTGAGAGGGTGTGGGTCATACCCATTGTGCTTAGTGTTGATTCTGGCTCTACACTCAAGGATGCTCCTCAAGGCCGTAGAAGCACCATATACAGTTTCAGGAAACCAGCCCTAATCAGTCACATGTCAGGTAAACTCCTCCCTGCTATTCTCTCTTTCTGGCCCTGCTTGAAATTCTAAACAATAGTCCAAAGTACTGTTGATCTATAAATTGTTGAACTATAAACTCATTGATCTAGGTACATTATTTTATATTTATTTGCATTTTATATAATACATTCACTGCCCCTCGAGGTGTTGCAGGTGTTGCTGCGGTGCCCGGCTGCATCGGAAGGTGACAGACAGGAGACAGATTTGTTTACACCCCCTTGGCTCTGTCCTATGGGCCCTGGATGGTTGATGGTCTGACATAGAAAGAGACTGGCCCCTGGGATGAACCAAGAGCCACGGCAGAGCCTGGCAAGCTACCCGTGGTGTATTCGATATGCCAAAAACAGTAACAATAATGGACCTTATTCCCAACGAATGGAGATGTTACTGGCACCCACTCAAGCAAATCAATGAACAATGGGAAGACAAGTGACAAGTGATAATACATTACCTAAATATACTTTACTTTTCGGTCTTGGTTATAATTGATAAGTTTGAAAGAATACTACAGCCTGCCTTAGCACTCTTTTTTTTTTTTTTTTTACTTTTTGGGTCACACCCAGCAATGTTCAGGGGTTTTTCCTGGCTCTGCATTCAGGAATTAATTGTGGCGGTGCTTGGGGAGACCATATGGGATTCTGGGGAATTGAACCCGGGTTGTCCGCATGCAAGGCAAATGCCCTACCCACTGTGCTATCGCTCCAGTCCCTAGCACTCTTTAAAAAATATATGCTTAAGGCATAATACACCTGATAATGCTTTAAGTCTTCCAAGGAAATGTAATGTACAATCTTGAAACTTTACCCTAGGAACCAACAACATAATTCATTTTATTTTGTGGCTGAGCACATTTCTAAATTACTTCAACATGGGTCAACATTGTAATTTTCACTGTGTACTTCAGAAAAATAAAACATTATGATCAGGCTTCCCTCTCTGAGCAGATGCATTAATTGAAATAACAATGGTTGTTTGCTTTGCTGTATAAATAATATAAATCTGATAGCTTTTTCAGACTTCTGCTTTCATGTGTGTGTTGACAGCTTGTTGGAAAAAAAGTCAAACCCACTTTTAGAGTTGTTAAATCAATGATTCCACCCCCCCCCCCCTCCACCCACCCGCACGGCATGGGTCAGTATCTATCTACCCTAAATACTTTTAAAGTGGTTAGGTTTGAATGCAAGATAGCAATACCACATTGAATTAATTATCATTTCTGTTCCGTCTGTGCTATGGAATTAAAACAAATCTTGTCCAAACTATAAAATATTTGTGTTATTGAAAAGCTTTTATAATACACTTTTAATGACTTCAAGTGGGTGTTAATGCTTTGGTTTGTTGGCTCAATTCTGTTAATATTAACTGCAAAGCTTTGGTATGATTAATTAGCGCGACTTAGGAGTAATTAACTAGAAAATTCAAAACATTTCTAAATCTTCTATAAATAACTATTCATTTTCCAAGAATTAAAGACCTTTAAGAAACAGCTAAGAATTAAATTTACTTTTTCATTACAATGTGGATTTGTACTAGGTACCCTTTCAGGAGTCTTAACTCTGAAACTTTGAGTCTGCAATCTGAAGTAATTTTAATACTTTTGTTAGTAAAGCTTTCACCCTTAGTTTTTCAATATTGAAATGTTCTGAGCCCAGAGAATTGCTCCAGGATAGAACTTCCTTGCATTCCTGAGGTTGTGAGTTCCATTCCTGGCACTACGACACTGCACCCCCACCCCAAAACATTGAGTATCACCCCTAGACCCCAGGCATCATAATCAAGTGTTGTAAACCCCCGCACTCATTTAATTGATCTTTTCCATCAACTAAAATATCCCAGAATTTTTTTTCTTCTTGGGTCATACCCTGTGATGCTTAGGGGTTATTCTTGGCTCTGCACTCAGGAATTACTCCTAGTGGTGTTCGGGGGGACCATATGGGATATTGAGGATCAAATCCTGGTCAGCAGTGTGCAAGGCAAATGCCCTACCCACTGTGCTAGCAACTGGACCCAAATATCCCAGATATTTTAGGTGTATTTCCTCCCTGTTGCAATACCTTCACTCACTGAACTAAGATTTGCCTAATGCCTATGGCATCCTACACGTCACTGTAGGCACTGGGGGTAGTGTTGAATGAACAAGGTAGATCCTACGGTCTTGCTTACCTCTTGTGCTGTTCAGATGTGGTGTCAGGCATTTCCTATGTCCCACCCCCTGCAGTTCCTAGGTCTCTGGCTTGGAGACTCTCAGTAACATCTATCCTGAAGGTGCTCTGCTGATTGGCAAAGTTGGTGGCCATGGGGAGCCTCCACAACCTGCACCTGCTGGCAGGAAGCTGCTTGAGGTTACACGAAGAGATGCTTCTTCATCTCCAAGGCCTTTCTTGTCTGTGAGCACCCAAAGCACTAGCAGACCACTGTACCTTTCTTCCCCTGTCCCCAATGTCCACATCCTCAACTCTTGGTCCTCCCCATGTTTCAAAGTCCACCTCTTCATTTTGTTTTTAATTTTATTATAACACCGTGAGATATACAATTACAAAACTGTTCATGATTAGGTTTCAGTCGGTGCTCCCGCACCCATCCCTCCACCAGGGCACATTTCCCACCAGCAATGTCCCCTGATTCCTCGCCCCCACACCCAGCCTGCCTCTATGGCGGACACTTTGCTTCTTCTCTCTCCAAGGTCTCTCTTCTATGAAGCCTTTCCTCCATCCCCCAGAAAAGGTTGGCACACTGTATTTAATCATGATCCTACATGATGCTTAATTAAATCTGTCATTATTCTTATCTTAAGTAGATATAATTACGTCTGGTCCACCATATGGCTATTAGTGCCTTAAGGCCAAGCACTGTGGAGAAAGCAGGCATTTGATGCATCTAAATTGAATAAATGGGGAGCAAAGGAGTTGATCTCAATTCAAACAGAATTTTATCTTAATTTACCTGTTCTCTCCCACAGCCCTAAACACTTCTTGTTTAACAGAGGTCCTTTTATCACTCCCATTCTAGCACTACAGTATGGTCAGCTTGCAATTGTATTTACTCTGTATTACTGCTCTCTCTGTGAGTGACTCTGGTGTGTGTGTGTGTGTGTGTGTGTGTGTGTGTATACTCCCTGCCTGAAATATTCAAAAGTATGGATCTTATCCTACTTATCTTCGTATCTCAAGCATCTTGGTTCTCCATAAAAGTTTTAAGAATGTATTGTTTAAAAATTAAAAAGCTATCATGTCTGCTAAAGCTTTATACCATGTAATCAAGCCCATCTTTTCCACCTTCACAGAGAGCTCTCTAATCACTCTTGGCTGGAATTAATCTTTTGCTCTGGCAGTGTAGGAAATTATAACACTACCTCTTCTGAGTAGTTATTGCTTTTAGGACAGTTATTGCTCCTATGACAATCAAAGCTTTGGAACAAGAAGGTCTTTATTCATTATATTTCCATACAACTGTCTTTCTCACTCTTCTTTTTTCTGTGCTTCTCTTAACCTCAGTAATACACAATTCCCACAGTACTTGGCATAATTCTATCCTTTCCCATTGGTTATAAAAACAATATCCTTGAATAGGATATGACTTATTTTATCAAAATAAACTTATTTTGTTTGCTACTGCTTTCACACGATTAGCTATGACAACTTTTTTGCCCACCGAATCTGATACATTGCACGCTTTCTTGAAACATTCAACCAATGAATACAGGAAGGAAGCAGGCCTATTTCCATGACCAAGTTCAGAGGGAATTCAGACCTTATCTTTTGTAACATTTGTACAGCCCATTCATTTAAAATTAGTTTATGTTTTTTATTGACCAAATAAAAAGTAGACCTACTTTTAGTATATGTGCTGCCAAAGCAAGTACAAAAGTAGTGCTTTAAAAACTGATGCAGGGGGCCGGAGCAATAGCCCAGCGGGTAGGGTGTTTGCCTTGCACGCGGCCAGCCCATGCCGGGATTCGATCCCGGCATCCCATATGGTCCCCTGAGCACCACCAGGAGTAATTCCTGAGTGCAGAGCCAGGAGTAACCCCTGAGCATCGCCGGGTGTGACCCCCCCAAAAAAAAACTGATGCAGGGACTGGATAGATAGTACAGAGGGTAGGGCTCTTGCCTTGCACACAGCTGACCAGGGTTCAATTCTCAGGGTACCCATATGGTCCTCTGAGCACTGCCAGAAGTAATTCCTGAGTGCAGTGCTAGGAGTAACCCGTGAGCACTGCTAGTTGTGACCCCCCCCCAAAAAGAGCAAAAATACATAAATGAATGAATGAATGAATGAATGAATGAATGAATGAATAAATAAATAAATAAATAAGTAAGTAAATAAACAGTGCAGATCCCACCCAACCCCAACCCCCCCACTTTCCCCAAGGTCATGCTAGCCTTGGAAAAACACAAAAAGTGTTAAAGGAAGTTAAGTTTTTCCCTAAGGCACTATGTTTCTGTGTTTTATTTACAATCTTGAAATCCAAGATCCCCTCCCCCTTATTCATTTCGTATTCCAGTACTCTTAGGGCGCCCTGTTGCCATCTTGATCCTCCAAATGGAGGAGGTGGGGACTTTGCTTTATTTATTTATTTATTTATTTATTTATTTAATAAATAAATAAATAAATAAATAAATAAATAACTTGCGGCCGCGCGGTTCATCAATAAATGCTTTATTTGGAGGTGTTTAAAGAATATGCCTCCCGCACGGCAAGCCTAGCAAGCTGCTTGTGTTGTATTTGACATGCCAAATGCCAGTAACACTATATTAGGTCATTCCCATGACCTAATATAATGATTTTTAGGCTCTTTATGTTCCTGTAGCAAGCCGATGCCCTTTGCTCTACTGGCATGAGACAGGACATAGGGAGATATTACTGGTGCCCGCTCTAGCAAATAGATGATTAACGGGAAGATCGTGATCGTGATCGTGATTTATTTATTTATTTATTTATTTATTTATTTATTTATTTATTTATTTATTTATTTATGTTCTCCTTCCAGGGATTAAGTCTCCCTTCTCTCTCTTTCTCTCTCTCTCTTTCTCTCTCTCTCTTTCTCTCTCTCTCTCTCTCTCTCTCTCTCTCTCACACACACACACACACACACACACACACTTCTATACTTCTGTACTTATGCTCAGGGTGTCTTCCTGGCCATGCTCAGGTTACATATGTGGCCCATGGGTTAACAGGTGTCTGCTGTGTACAGGGCAAATGCCGTAATCCCTCCACAATCTCTCAACCCCAGATCACCTGTCTTTAACATTCCAAAGAGAAGTCTTAGTCTTTTAGTCCACACCCACTTGCAATGCAGAACTTGAACGAGTTCTCAAGAAAAACAGGAAGCACAGTGTGAAAGGCTGGTCCCTGGCAGCCACACTGTACCTCTGAAGCCCTCATTGGTGAGCACACCCAGGACCTCCCGGTCTGGCAGCTTTCCACGGATTTCTCTGGGAAGAGCTTTCCTCTTCCCCAAAGCATAGAGACGGCTTTGATTTCCCTATGTTGCTTTTCCTCTTTATCTCATTATCCTACTTCCCCATAAGTCTCTCCTATTAGTCGAGGAATGAGGGAGGGAGAATAGGGCATGTGAGGAGCCCCCCCCCTTTGCAACACCTGCGTATTATTAGTAATCAGATAATAAGGTATATTATTATACAGAAAAAGGGCCAAAGAGATAGTATAGCAGGTAAGGAGGTTGCTTTGCATGCAGTCGACTGACGTTTGATTGCTGGAAAACTATTTAGTCCCTTAAACTCCAGAACTTGAAAAGTGAGCATGCACTTGGTGTCTCCAGTCTGACCCTGGGTTTATTCTCTTCATTATTTCACCCACCTTCTAAGTCACCTAGATTTATATAACAAACAGTATAGAATTGTAGGCGTTGGGGCTGGAGGGATAGTACAGGGGTAGGGTGTTTGTGTTGCATTCGGCTGATACAGGTTCGAGCTCCAGCATCCCATCTGGTCCCCGGAGTATCACCAGGAGGAGTTCCTGAATGCAGAGCCAGGAGTAACCCCTGAACAATCCCAGGTGTGACCCCCCCAAAAAAGAATTGTAGACACATTTAACTACAGACATAAAGGCAGGGAAAATGCTAATAAAATCTATAATGAAAACATTTTGATCCCTTCATATATCTCCTCTGTATACTTTTTTTTTTTTTTGGGTAGGGTGCATCTGGCAGTGCTCAGGGCTTACCCCACTCCACACTCAGGGATTACTCCTAGCGGAGTTTGAGGGACTAAATAGTTTTCCAGCAATCAAACCTCAGTCAAATGAGTGCAAAGCAAGCTACTTACCCGCTATACTATCTCTTTCTGCTATACTATCTCTTTAGCCCTTTTTCTGTGTTTTCTAATTTACCTTGTTATTTGATCTCTAAATAATACTCAGGTGTTGCAGGTGTGGTTGCAGTGCCTGGCTGCGTCAGCAGGTGGCAGACAGGAGACAGGCTTGTCTACACCCAGGGTTCTGCCCCATGGGTCCTGGATGGTTGATGGTCTGACATAGAAAAGGTTTGGGCCCCTTGGTGAACCCAGAGCCATGACAGAGCCTGGCAAGCTACCTGTGGTATTCGATATGTCAAAAACAGTAACAATAATGGACCTCATTCCCAACGAATGGAGACATTACTGGCGCCGCTCGAGTGAATCCATGAACAACGGGAAGACAAATGAAGTGATACAATGAAAACCTTAAGAGAGTAATTAAAGATCATTTATTTTAAACTATGTTCTCAGAAGTGGAGCCTTGCAATTTTCCTCTTAAAGAAATAAAGAAACCCAGGGATCAGAGCGATAGCCCAGCGGGTAGGGCATTTGCCTTGCACGCGGCCGGCCTGTGCCGGTCCGGGTTCAATCCCGGCATCCCATATGGTCCCCCGAGCACCGCCAGGAGTAATTCCTGAGTGCAGAGCCAGGAGTAGCCCCTGAGCAGTGCCGGTGTGACAGAAAAAAAAAAAAAGCATAAATAAATAAATAAATAAATAAATAAATACATACATATACATACATACATACATACATACATACATACATACATACATAAATCCTCCCCACTCTTATTTTTTAATGTGCATTTTATGATCTTTTTCAAATGTTTCAAAAACAATGAAGAGAAAAATCAATTCTAAGACTTAAAAATTTTATTTTAACAATCTATTTTGGGGAAGGTGGGGGGCTCGTGTCAAACCAAGCAGTGCTCAGGAACTACTTATGACTTTGTTGTCAAGGGTTGCTTGGGGACCATGTGGTACTAACGGTATTCTGGATACAAAGCACATCTAGTCATCAAGCCAACTCTCTAGCACTCTAAATTCACTTTTGTAGAACTTAAAGCTTTAAAGCTTTAATAACTTTAGTAGTAATTCTTAAAAATATGTTAATTCTGTTCATTAATTATTATGTGGCTGACTCTGAAATTGAATCATTAGGGGAATTCTTGGGGTAATTTAGATGCTAATTTTTTCTCTGTTTTTTGGGAGTGACTTTTGGGTCACACCCAGTGATGCTCAGCAGTTACTCCTGGCTCTGCACTCAGCAATTACTCCTGGTGGTGCTTGGGGGACCATATGGGATGCCGAGAATGAAACCCGAGTCAACTGTGTGCAAAGCAATTCTTACCTACCCACCGTACCATCACTCTGGCCCCTAGATTCTAATTTTTCAAAATGCAATTAAAATTTTAATTTTATCTTAAGGCTGCCCATGCTATCCAAATATATTGACTCATTTATTCTCCAGAAGTAGAGTTAGAGACATACAAAATCTGAAAAATAGGTTATTTATTATATTATTATTATTATTATTATTATTATGGTTTGGGGCCACACCCAGCTGTGCTTAGGGTTTGTGTCTGGCTCTGTTCTCAGAGATCACTCCTTGTGGAGCTTGGGGGGACCATATACAGAGCCAAGGATGGAGTTGGGGTCAGTCACTAGCACCTTACCCGGCACTATCTCTTTGACATCCCACCTCAGGTTACAGATCTTTAAACAAATGAATTAATATGGGACTGCATTATATTTTCTTCACAAATCCTTCTTAAATTCATAGGAAAGAAGTTGATTTTTGTAACACATTTTCATGGTATATAACTCAATTTACAGAAACAGACTTGGTAATTGTTTTTAGTGGTGAATGGAATGCACATTCAAAGCCTTTTTCTTTACCGTTTTAGAGTCTAATGGTATCTTTATGACATAAAACCAAATTGTATCATGATTGTTGCATATAAGTAACCTAAAAAAACAAAGGAGTTGACTTTTGTTTGAGTCACAGAATTAATCAAATATGTGTTTATTATTTGTCTTTCTGTTTCCAAATCCCAATATTGGGCCATGCTCACTGAATCAAAAACTCAGTTTCAACTCTATAGTGTTCCTGGAAAGCCTCTTCCTCCATTGTAAGATGCCTGTAGTTAATATTTACCCATTATTCCCGTCTTTGTCTTTTTTACTTTTTTTTTTTTTTGCTTTTTGGGTCACACCTGGCGATGCTCAGGGGTTACTCCTGGCTCTTTGCTCAAGAATTACTCCTGGCGGTGCTCAGGAGGTCATATGGGATGCTGGGGACTGACCGGGTCGGATGCATGCAAGGCAAACGCCCTACCTGCTGGACTATTACTCCGCCCATCTTTTGTCTTTTTATTTGCAGGTTAAATCTGTTCTGCATTTTAAATATTTACTTTATTTATTTGTTTGTTTGCCATACCTGAGCTATCAAAATATGGAGGTATTAAGACAGTCTCTCGATCATCCACATCTGTCCTGCATTCATTCTGCCTGTGTCGACCGGCCCTTGCCAGCTCCAGGATTCCAACTAGGAAAAAACGCTCAAGTGCAGAACGCACCAAGGACTTGCACTCAGGGAAGTCTCTTGTGGGCGCTCCCTTCCCCCTTTCTCCAAATTTAATTGGCACTGAAACGGATTGATCTTTCGTCCTATTAACTAAATAGTGTTTCACGAAGTTATTTTTGAGCCTGGTTTAGAGTGAAGACTACTGAATAGTATCAGATGAGAAATATTTAGGTTGTTAGTAGAAGAAACGAGTAATTTTTTTTTCTAGATTGGAGGAACAGATTTGGTAGTTTGGTTAGCTACACCCTACTTCCTGTTCAATAAATGGAACATTTGGGTGAAAACAAGCCAAGGATTTTATGAATAGCTCTTTTCTTTTTCCATCTGTTTGGAACATGTTTTCAAATATAAATTAAAAAACAAATCCCTGGAAGAATTTGCATGTTCTCACTCTTTTGCTGTTGGGAGAGCTATAGCATACTCTTGTCTTATGCTTCAGTTTATGAATTTGTATCTGATAAATCCTTAGTGCAGAGTCAATTGTAAAGTAAAAATGTCTTCATCTGATTGTATCTCAAAGATCATCTTCATGAAACAGATTATTTTTGAGATTTAAAATGTTTATGGTCCTAAATCATGTCCCTACTTATGCCATAAATCAAAGGTTCTCAGACTTACTTGGCTTACTGCCCCCTTTTGATGACAAAATTATTTAGTGCCCTACTGCAAATTTACTAATCTTTAAGGGAACAAACATAAATGCCACTCAGTTGTACCCAAGGCAACTCTTTTTCCTCTCCCCTTGAATGGGCCCAGTGCTCTTAGAAGGTGCTATCATTCTCTTTGGGAAAGCTGTCAGAAATATTTAAATTCCTAGGGGGGGCGGTAGCCCAGCCGGGTAGGGCATTTGCCTTGCACACAGCCAGCCCATGCCCGCCTGGGTTCGATCCCGGCATCCCATATGGTCCCCGAGCACTGCCAGGAGTAATTCCTGAGTGCAGAGCCAGGAGTAGCCCCTGAGCATTGGAGTGTGACCCTAAAAAAAAAAAGCAAAAAAAAAAAAAAGAAATATTTAAATTCCTAAATTAGGCTTCGGAAAATTCATCACTGATCTGATATTTTATTTATTTTTTTAATTTTTTTTTGCTTTTTGGGTCACACCCAGCAATGCTTAAGGGTTACTCCTGGCTCTGCACTCAGGAATTACTCCCTGGCGGTGCTCAGGGACCATATGGGATGCCGGGGGATCCAACCTGGGCCGGCATGGGCCACGCAAGGCAAACACCTACCCGCTGGGCTATCGCTCCGGCCCCTGATCTGATATTTTATGATGCAAGCTGATTTTGCTATATGATCTTGGACAATCTGTTTATCTATAAACCGTTAGCCCATAAAGTCTGTAAGAAAAACATAGTCAACGTCACTTGAACTAAGAAATCAGATTCATTTGAGTCATGTAAATCTTTTGAATGAACATTAAGTTTCCCGCAGTAAGAAAATACGCATAAATAAAAATCATGAGTAAATTCTTCTCTTTGTGTTGTTACATTAAATGATATTTTCTACTCTTGCCACATACATATTCTGTTTTTTTTTTTCTTTTTTGGGCTCACACCCAGCAATACTCAGGGGTTACTCCTGCCTCTGCACTCAGGAATTACTCCTGGCGGTGCTCAGGGGACCATATGGGTTGCGGGGATCGATCCTAGGTTGGCCACGTGCAAGGCAAACGTCCTACCGCTGTGCTATCACTCCAGCCCCCACATACATATTCTGTCTGAAGAATACAAAACTGGAATTCTCTGATTTGGGGAAGCAAGGAGAGCTGTGGAATGATGTCTGGAAGGCTAGAAAAGCTATAGTATTTTGTGAATTTCGTTCTGAAATACTTCATTATTTCCACGCAGAATGTAAATTATGAAAACATACATTGAGCCCAGTGAGTTCAACAATTTTTTAAAGAAATTGAAAGTTTTATTATGTAGTCACTGTCACTGTCTTCCCGTTCATCATCGATTTGCTCGAGCGGGCACCAGTAACATCTCCATATGTCCTGTCTCATGCAAGTAGAGCCCAAGGGCACCTGCTTGCTCCAGGAACATAAAGAGCCTCAAACCATTCCATCAGGTCATGGGAATGAGGTCTATAATTGTTACTGGTATCTGGCATTTCAAATACGACACGGGTAGCTTGCCAGGCTCTGCCGTGCGGGTAGCATATTCTTGCAGCATATTATGTAGTAAATGGTAATAAAAAGGTTTGCATTTTACTATTTACGTTTTCATGTTTTTGAATTATCATCATTTTTCACATTCCCTTATATTATTGTCTACTATACACTGTTAAGGCACCCCATTGCATGACCTATCTGAAATCATTTAAACCATGGTAGTATGGTAGTAGTCTTCCCTGACAGGCTCATGACTATATAATGTGTATAATGTGAACTCTAAAGATTTTTCAGTATTCAAATCATATAAGAAATAAATGTGGAAATAACCTGGTTTTAAATTCCTTTTTATCAGCAGTATAGGAAATGAAGAGTGAATAGCTTAATGATATTTCTAGAATGTATAACTGTGCAGCTCTCTCCCTCCCTCTCTCTTTCACACACACGCAACTCACAAGATTTATCTAAGAAACTACTTAAAAACAAGCTACCAAACTAAACGTTCAGTTTATTTTATTTGAAATAAAATAATCTCACCAAGTGAAGAAAAAGTATAAAGGAATAAAAAGGTAACTGAGAAACAAAAATAAGGAGAGGAAAAACATGTTTTTTCATTTTATAGTATATAAGCAATTTCAGTACTGAAAAGGGAATAAACAGAATAGCATGGCCTAGATTATATAGGCATTGATGTAGTCATTGAACAACTATGCAATGAAGGTCACTCTGACACTTAAAGACTATTTCTTGGAGCTGCCCACGGGCCAGCACAAGGCCTCACGGACGGCTGGGGAGGCTGGCGCTCGGCTTGCGCCGGGCCTAGCTGTCCATGGAACCCCGAGGAGGGCAGATGGGTTTTGGGGGAGGGGCCCGTCGCCTCTGAGGGGTCCCGGAAGCAGCCGGATGAGACTTCGCCCATCACACTAGCCACCATTTTTGCTGTCCGGACGCTGTGAAACGGCCTCAGACCAGATCAACAGAGCAAAGCCAGTTTGAGCCCAGGTCCACTAAAATAGTGAAACAGTAATGTCTTTTAATGCACTGCAGTCAAGGAAGAGCAGGAAAGTTTGTTGGGAAGGAGATATAAAGAGGAAAGAAATGACATACAGAACTTCGCCACGTGGTTGAGGTGCGGGGGGGGGGGAGGGAGGTGGGGACATTGGTGATGGGAGATGGGTTTTGGGGCGGAGGGTGCGTGTTGGAACACTGTAGAACCAAAGCTCTACATGAGCATCTTTCAATTAAAAAAAAAGGTGGAATCTTCCACAAACATGTGGGAATCAGTGGTTGGGTAGGACAGAGAAGGGAACAGTGTGCTAATATTTGTCAAAAATGATAATACCAGTCTAGAACTGAGCATTGAATATAGGAAAAAGATATACATGATGATCTCTGAATGAATGTATTGCAATCCACAATGTGTAAGAGAAGAGATAAAGAATTTGCCATAGAGGCGGGCTGGGGAGGGGGAGGGAAGTGGGGACATTGGTGTTGGGAAATGGGCACTGGTGGAGGGATGGGTGCTGGAACACTGTATGACGGAAACCCAAACATGAACATCTTTGTAATTGTATATCACATGGCGGTGTAATAAAATATTAAAAAAAAGACTATTTCTTGTTGAAGCAAAAATAATTATTGATTTTTATTAGAGCTCAGCTATACTAAGACAGGAGATAATTTGTCTATCTTCTTCAAATATTAACAATCTAAAAGTGTAGTGAGGGCTGGAGAGATAGCTTCAAGGTCCGGAATGCATGCTCTGCTTGCAAGAGGCCAGGGTTCAAGCCCTAAATCCCAGGAGGTCACTCCTACTCTCGGGGAAGAGCCCTTGTGCAGCACCAAGTATGGCGCAGCCTCACTTTCCTAAGAAAGCACAGTAATAAGTAAAATGATAAAGGTAAGCATAGGTGCTAAGGAAACTCCGAAGAGGAATACATGTTTTATGTTATATTTTTTAAAAATTTAACTACTGTGTCAGAATGATCTCTCAAGCTGCAGTCTGACTACCAAGCAGCCATGTCCTTGGTAAGAAGTTGTCTAAAAATGCAAGGCTGGAGATAGCACAATGGTTAAGATTCATGCCTGGCATACACAAGGACCCAAGTTCAAGCCCCAACACTGCATGACCTCTGAGCACCACTGAGGCTGCTCTAATGTCCCCCAGCACCACTGAGCCTGAGCAGCTGGCTGGGCGACACACAGAGTGGCCCTTGGGAGCTCATTCACCTCAGACACCCATCTCCCGAAAGTAAAGCTTTACTTAGATTTGCAGTATATTTTAGTATTTACTTTTTTTTTTTTTTTGGTAATTCCAAGATTTGACTCATCTTTGATTTGCTCGAGTGGGCACCAGTAACAGCTCCATATGACCTGTCTCATGCAAGTAGAGCCAAGGGCATCTGCTTGTTCCAGGAACATAAAGAGCCTCAAGCCATTCCATCAGGTCATGGGAATGAGGTCTATAATTGTTACTGGTATTTGGCATAACAAACACGACACGGGTAGCTTGCCAGGCTATGCCGTGTGGGTAGCATACTCTTGTAGTCATCTCAAAATCCAGCATTTATTGATGACCGCGATAGTTGGGCTGTGATAGGCTGGTCTGTTGGGTGGAATTCTGACGAGGAGGAAGTCCGGATGTGGAAAATGGAGGTCCTCATGGAGTGGGGGGGTCGTCTGGCTTGTTGTGAGGCTCTGATGGGGTGGTGGGCCAGGGCTAAAACCTGCCATCCCTCCCGGGCACCTCATGAGTGGCTGGGCACAGTGAGAGCCAGTAGCAGCTCTGCCCCATGTCAATATTTGACTCGGCTTTTAAAATATGCAGTCATGTTAGATTTTAATATTTTTCCATTAGCATTTCCGCTTCCATCCCCACCCTCCAGTTAGGTGAATATACCCCCCCAATTGCGGTGACAGAGACTGGACCAAATGATGCATGTGAGGAAACGTGCCTTATACCCCCTATTCTAAGAAGTTTTCTTATTTTTTCTTGCACAAGTTTTATTTAATTTTGTTTGTTTAGAGCCATTCTTGGTGGTGCTCAGGACTCACTCCTGGCTCTCCTCTCAGGAGTCACCCACCATTGGTGGGGATTGGGTGACCATATGTGGTGTCAGGGGATGAAATCTGGGTTGACTGCGGACAAGACACTTGCCTTAATCCATTGTATCTGTTCAGCCCCTCACACAGGTTTTAAATATCCATGTATGAATTGTCTTGGACTTTTAAGCTTCCCTCCTCTGACTGAAGAGCATTCCTCAGACTGCCAGAACTGAAAACACGTAGAGTCCTTCTAATCCATGTGTGACTCATAGACCTATGAGTGTGGAGTCAATATTTATTGCTATGCATAAAGTCGCAGAAATGGGGAGTGCTTGAGCCAGGAGTTATGAACAGGCCAAACTCATTTGCTCACCTGTAACACGTTCCCATTCTGAAAGGGAGAAAAGATTTCTTGTTCAGTACTGTGCACTAGTTACAGATCAATTTTATTTTATTTATCTTATTTTTCATTAAGTGTTTTGTTTTACCACCATGAGATATACAAAGATGTTCACGGTTGGGTTTCAGTCATACAGTGTTCCAGCACCCGTCCCTCCACCAGTGCACATTTCCCACCACCAGTTATAGATCAATTTGAACATCACCTGTACTACAAAAGTACCTTATTAGTACTTTTGCTGTTCTTACTACGTACTATTTTCACATTTGCTCTTCTTACTACGTACTATTTTCACATTGTAGTTATTTGACCATCTCAAAGTAACCTCTAGTCCAAAATTAACTATACCATAAAAGGTTTGTATGTGTGAACTGAGAGAATGTAACCATATATTATTAAACATTATTAAACCACTTCTAGCATAAGTGTTTTATATACTCTAAAAGCATGCAAGAAGCATATTTTTATAAATTGAGAAATGCCCTATAAGCAGCAGTAGGATATAAACTTCCTTCACAAACACATATATTGACTTATTTCTGAACACTCTGGTATTTGTCATCTAAATGAAAATTATTTGTACAGCTGATCTTTGCACCACTTTTTTTTTATTGACCCCTGCAGATGTATTAATGTGTCTTTATTATGTTGACATCTTGGTATAAATAAATCCATCTTTGGTTGAACGTAGAGATTTCTCCCAGGCTTCTATTAAAAGGAAGTGGTACTAGTTTGAATCCAAGCTGCATCTGTCAGACAGACGCCCTCCTGGAGTCCAGGGAGACTGTGGCCAGAGTGAGACTGACTTGGAGAAGGTGAAGGAGGTGAGGTGAAGCCAAGAATCATAAAAATATATAAACAAATGTGTTTTTCCCAAGTTCTCGAGTCAGAAAGGAAAAAAAAAACTATGCTTGGGCATATCGCAGATTTATTTGAATTCCTTTGCCTAGTTCAAGCGAAGCCATAACCAAACAAGTGAAGTTTATGGTTGCACAGCTGAGTCTATTTAATTTTATAAAAATAAAACCACAGGTGACTGTGGACCAGTTGGTCTGAATTTGTCCATGGAGCAAATTGGCAGTGCATTACTTCCTCTGCTAGGTGGAGGAAACATTTATTATGGATCTGTCAGGATGGATCATTTCGGATCTGAATGGAAGACTTTTTCATGAAGGTGTCGTATACTGAATTTAGGATTTGGAAATTAAGTCTAAAATAATATTTTTTTTTTTGCTTTTTTGGGTCACACCTGGCAATGCTTGGGGTTACTCCTGGCTCTGCAGTCAGGAATTACACCTGGCGGTGCTCAGGGACCATATGGAATGCCAGGGATCGAACCGGGGTCGGCTGCGTGCAAGGCAAACGCCCTACCCACTGTGCTATGGCTCCGCCCCTAAAAAGAATATTTTGAGAGGCCATTTCCTCCGTTCATTCCTTGCTTTATTTCATTGCCCTTTTCTTCATTCATTCATCGATTTGCTTTCATTTTGTTTTGTTTTAGCCACACCTAGTGGTGTGTGGGGCTATTCCTAACTTGCTACTCAGGAATCCCTCCAGATTGAAGACCACGCAGTGACGAAGGTTAGACGCAAGGCCCCTGCGTACAAAGCATGTGCTCTGTGAGCTGTTGCCTTGCCCCTTCTCCAGTTATTTATTCATCTACTTAGCAAGTGTATTTGCTGAGTTCTTCCTGTGAAGTAGTTACTGTGCCATGCTCTGGGAATAGAGCAGTAGAAAAATAAAAACAGGAGAAATTCAAAGGACCATTCCAGATCCTTCTCAAATTTACTCTTTTTTTCACATTTATTTCTAATACAAAAACAGTGAAAGTGGCAGGCCACCCTGGACTTTGTTTGCATTTAACAGCTGGGTGATCTTATTCATGATACATTCTCAGACTCCTCTTCATAGCTGCTACTTTAAAGACTCGTGGAGTTGGACCAGAGAGATAGTACAGTGGGTCAGACACTTGTCTTCCACATGGCTCGCCCTGGTTTGATTCCCAGCCCCAATCTAGGGTTCCCTGAGCACCTGCAGGGATTTCTTCTGAACATAGAACCAGGAACAGTTACTGAGTACCACTGGATGTGACCCCAAGCAAACAAAAATCTGATACGGTGAACCACAAAGATAATGTCTAGAACTTGACATTTTGCTACTTCCTATTTCCCTAACCCCAATTTTACCCCTTCCCCATGTATTTTAGCTTCTAGGGATTAAAAATTATAGAATGTATTTCTTAGCATAGTGCTTTTTTGCGTCCAAGAATAAAAATAAATATAAAATATGTGCCCTGCCTTCTGGAAAATTAAACTCATGATTGTAATGAGTAATATGTTAAGTCAGAGACTCTCAGACATGGGGCAGAGCTGTTCCCTTGCTCTCCCTGTGCACAGCCGTTCATGAGGCAGTCAGGAGGCATGGCGGGTTCTAGCCCTGGCCCACCACCTCGGCAGAGCCTCACAACAAGCCAGACCACCCCCTCACTCCACGGGCACCACCATTTTCCACATTTGGACTTCCCTCTCGTCAGAACTCCACCCAGCAGAACAGCCTATCACAGCCCGGCTCGGCCGCAAGCGGCGCGTGGTTCATCAATAAATGCTTTATTTGAAGGTATTTAAAACAGTTTGCCTCCGCTCGGCAAGCCTGGCAAGCTTCTCGTGTTGTATTTGATATGCCAAATTCCAGTAGCAATTATATTAGGTCATTCCCATGACCTAATATAATGGTTTGAGGCTCTTTATGTTCCTGTAGCAAGCCGATGCCCCTGGCTCTACTGGCATGAGACAGGACATATGGAGATATTACTGGTGCCCGCTCTAGCAAATAGATGATCAACGGGAAGATCGTGATCGTGATCGTGAATATGTTAAGTAATATGCACTAAGCATCCTGTTAAAACTGAATAGATTAATTCACTAATCTTCACAATAACCTACAAGATAGGAACTCTATGCATCCTGTTTACTGGCTGAGAAAATTAAACCTCTAAAGAATTCATGTGAGGCCAGAGTGATAGTACAGCGGGTAGGGCATTTGCCTTGCATGTGACCGACCTGAGTTCAATCTTCAGTATCCCATATACTGAACACCACCAGGAGTAATTCCAGAGTACAGAGCAAAGAGTAACCCCTAAGCAATGCCGGGTGTGACCCAAAAAAAAAAATCACATTGAACTACTTTTGCCATTTAAAACAAATGCCCCATATGAATGTACATTTTCATTTTCATATGGGGCATAAAATAAATGCCCCATATGACTGTATGTATAAATAAGATATATTTATATCTGATCATCCAATTTTACCATTAATTCTTTACTATAATGTATATCTATAACAAGATACATATGGCATTTGCATTCCAAACTAACTCAGAGCTATGACTCTCAATCACTGTTATTTGCATTATACTAGTGGAAACACCGTTACCTCATGCCATGTCAGACTATGTAACATGCCACAAATGCATATCTTTCTTTGTGTGAAAGCTCCTATGCTAAAAGGCCATCATCAATTTTCCATTTAATTTTGACACAGAATAGATCAGTTAAAAATGTTTTGTTCTGGGGGCAGGAGCTATATAGCACAGCGGGGAGGGTGTTTGCCTTGGATGCTGACCTGGGTTAGATCCTGGCATCCCATATGGTCCCCCGAGCACCACCAGGAGTAATTCCTGAGTGCAGAGCCAGGAGTAACCTCTGAGCATCTCCGGGTTGACCCAAAAAGCAAAAAAAAAAAAAAAAAGTTTCATTCTAGAGCAGGGCAGTTAGTACAAGGTTAAGGCACTTGCCTTGCATGCAGCTGACACCAGTTCGATCCCCAGTACCATATGTGGTCTCCCTTAAGCACTGCCAGGGATCACTCTTAAGCACAGAGCCAGGGAAAGTCCCTGAGTTACAACCCCCAAAACAATAAATAATATCATTTCCTCCTACAACATTTTAAACTCTATTTTTTGTGGCCTGTGCTGGGAAATTGAACCCTCGGATTCTCACACAAGCAAGCTGAACTGCAGCCTCTGGTATTTCTCAAATCCTCTGCTGACTTTTCCTGCAGCTCTCATCAGTCCTTTCCTTGTCATCATGATGCTGTTACAAGGAAATTTCATTTATGAAATACAGTATGTAAAATTAGAATTGTTAATAAAGGTATCATATTGTAAGTGCACTAAACATGCGAAAATGGAAGGCTACTTAGAAAAGGATCAAAGCTCACACAACCTCACTCCATTGATTATCTGTGATCTGTGTTACTTAGCTTTTGTGAGCCCTAGTTTCCTCATTCATAAAATTGTGGCTCTCAACTCCTGCCATGGTGATTCACAATAGCTGGGGTGCTACAATACAATGGACAATGTGTGTGTGTGTGTGTGTGTGTGTGTGTGTGTGTGTGTTATCGTCAGTCCTCGCAATCGCTGGGGTTAGTGAGGAGTGTGCATGGAGGCTGGAGGGAACTGGGGAACTCAGGGAGATACAAATCAGCTCTGATGTTTGGCGAGTACCACATGAAGTTGTCCCCGCATAAAATGTGAGCTGTGTTGCCTCTAGAACAGAACATAACCAACCTCTTCTAAAGTCTTCCTCTGCTATGTTAGTGAACACTAGATGGCAGATCAGAGTTCCTTTGTGATTAAAACAAGATAATAAAAATCAGCATTCATTTCAAGAGACTATCATTGTATCATTGTATCACTGTCTTCCCGTTCATCATCGATTTGCTCGAGCGGGCACCAGTAACATCTCCATATGAACTGTCTCATGCAAGGAGAGCCCAAGAGCACCTGCTTGCTCCAGGAACATAAAGAGCCTCAAACCATTCCATCAGGTCATGGGAATGAGGTCTATAATTGTTACTGGTATTTGGCATATCAAATATGACACGGGTAGCTTGCCAGGCTCTGCTGTGTGGGTAGCATACTCTTGTAGTCATCTCAAAATCCAGCATTTATTGATGAACCACGCGGTCACAAGTGGCCACGAGTCGGGCTGTGATAGGCTGGTTTGCTCGGTGGAGTTCTGACGAGGGGGAAGTCCGGATGTGGAAAATGGAGGCCCTCATGGAGTGGAGGGTTGTCCGGCTTGTTGTGAGGCTCTGCTGGGGTGGCGGGCCAGGGCTAGAACCTGCCATCCCTCCCGGGCGCCTCATGAGTGACCGGGCACAGGGAGAGCCAGTAGCAGCTCTGCCCCATGTCTGTAAGTCTCTCATGTCTGTGCCCCATGTCTGTGAGTCTCTCATGCCCCATGTCTGTGGTCCCCAAATAAATAAAATTAAAACTAGACACTGGTTGAATCATTCTTCACTCCACAAACAAATAGAAGATCAACTTTGTGGAGGGGACAGAGGGAAGGCATTTGTCTTGCACGCGGCCAACTCAGGTTCGAACCCTGGCATCCTGTAGGCTCCCCCAAGCCCCACCAAGAGTGCGCCCTGAACACAGAGCCAGAAGTTAACTCTGAGCGCAGCTCGGTGTGTCCAAAAAAGTTCACAGGGGCAGGAGCAATGGTAGCGGCAGACCCGTGTTCGATCTCCAGCATCCCAGGCACCGCCAGGAGTAATTCCTGAGTGCAGAGCCAGGAGTAACCCTAAGCATCACTGGGAGTGACCCAAAAAGCCAAAAAAAAAAAAAAGCAAAAACAGAAAAACAACAACAACAACAACAACAAAGAGACTGCTGATTTTATTTTTTGCATTTTTTTTTGGTGGTCACACCAGGCGATGCTCAGGGGTTACTCCTGGCTCTGCACTCAGGAATTATTCCTGGCAGTACTCGGGGGACCATATGGGATGCGGGGATTGAACCCAGCGGGCTGGCACAGGCCGGCCACATGCAAGGCAAACACCCTACCCGCTGGGCTATTGCTCCCGCCCCTGAGACTGCTGATTTTTTAAAATGATGATAAGAAAATATTTTAAAACTCTTCCCAGCATCAATGCCCACAGCAAATTGAAAATTCTGCTACTAGTCAGGAAGCATCTTGAAAATCTCCACTAGGCTCTTGATCCACCTTAGAAGGCTGCTATTAATGATTTTAGGAATAGACTAGCTGCTGGGGCAGAGAGATAGTACAGAGGGCAGCCAGGCCGGGTTTAATCCCCAGCACTCCATATGATGACAGAGAACTGTCAGAAGTGATCCCTGAGCTTAGAGGCAGGGGTAAGCCTTGAACACCTCTGGGTGTACAGAAAGAAAGAAAAGACAGAACAAAAGAAAGACAGACAGACAGAAAGAAAGAAAGAAAGAAAGACAGACAGACAGACAGACAGACAGACAGACAGACAGACAGACAGACAGACAGAAAGAAAGAAAGAAAGAAAGAAAGAAAGAAAGAAAGAAAGAAAGAAAGAAAGAAAGAAAGAAAGAAAGAAAGAAAGAAAGAAAGAAAGAAAGAAAGAAAGAAAGAAAGAAAGAAAGAAAGAAAGAAAGAAAGAAAGAAAGAAAGAAAGAAAGAAAGAAAGAAAAGAAAGAAAGTAGTTGATTTCCATGTTTCCTGTTGTGGAATTAAGTCATGGAGTAAGCCACGTCTCCAGACCTGCCTGCCCTGCAGGAGCTCTGACAAAGCACAAACAGGCCTGAATCAAAAGCATGATTCCAGCGGGCTCTGCCTCATATTTCCTCTTTTTACTCACCCTGGTACTTCCCACGCTGATCTACATCGAAATGCATTTAGGGAGCAAGAAATCATCTAAGCAAAGATCCCATGAATCATAGGCAACTGATACAGTCTCCCCCTTTCCCACCCCCTTTTCTCCGGAGGAAGCAGTCCTGAGCTAGAGGCCCACCTCATTCTTTTGAAGACAGCAGTGCAGCCCCTATGTAAGCTCTGCTAAATAGCTTTTCTCCTTCCCTGCTTCACTCATCTTCCAGGGATGTGACTCCTTACACACAAAGGCACAGAGGCCTTTCGAGCTTCAAACTGCATTTGGGAGAGTCAGGCTAAGAAAGAAGCAGAAAGTGGAAAAACTCATCTGTTTACTTGAAGTGATAAATATAGGCTGACTTAGGAGACAAGATGTTAAATACCGTATAGTATTTGACCGAGGCCAAAACGAGGTGTAAAAACGAGATGTCGGTCTCCCTATCACACTGCAAGTCTCATATAAGCTCACGTTCAGGTTCCTCCGAGATAGCTGTTTCACCCGAATCACCATCTGCCAACATCCTTTCCCCTGCACCGACTGACACCTGCAGTTGCCAACCCTCTTCAAATGTAATTGGGGAAATGGAAACCATCAGATGATTGAGTCTCTCTAATCTTATCGCTCCATCAGCGGAGCTGTCTGTACCTGCCCGCATCGCCTCTTTCTCTCTGGTGTCGTCTGATGTAGGGGCCCTGCTTCTAATGTGTCCAGTCCTTCTAGGCTGTAAGATAGTGCCCTCCTTTCTGCAGCACTCCCAGCACCCAGGACTTGCTTCAGTGTTGAAAGGCCCACATGGTCCCTCCAAATATTTATATGCGTCTGGACTTTCTCAGTTTAACTTCTCCAGTGAGACTGCTGACTCCCCCTTCGATTCATTTCTTTGTTAACTTATTTGTTCACTTATTCTTTGTTCACTTATCTGCTGTTATTATTATTATTATTATCATTATTATTATTATTATTATTATTATTATTATTCCTGGAGCAAGCATATGCCATTGGGCTACACTGGCACGTGATAGGGTCAAATGGAAACGTTACTGGCACCCGCTGGATCAAATTGACGAATAACGGGATGTCAAGTGATCATTATCATCATCATCATCATCATCATCATCATCATCATCATCATCATCATCATCATCATCATTATTGGTTCTAGAGCTATACTCCCACAGCACTTATAGTTTATTCCTGGCTCTGAGCTCAGGGATCATTCTTAGTAGTGTTCAGGGTCCCTGTGTGGTGTGGGGATAGAACCAGAGTTGGCTGCTTGCACTGCATCTGGCTGTCCTCCATTCACTTAACCTGCCTTCAGCTCCTTCACCTTAGTGTAGTTGCCCAGGAACAAGTTAAGGATGGCTTCTCTGTGGCTGGAGCTTGCGGTCATTTTTATGACTTTATTTCAGCAACCATCAGCACAACTAAGCTCTCTTTAAGCCTTCCTTCCCGGATTTTTTGGAGTCCTACTCAAGTGCCGCTCTTCCTCTGCTGGGGCTGTGAGCTCCTGCTCCCCCTCCCTCTCCCTGTTAATGTGGTGGTCAAGCCATGGCCAAGAACTCTGCCTCCTCATTCCATTCCAAGTTACCGCAAATGACGCACACTCCGTCTTTAAGAGAAACCTTCCTTATGACCTTTGTGCCTGGTGTTTATGATCTTATCATCAAATCTCAGATGCGAGGAAATTTCAGCATGTCCCCAAGCCAAGCCTGTTCTCCCCTTCCACTCTGCCCAGACTGGCTGTTTTTCCACGTTCCCTGTTTCATAATTCCCTGCTCATCCAATCTGAGTAGCAGCAGAAACATGGGTAAAGAAAGACCCTTTTAGTCAATATAGATCTAAGCTCAAATTATAGCGATTAGATTTTGTCTATTTCCTTTTGTTCATTGGTTTTGTGCCACACCTGTCAGTACTTAGGGCTTACTCCTGGCTCTGTTCTTAGGGGTCACTCCTGACTATGCTCAGATTATACAGGGTGCTTGTGGTCAAAACTGGGTCGACTGCATTCAAGGCAAGTGTCCTACCCATAGGACTATCTCTCCAGCCACAATCTATTTTAGTTCTGAATATTTTGGTAACCCTAATTTTTCCTATCTCTTCCTTTTGTTGCTGATGCTGTGGTTTGTCAGTTGTCATACACTTTTGGTTTGTGCTAAGGTTCACAATAGCAGAGCTGGGAATTGTCCTGGGAGGTAACGTGGGCGTCTGCTGGGGATCAAACCCACAGCCTCAGACAAGCAAAGCAGGTGCTCTATTACCGAGCAGTATCCCCAGATATCAGTCTATATTTTACACCATAAAATGGAAATTGTTTAATATATAAAACTCAAAGAGACAGACTTGGGGCAGACTGCTACTGGCTCTCCCTGTGCTCATGAGGCGCCTGGGAGGGATGGCAGGTTCTAGCCCTGGCCCGCCACCCCAGCAGAGCCTCACAACAAGCCAGACGACCCCCCACTCCATGAGGGCCTCCATTTTCCACATACGGACGTCCCCTCGTCAGAACTCCACCCAGCAGACCAGCCTATCACAGCCCGACTCACGCGGCCACGCGGTTCATCAATAAATGCTGGATTTTGAGATGACTACAAGAGTATGCTACCTGCACAGCAGAGCCTGGCAAGCTACCCGTGTTGTATTTGAAATGCCAGATACCAGTAACAATTATAGACCTCATTCCCATGACCTGATGAAATGGTTTGAGGCTCTTTATGTTCCTGGAGCAAGCAGGTGCCCTTGGGCTCTCCTTGCATGAGACAGGTCATATGGAGATGTTACTGGTGCCTGCTCGAGCAAATCGGTGATGAACGGGAAGACAGTGATATAGACAGTGATAAAACTCAAATTTCAAAGGCATTTTATAATGAACTCTTAGTTCTTTATGTACTGCATAGTTTCTGTGCTTGAAACAAAACATGTTTTTAAACTGATGGCTGGTTTTCAACATCATGGAATTTTAGGATTTAGCTTTACTCTCTCTTGTGTACAATATCACCCCCAAAGTTCTGGTGTCAGCTCATCCCTGAAAATTTCTCTACTCTTTCTTCACCGTCTCCCTTTTATTACTACCATATTTTTTGGTTTTCAATTCGAGAGTAAGTTCTGTTGTTTTTGTGCCAGTCCTTGGTCACCTTTGGATTGATTGTTGAATAGTATGTTGTGCTACTGCAATGGGTACCAGAGTTTCATGCTGGGACCCGTTTCAAGTTTTTGTTTACCCAGTAGAAAAAATGCTTTAATCCCCTCAATCTGGTTGTGTCACCCAGTTGCTTAACATCTGTAAATGGTTCCTCTGTATTTTAGACTAACATAAAGGAGACCTGTATCTAGTTTACAAACCTTGCATGTTTGACCTTTTCCTTTTGCTCCAGTTTACATTCTTTGAGTCTGTGTTTCTTTCTAAATCACTGGTTTTCTTTCCGTTCCTCCCTGTCTTCAACTATTCTCCTTGGATAATTCCTTAGAATTTGATTTTCCCTCTGCCTCAAGTGGCCTTACTCTAGCTGTTGTAGCTGTTCAGTCTTTAAGGAAAGGGTTAGAATTTCTTTTTATTAATTAAAATATTCCCTGGCTTCCCAGGCAAGTCCACTTCCTTCTGAACAGTATAATCTTTGCACCACGATATCAGTGGTGATTTGTGAGTGAGGGAAACCTATCCGCAGAGCTCACAGGGGGTTGAATTAAAGCAGAGGCTACTGGAATTAAAAGTCAAAACTCACATTAAAGCATCCCTGGCAGGCAATATTATTTGTTTTACATTTACTTTGATGGTAACGTAGAATGAAAGAAAGAATGGAGAAAATCTGCAAGTGTCTGATTGGTAAGAGAGAAAGAGGACAATTCAATAGTAGGGATGGGTGTAAAGGAGAATGGATGGATTCTGTTCTCTTCTAGTCTTTTCTATCCTGTTCTATTCTATTCACTTAATGAAAAGTGGATGGAAAATATTTAGCAAAGCACATATTTGTTTGCTCTTTGACTTTACAGTTACAAATCTAGGACTCTAGTCCAAAGGGAAACTTAAGACAAAGCATTGAAAACAAGCCAGTGTCATCAATAGGCGATTAGATGGACTTGTTAGAGCACATTTTACAATAGCAAAGAACTATATATTTCTTTATGTTATGTGAAGTTAGCTTTCATATATAATATGAAATATAAAATCCAGGAGGATAAGGAACGCATAGTAGGCTACCATTTACCTAAGAAATGAAGGGAAGAAGTCAAACATATACATTATACTAGGCTTTATTTTATTCTGCTCTGGGGGTGGACCACAGTGGTGCTTATGAGTTGCTTCCTAATCTGTGCCTTGGGGCTCCTTGAGGAACCAGAGGTGCTCGGGATTGAACTTGGACCTCTTGAATGGAAAGTATGTGCTCAAATCCTTGAGCTGTCACTGGAGCCTGTATCTTATTTCCTTTTTCTTGATGTAAAACACCAGACTTTCCAACACTGTTAATGGTGAAATTTCATGCATCTGATGTTCTAACACCACACCCTCCACCAGAGGGTCAGCCTCCCTTCACCACTGCCTTAGGGTTGCCCTCCCCACCCCCACTCAGCCCACCTAATCTTCACGCCTCTGCTGTGGTAAACTCAGATCTGTAGACCAGTTCTCAGTTTCCAGGTGTTTGGTTTGACTCCCTGTTTCTGTGTGTGGTCAACGTCCATTTTCAGTGCATCATGGTCTGAGAAAATCACAGTGATTGAGGTATACTTTGTGGCTCAACTTGTGGACTATCTTGGAGAATGTTCTATGTGCACTTATACCATGGCCTTTATCCCATCATTTGTTCTCGGATATGGTTGTTTCCAGACAGTCTATTGTGAAGAATGATGTTATGAACATAGGAGAGAAAATATCTTTTCTGAATAGATTCTTGAGCCCTTGGTATAGGTGCCAAAAAATAAAATTTCTAGGTCAAAGGGCAATGCAACCTTTAAGAGGTATTCATATTGTCTTCTGAAAAGCCTGGACCAGTTGACATTCCCACCAGTGGCAGATGAAGGTTTCTTTTCCCCCTATACCCAAACCAACCCTGGGTGTTTTTGTTCCTTTTGATATGTGCCAGTCTTGCTAGTAAGATATGGTATCTCTTTGTTTTGATTTGCATTTCCCTGATCACTGATGCAAAGCATTTTTTTTCATATACCTGTTATTCATCTTTGTCTTCTCTGAGACCAGTATCTGTTTATCTTTTCTCCTCATTTTTTCCCCTGATAGTTGATTTTTTTCTTTTGCAAATGCTTTATATATCTTAGATATCAGCTTTTTGTCAGATGAGTGGTGGGTAAGTATCCTTTCTTTCCCCTCACAAGTATTCTTGTGGGGTGGGGTGTCTTTCTAATCTGGTTACTGTTTCTTTATAAAGAGCTTCATTTGAAGAAGCCTATGATCTCTGAATTTAAAAAAATGCTAGTTCCACTTAAGAGCTCCTCCCTCATGATATAAGTGCCACCCAAAGTCCCCCCAACACCAACACCAACACATCAGACATCAGCATTTCAGCACATGTCTTTGAGAATACAGATATTTTGTCTGTAAGGTGCAGGCATCGTGTGCAGTCATTGGCCTGGGTTACCCGTGAATATCAAGGTCTCAGCTCAGAAACTGCAAGTTGTCAACTCATTTCACATCATCTTCAACATCTGAACAGCGAGCTCATCCCACAAGGAAGAGGGAGGGTTGCACTGCCTCTGAGAGGGGTATATTTTCTTCAGGTTCTTTAGTTTACTTGTATTTTTCAGTTCTGATTGTGTTTGATCCCAGATTGAGCATTTTCTTCTTAAAGCAAGTTGCTGTTGGGATGGCCTAACTTCACAGTTTGAGTACTGATAGTATTGCAAGCTAGGAAGGGTCTAGCTTACATTTTGCAAGGGTCTTCCTAGCTTCCATGTGCACTTATACCATGGCCAATGAGTGTCATTGGTCAATGAGTGACTTTGGGTCAGTCATTCCTTTTCATCCAGGACCCAGAAGTATGCCAGGAACTGCTTTTCAAAAGGTGCCTCATTCTTACTAATACCCAAGGACAGTAGAAACAAGGGTCAGGATGATTGGTTAGAAGCTGCTTCAAGTGCTGGGAGAGAATGCATTTGGGATAGAGAAGCACCACTATGACAAAGATAGTTAGAAACGATCACTCTGGACAAGAACTGTATGCTGAAAGTAGGTAAAGAAAGAAACATGATAACCTCACAGTATCTATAAACCATAATGCCCAAAAGGGAGAGTGGGAGGAGAGAGGGGGCGGAGAGAATGAAGGGAAGTGTCTGCCATAGAGACAGGCGGGGGTGCATGGAAGAAGGAAAACCAGGGACATTGGTGGTGGGAAATGTGCACTGGTGGAGGGATGGAAGTTGAAACATTGTATGGCTAAAACTTGATCATGAACAGCTTTGTAACCGTATATCTATCTCACAGTGATTCAATAAATAATAAATAAATTTGCCTCATTCTTTGCTATATATGGGATTTTTTGCATCAGGATCCCAAAACTCTGCTTTGTGAGTTTCACACTAGATTTTGCCACAGAAGCACCACTAACATCTCTCCATCTCAAATGCCTCCAACACAGCAGGTTCTGTGAACTGTAGGACCAAAGAGGCAGAGCTGCTTGTACAACAGCTTCATGAGCTTCTTCCTACTGCACTTTCCACTAAAAGCTGATAAGCTTTCATAACACTAGTGTGTGGGTTGTATTCCCAGGTGTGAACTGTGTTGCCAGAGCCCATGACAGCTCTCTTACTGTGCATCATTCCAGAGCTTCCTGCATCCCAGGTCTAGGTGCAGAATCTGCCTTCCTTTACTTTGTGGTAATCTCTCCCGCTGCCCTCTTCCTCCCACCACTCTTTCTGTCTCTCATGTTTACTGAATAAAACTATCAAAGGGAAACAGAAACAGCCCGCTATGCTTTGTGTCTCCAATTCTACAGAATGTTGCAAAAGCTATACCTTTGTCTTACATTTTGCAAGTGCTCTGGCATGAAACTGGCCTTTGGTGCTCTAAAAACTTTACTGAATAATTGGCTGCTCGGAAGTTATCATAGGATACATCTTCCACCCACTGGAGTACAAGCATGTACTTACTAAGGCTTCCAGTGTGCTAGTCACTGCTTGTCTGCCTTATCAAGTTGTCCTCATTGTAATGGATACGTGTGGCATTATATGCAACACCCAGAAAGTCCAGATCTCTTTGAATGGCATTAATGTCAGAGAGAATGTAAGTTTACTTGGGTACAAATCTGTGACTGTATATAGTGTCCACGCCATGCAAGTGAATTCTAGTTATTTGTAATGATTGAACCAGGAATGAATACATTCTCAGCTTAATAACCATATATCCCCTGCCCGCCACCCTAGTAGAGCCTCGGAAGAAGCCAGAGGAACTTCACGCACCATAATGCAGCCATTTTCAAGGTCCGGACTCCACAGCTCATCAGAGCCCTACCCAAGAGAGAAGCCGATTTCAAGCCCAGGTGTGCAGGTCTTGGGAGCTAAAGTCATGGGGCTTCCGTGGAGATGGAGCTGGGGTCCTCTCCCTCACCCTTGTCCTGTTTGGAAGGACTGGTGGACCCACCCACAAACTGCTTCTGGGCTGTCGGCCATGATCCAGAGACACACAGGGCAAAGCTGTACTGATTCTACTTGTGGCGCGACCACAAAGCAGCCGTGTGATATCTCAAATTAGTAGAAACCAACTACATTCTAGAAACTCAGAAAGTCAATGCAAGAACAGAAATCAGAAAAAAAGTTTGTTTCCATATCACTATCACTATCTTCCCATTCATCATCTATTTGCTAGAGTGGGCACCAGTAATATCTCCATATGTCCTGTCTCATGCTAGTAGAACCCAAAGGCATCCGCTTGCTCCAGGAACATAAAGAGCCTCAAACCATTATACTAGGTCACGGGAATGACCTAATATAAATGTTACTGGTATTTGGCATATCAAATGCTACACGAGCAGCTTGCCAGGCTTGCCGTGAGGGGGCATACTGTTGCAGTCACCTCTAAATAAAGCATTTATTGATGAATCGCAGCCGCGAGCCGGGCTGTGATAGTCTGGTCTGCTGGGTGGAGTTGTGACAAGAGGGAAGTCCGGATGTGGAAAATGGAGGGCTCCATGAAGTAGGGGAGGGTGGTCTGGCTTGTTGTGAGGTGCTGGGGTGGCAGGCCAGGGCTAGAACCCGGCATGCCTCCCAGGCACTTCATGAGCAGCTGGGCACAGGGAGAGCAAGTAGAAGCTCTGCCCCATGTCTGAGAGTCTCTGGTTCAGCATACCTGGGCCGGATTGAAAAAAAAAAAACTGCTGCAGGGTGGCTGTCAATGATCTGGGCTGTGATAGTCTGGTCTGCTGGGTGGAGTTGTGACGAGAGGGAAGTCTGGATGTGGAAAATGGTGGGCCCCATGGAGTAGGAGAGGGTGGTCTGGCTTGTTGTGAGGTGCTGGGGTGGCAGGCCATGGCTAGAACCTGGCATGCTTCTACTTGCTCTCCCTGTGCCCAGCTGCTCATGAAGCGCCTGGGAGGCATGCCGGGTTCTAGCCCGGGTTGTTTCCATAACAAACCAGAAAAAAAGTTATAACTTTATCAGTACTGTTGCCATATATGGGCTGTAATGATCAATATCATTAGTGCCAGCTAAGGGAGCAGGCATGGTGATGGGCGTGGGTGGGAAATGAGGGTCTTTGGTGATGGGAACACACTCGTGGTGGGATTGGTGTTGAATGGTGAATCTTTCTAAGAACTGTATTGTGAAAACTTTGTACTTTGTAAATCACAGTGTTTTAATAAAAAATGCAAAAATAAATTTTAAAAAACTACCATATATCACAGACCATCATCTTGACTCTCTGGTACCACCATAACAAATATCTATTACAGCAGATATACGGCAGAGCCTGGCAAACTACCCGTGTTGTATTTGATATGCCAGATACCAGTAACAGTTATAGACCTCATTCCCATGGCCTGATGGAATGGTTTGAGGCTCTTTATGTTCCTGGAGCAAGCAGGTGCCCTTGGGCTCTACTTGCATGAGACAGGACATATGGAGATGTTACTGGTGCCTGCCTCGAGCAAATCGAAGATGAACGGGAAGACAGTGATACAGTGACAGTGATACAGCAGATATATAAGCATGCTAATGGTTAGAGGCCATTGCTTGAACAATCTTGCAGTGGTCAGCTGCCACTCTCTAGAATCTAGCACATGCTTTCTGCAGAGACCAGATACGGAGACTGGGAATGATCATTGCTGCCTCATTGAGAGGAGGAGGTTAGTAGCAACCCATTCATCCTCCCTGGGGTACAGAGTTGTTTCTATTGGGCTACGGGGATATTTCAGAGGCTTTCACAGGACAATCTATACTATCATATCTCTCTCTTTTTTGTGGCCTTTTTGAGTCACACCTGGAGATGCTCAGAGATTACTTCTGGATCTGCACTCAAGAATTACTGCTGGCAGTGTGCAAGAGGACCATATGGGATACTGGGGATCGAGCCTGTATCGGATGCATGCAAGGCAAATGCCAACCTGCTGGACTGTCCTGCCAGTCCCATTCTATCATATCTCTTACGCCATGGGCCAAGGGTCATTCCATATCCCAAGTATATTTCTCTTGTGATATATTCAGGGTTGGGGAATAACCACAGGTTAGGGATACAGCCTGACTAGATCAGTTGTCCACCAAACCCTGCTTAAGAATCCACTTATTGTTTGGCTTGTTTTTGCATCTACACCACGGAGTGATGATTTTTAGGTATCTATAGATCTGTAGAGTTTTAGGTATGTGTCTTAGTGGGGACATTCTAGAGACTCACACACATATTTATTTTATATAAAAATAAATATTAAAAATGTAAAGAAATTGGCATGGGTGATTACAGGAACTGTAACTCTGGATTCTGCAAGGCAGGCTGGCAGGCCTACAGCCCAGGGAATGTGTGGTGTCATAACTCACATCCAAAAGGGCTCTGAGGCAGAATTCCTTTTCCTACAGAAAAATTCAGTCGTTTCTCTCTACATGCTTTCTGCTGAAAGGATGAGGCCCACTCAAATCGGAGGAGAGTCCGCTTGAGGTCTACTCATTTAAATTTTAGTCTCCTAGAGAACTAACCGCATGGCAATCTACACTGCGATGTGACCAAATACCTGAGCATCATAGCCTACATCATGAACACGTAAAATTGATCGCTGTCTGATCGGTGTCAGACCCCATGGAAATAGGTGGTTAGCACTCACACAAACACCTGTAAGTTCCTTTGGAAAAGGACTGGGGAATTTTAATGTATGTTTACTGTGGCTTTTCGTGGTTCTTAGTAATGGGGATTGGCAGAACTTTACTCAAAGTGGTGTCCTGCTATGAATTTATTTTGTCAGCCTTAAATTTGCCCATCAGCAGCGACGCTATGATAAAGGATGGACTGACTTCTTTTAAAGGGTTCATTCCTAACAGTAGCAAAAGTTTCTCAGTAGAGGGCGCTAGAGGGCAGCGTGGGAGCAAGGGTACCTTCGTCCTCCAGCCTAGTGGTACCAAGGACGTCCCTGCCTGGCCCAGTCCCATCATCTCCCGTCCTAAGCCTCCTGCTTTCACTTGCACCCTCTGTTTCCGGCATTCTGCTGGCCCCTCTCCCTCCCCAGTCCAGCTGTGTGTCCAGCCTCGAGGCAAAGGTGGCCTTCCTGATGTAGACACTCCCAGCCTTCCCCTGGGCTGGGTGCCCCTGTGGGCTGTCTCTCCACTCACAAGACAGAGCTGCTGTGACCTGGAAAACCTTTTTTCTGTCATCCAGGAACGCAACTCTGGGTAGAGGAACGCAACTCCGACAAGCTCTCTGCTTTTGAAAACACTCCCTCGAGAAGTTTTACTTCCCTTGAAAACTTCATTGGCTCCGGAGTACCCTTATATTTACATGCGTACACGTGTGGAGCTTGATTATCCTTAGGGGGTTGAGGGGACGCGCACACCCAGCGTGCTCAGGGGCTACTCCTGGCTCTCTGCTTTAGGATTGCTTCAATGGCATTTGGAGATTGTATGTGGCCATTTTCTGCAATTTTTTGCATGTCTAAAAATTTTTCATTGGAGGCAAAATCTTGTGATAGAATTGCGCCAGGCATTGATTGTAATGTCTTTATTTGTTTATAGTCATACCTGAAGATGCTTAGGGGCTTTACTCCTGTTTCTGCCCTCAAGGATCACTCCTGGCTTGGGGGATCTTACGGACAGAGGACCAAACTGCAGTTGCCAAGTGCAAGGCAAACACCGCACCTGCGCACTATCTCTCCAGCTCTGATTCTGATATCACTTAAAAGAGAACTAGGTTATTCAAAATCAACATTAGGCTTTTGAAGTTAGCTTTTAAATTTCATTAGGGCTGGTCTCCAGGAACTTTTACTCTAGGACCAGTTGAGTTCACTTGTACAGCATTACCCTGCTTGGGTTTCTCTTTGTTTCTCTTTGTGTCTGGTTTTGGGCCACACCTGGTGGTGCTCTGGAGCTACTAGAACTTAGTGCTTGGGGCTCTGGGGTACTACTGGGATTCAACCTGGAACTCCTGCTCGCAAAGCAACCTTTGGAGCCTCCCTGTCTTCCAACTTTCTGGGTTTCAATTGTATGCTCTGTATTCAGTATCTCTCTATTATCTGGCTTCTAAGATTTGTTTAGCTTATAGTTTTTCATGATTATTTATCCAACCTTGTGTAGTTTTTATTTTGTGGGAGGGGGTTGGGGAGATGACACCCAGTGGTGCTCCGGGCTTGGGCTTGCTCCTAGTTCTGTGCTCAGGGCTCACGCCTGGCGGTGCTCAGGGGACCATACGTGCTGCCAGGGATTGAAATGAGGTTGGTTGCATGCAAGACAAGAGCCTTAACCTCTGTATTATCTCTCCAGTATAAAGTTACATTTTTATACTTGCTATAGTTAAAACTCAGGTGCATAGGAAATCGTGGTGAAGTAAATATATGAAAATATGAAAAGTGATGGGAAATAGACAATGTCTTTCTCTTTTTTGTATGTTTCAAATACTTTTATGCTGATGTTACATAAATGTAAACATACATATAAACATGCAAACATACTCAAACATGCAGGCAAGTTTCCCTCATTGCTTTAGATTCCTACTGTGTCATAAGTACTTCCCTAACCAACTTCTTTTTCTTGTTTAATTTTGTTATATCACCATGAGATATACAGTTACAAAGCTGTTCATGATCAGGTTTCAGCCATCCAATGTTCCAGCATGCATTCCTCCACCAGTATACATTTTCCAACCCCAGTGTCCCCAGATTTCTCCCTCCACCCCTGCCTGCCTCGATGGCAGACACTTCTGTCTGTCTGTCTGTCTGTCTGTCTGTCTCTCTCTTCTCTCTCTCTCTCTCTCTCTCTCTCTCTCTCTCTCTCTCTCTCTCTCTCCTTCTGCACATTGTGGCTTGCAGTACATTCACTAAGGGGTTATCATGTATATATACGTATATAACTTTACCTGCTTTCAATACTCAGTTCAGTCTAACTTTACCATTTCCAACTACTCTGAACCAACTTTTTTTTTTTTTTTTTTTTTTTGGTTTTGGGTCACACCTGCGATGCTCAGGAGTTAATCCTGGCTCTGCACTCAGGAATTACTCCTGGCGGTGCTCGGGGACCATATGGGATGCCGGGGATCGAACCCGGGCCGACATGGGCCGGCTGCGTGCAAGGCAAACGCCCTACCCGCTGGGCTATCGCTCCGGCCCCCTGAACCAACTTTTTTATCTGAATTAAATAGAATCTTTTCTAAGAGGCAAAAAGATACACATGACAACCCTTTAATGTATGTTCTGTAATCCATAGTCTGGAGGGGAAGGAAAAGAGAAAGAGAGAGAAAGGGAAAGAAATAAAGAACCTGCCATGGAGGAGGGCTGGGGGGAGGGGAGGGAACCGGGGACGTTGGTGGTGGGAAATGGGCACTGGTGGAGGGACGGGTGCTGGAACACTGTATGACCAAAACCCAAATATGAACTTTGTAATTGCATATCTTTGTAATTGTAAAAATAAAAAATTAAAAAAAAAATAGAATCTATTCTGGTGCTTGGTAGCTTGGTGCCCAATCCACAGTCATTGCATCATTTTCCCCTAGTAGCACTGTGGCTGCACTTGTGAAACACTTTGGAGTCCCGCCCACAAGGATGTAGCAAGTCCAGGTTACAGTCATTACAAAATTAACATATCCTATTTTCTAAATATTTCTGGTCGAAAAGCACAAGCATAAGCGTTCTGGGTTAAGAGACACAGAGACAGATAATGAATGGACAAGGCTTTCTTCCTTCCAATTCTTTGCTGAAGTGGATCCTTCGCAAACACAGCAATGGAAGCAGAAACAGTCTAGGAGCGGCAGTGCCCAGGACTGGAAAGGAGGCCATTTGTGAGCTTGATTTTTCTCTTTCAAGCAAGGGGAAAACAAGTCCCTTCGCCTCTCTAGAATAACTTCCTTAGACTCGGAGCTAGGCTACAATTAAGAGTCCTACAGGCTCTAATATTTGGTGATATTTTTTATGCTCTAAAGCAATGATTCTGCTGAGGTGCAATTTTCCATGGCAAAGCTGGACACTCAGACCAGTTTTGCAACTTGTAAATTACAGAGGGAAAGGATTTAGATTCTATCACCTTTTCTCCCTTTAAATACAATCAAACAATCTAGAGGTCAGATAACAAAGCCTAGGAAGAATTTAAACAGCATCCCAAAGCTTTGTCAGGTGATTTTTATTGGCTAACATAAACTCTTTGTCTTGTGTTCTTTATCTTAAGATCTTCCTGTTTGAAGAAATCTGGTTGTCACCTACAGACTCCTAGAGAACTTTTCTCACTACACTCTTTTTTTTTTTTTAAGTCATTCATACATTTTAAGAAATAGGTGTTGCAATTAGTAACCAAGCATGACATCCTAATCCCTTATACCGGGGTAGTTTCCAGGGAGTAGAAGCATTATGTTGCTGAAATAGAAAGTTACCATGAACCAGCATTTTACTGGACAATCTGGGTATGCTCTTTATTTGCACTCAGCAGGTCTATGCTCTGTATTTCACAGATCAGGAAGCAGAGACAGTTGATGATTCCTTCACCCTGGAATGTGGCACAGCCAGTCCGATATCACACCCTTCCATCTGGAAATTAATCAAGTATATCATTCAGGTCATCAAGGCAGATATCTTTGATAGCCGATACCCCCAATCAAAAGCTTAGAAACATGCTATTAGTGAAGAAATGTCCTCAAACATTCAGCCTATTACTTTCTTTCATGTATTTCCTACCAGTTTTAAGTGACAGCATCCTTCCCGAATGAAAACATATTGAGACTCCCAGGGAGATGAAGTTCAAAACTGGTTGAGGGAAGGTTGTAGTTTGTGTGTGATCTCCCTGGCTCTTTCCACTCACTTCCATCTGACCCACAGCCTAGGGTGCTAGACAAAGGCCTTTGCCCACATTGATCTGTACGTTGTCCTTATTACTGTTCTACAAACTATCTTTGACAATGGGAAGCTTGATTAAACCATAGTGTAACATAAAAGAGTTTATCTAAAGGCATGTTCCCCAATGCTGGTGATATTGCCCTCCGGGGGTGGTGCTGGGTCTGGGCTGACAGCATTAGCCTCAGTACAGTCTGGGAGCACTTTCTGTTGGTTCGTTTAAGGACAGTAGGTTTCTAGAGGAAAGCAGAGTAATTTTTTTTTTCTAGAAGGGAGTGATAGAAATATACGTTTGGCACCCTCTGACTCGAAGGATAAATTGGCTTATCATTCTTCTAGTTCATTTGGGAGGCACACCCAGCAGTGCTCAGGGTTGGTGCTTGGCTCTGTGCTCAGGAATCACTCCTGGTGGGGACTGGAAGACCATATGTGGTATCAGAAATAGAATGCAAGTCAAGCATCTATTTTTTCCAGTTCTAGCCTTCTCGTTTTATTTAATGTTTTAATGAAAATCACCTTAATCTTTTACATTTTATTTTGGGCACTATGATTTATCAAAGTAGTATTAATGGGGTTTCATGCCTGAAAGATTTCACTCCAACATGGTTAAAGCTATTTATCACAGGCAAGCCCAGAATAAACTTAATACTCAATAGTGAAAAACTTAAAGCCATACCTTAAGATTAGGCTTAAGACAAGGAAGCCCACTATGAGCATTAGTATTCAATATGATACTGGAAGTACTCACCATAGCAATTAGGCAAGAAAGTGATGTTAAGAGCATCCAGCAGAATAGAAGTCCAATGCCATACCAAGTGGAACTCAGGACTTATTCCTGGCTCTGCACTCTGGGATCACTCCTAGTGGGGTTTGGGGGCTGTATGTAGGACCAGAAATTGAATGTAGGTGGATCTCTTTAATCCTGAGATATTTGTTTTAATTAAAAAAAATAAAGAGGAAAACTCTGCTTTCATCTTGAAGCCTGCCTTTTGAAGGGTGAGGTTTGTAATAACACTGAAAGAATCATGTGGATCAAGGAGGGAGGAATCTATCCCTCACCTCCTATCTCTAGCTTGCCAGACCCTCTCCAATAAATCTCTTTAAATATGTGTTTATTTGATATGTTTCCTTTGTGTTTTTAGTATTGGTTATGACAAAAGGTAGAAATACAGTTTAATAATTTATTCAATAGTATCCAACAATGGCAAACCCTTGGCTTTGCATCACAAAAATGAGGTTACTGAACAGTGGGTGGAGGTGTTTGGGGAGGCAAACGAAAGGGCAGATTAGAGGTAACATGAAGAGAGTGGTGGGGGAAGGTCTCGGGGACCCTGGGATTTGAATACAAGAATGTTATTTCATAATATGAAAAGGAAATAGAGAGTCGGGAAAATAACTCCAATGGTTGGAGTGCATTTCACAAGTGAGGGACCCAGGCTTGATCCCCAGCTCTGCACAGTTCCCCAAGCAGCAGCAAGAGTGACTCCCAAATGGCAGAGTGTGGCCCCCACGCCAAATAATAATAAATAATCAAATAAACTAGTTTGTGAGATAAATAATAGTAATTTATTGGGGCGGAGCGATAGCCCAGCGGGTAGGGCATTTGCCTTGCACGCGGCTGGCCCATGCCGCCCGGTTCAATCCCGGCATTCCATATGGTCCCCGAGCACCGCCAGGAGTAATTCCCTGAGTGCAGAGCCAGGAGAAACCCCTGAGCATTGCCGGGTATGACCCAAAAAAAATAGTAGTTTATTCGGACATGGTATTTGGGGGTATCTTGATCTCCACCTTTTTATGACACAAGTCAGACCATCAGGACCACCCCCTGTGCTAGAAGACTTGGGGACACGACAAACGAGGACACAAGTGAGGTCCACGTAGGCTCTTGTGCAGAACCCACAATTGCATTCCCTTCAACAGTCATGGTTTGAGGCCACACTTGGAGGTTCTCAGGAGATCACATGCAGGACCACGGACTGCGCAGGATCGAATGGGGCTGGTCTTATCAAGGCAAGCACCTTAACCCTGTACAATGGTCCATGCTTTTCATTGACATATTTCTCTGCCCCCTCATTTGAAAATCCTAGAGCATACCTCTTAAGTCAAATCCCTACCAAAATTTAACATCAAACTAAAACAAAAATAATTATTCTATAGAAGTCTGATTTTTAACAGTAATGTCATTATAGTATATTTTTTCAGAAACCATTTAAATGATGCTTAGTAGAATTATTTTAATGTACAAAGAATTTTTCACATTTGTTAACTCATTCTAGCCTTACTTCAACCACTTGTATAAGTCTGAGTTCTTACTTTGTTATATTGGGAACTGAGACTCACATTGATGCTGGTTGTACCAATGGTGGCTCACACTCAGCTGTGGCTTAATGCACACAAGTTACAGCTCTCACATCAATGTGTTAAGGACTGACAGCAACTCATCCCTGAGCATCTCCAGGAGGAATGGAGACGAGTAAACCCTAAGTACTGCTACAGGCGGCCCTAACCACAAACAGGGAGGAATATAGGAAAAATAAAGGAGAAGAAAGGAATGTGATAAAGGAGAAGGGATGCAATTTTTAAATAAAAAATGTATTATACCACCATAAGACATACAATTACAAAGCTGTACATGATTGGGTTTCAGTCATACAGAATTCCAGCACCCATCCCTTCACCAGTGCACCCTTCCCAACAACAGTGTTCTGGATACCGCCCCCCACCCCAGCCTCCCTCTGTAGCAGGCATTCTTCTTTCTCATTCTCCTTCTCCTCTTCCTCCTCCTCCTCCTCCTCCTCCTCCTCCTTCCCCTTCTCTTATACATTGTGGCTTACAATACATATATTTAGGGGTTATCATGTATATCTCTCTGCCTAGAGAAAGGAACATAATTAAAAGAGCAATATATGTAAAGATCCTCCAAACTGGGAAGGAGCTTCATATTCCTAAGAGACAGAGAGAAATATACTACAGGTAATAATGTGGAGCGTTAGATAAGAATCCCAGCGTCAGCTATAAAATGGAGATAACAAGCACTCTCTCATGGCCAGCTTATTGTCAAGTTATTGTAGTATATTGATTCAGAGCAGACTTTGGACTTCAATGTCCTGTATCTGGATTGTGGTTCCATTATGACAGTAGTCATATAGCATTACGCATAAGGTCCTTAATCTCTTTGGGGTTCATATTTTTTTAACTCTCCAGTGAGGATAATGATAGCACCTATCTCCTAGCTCTATAAGACAGTGTGTGTTTTAGATAGTTGTGCAAAGCCCTTTAATCTGGCATTGGGTAAAGTTCCCTGTGAGGGGGCACTATTGCTGTTCCTCACAGAGTTGACAGGAAGAGACAGATGGCAGACAGAAGGAACCGTGTCTTTTCATTTGCTTGTTTTGTTTGGGGGGCCACACCAGGCCATATTGAAGGCTTACTCTAATTCTACACTCAGGGATCACCCCTGACAGGCTGCTTCGGGTGGGTGGTAGATAGGATTCCTGGGATTGAACCTGGGTCAGGTGAGTGCAAGGCACGCACCCTACTTGTTGTACTCGGCCTAAAACCAGTGTCTTAAGTGTTCAAAGAGTGTTTCTAGAATATTTTTCACCTGAATTTTGTTTTGATTGTGCTTTTCATTTTTATTCAAATTAGGTAAACCAGAGACATTCTCTCTCTCTCTCTCTCTCTCTCTCTCTCTCTCTCTCTCTCACTTGTATCACTTATATCACTTGTCTTCCCATTGTTCATCAATTTGCTCAAGGGGGCACAAGTAACTTCTCCATTTGTTGGGAATGAGGTCAATTATTGTTACTGTTTTTGGCATATTGAATACATCACAGGTAGCTTGCCAGGCTGTGCTGTGGCTCTGGGTTCATCCCAGGGGGCCCAGTCTTTTCTATGTCAGACCATCAACCATCCAGGGCCACGGGGCAGAGCCCTGGGTGTAGACAATCCTGTCTTCTGTCTGCCACCTGCCAACACAGCTGGACACCACAGCCACACTTGCAACACCTTGAGGGGCAGGTGGCCTAGTCTCTCTCTCTCTCTCTCTCTCTCTCTATATATATATATATATATATATATATATATAGATAGATAGATATAGATATATAGATAGATAGATAGATACATTCTCTCTCTCTCTCTCTGTATATATATACATTTATATAAGCAGCCGATTAAACCACCCAACAGTTAAGCCAGCAGCTTAGGGTGGTGCTAAGCACCAGTGAACAGACTGAGAGAAGAGAATGGGGAAATGCTGAGGGGAAACGCAGGCAGCCCGTGGGATTCCACTGAGACGAGGCGCCACTCCCGAAGCTCCTAAGAGGCAGCCAGCTCCCTCGGACATAGAGTAACTGTCCATAAAGCTAACACTTTATCTCTGGGCTCTCAATTCTGCTCCATTGGTCTGAGAGTCTATCTTTCTTCCATTACGAATCCACAATGGAATAGAGAGAGACAAGACAGACAGTACTGAACATAACAAGCGCTTGGCCTGGATTACAAAACTGAGATAACAAAGCAGTAGAGGGAAGGGCTTGGGAAGGAAAGAAGGCAGAAGAACCAAAAAGGGAGGAGGGGTAAAAATAAAGGGCAAAAAAAAAAAAAGCATTGCTGGGGCCCGGAGCGGTAGCACAGTGGATAGGGCATTTGCCTTGCATGCAGTCCACCAGGGTTCGGTCTCCGGCATCCCATATGGTCCCCAAGCAATGCCAGGAGTGGTTCCTGAGAGAAGAGCCAGGAGTAACCCCTGAGCACTGCCAGATGTGACCGCAAAAAGAAAATAAAAAAGAAAGAAAAGGAAAAGAAAAGCGTTCCTGAGAAAGGGATATTGGTCACTGAGAAATGCCCTCGCACCCATCTCTGCTCTCTATATAGAAAAGAGCGACCACGAAGACCTTCCAGAGAGAGCTCTAACGACCGTGCACTTCTCCTGAGGCTTGCGGTGCGCCATTGCAGCAAGTAATTCACTCACCTCTGGCTCACTCATTTATTCAGGCAACATTGCCAGGCACTCAGGAGACAGAAGGGAAAAGGGGCAAAGTCTTGTCTCCTACAGGGGTCTGAAGTCCCTAAGGGAAGACAGGAAAGCATCAAGCAATCGAGGTGCACAGATTCCGTGGAGTTAATCTGCTTGGTGAGGTTGAACTGCTTGATGTAAGAGCGTGTGTGTGTGTGTGTGTGTGTGTGTGTGTGTGTGTGTGTGTGTGTGTAAAATTGGATTGTTTCTATTTTCTTCCTCCCACTTCCTTTTCCTTAGTTTTTGATACTGTTGCTTCAGTGCGCACGAGATGAGAGGCTACTACAAGATTATCCCACCCGACGGCAGAGCCTGGCAAACTACCCGTGTCATATTTGATATGCCAAAAACCAGTAACAATTATAGACTTCATTCCTGTGACCTGAAGGAATGGTCTGAGGCTCTTCATATTCCTGGAGTGAGCAGATGCCCTTGGGCTACACTTGTTTATGACAGGAAGTATGGAGATGTTACTGGTGCCTGCTCAGGCAAATCGGGAAGACAAGTGATACATTGACAAGTTTGCTTCAGTGCCTGGCACCAGGGATCACAACAGCACAGCCCCAGGGATTGCACTCAGCAACATGGGGTGGTGAGGAGGGTGGGGGGTGAGGGCGGGTGGGGGTCATAGTTTAGGGTTTCACACCTTCAAGGCAGGTGCTGTAGCACTGAACCTCATCCCAGGCCTTTGGCTTTTGACTTTCTTCATTGTTTATTTTAGCAATCAACAAATTTATTCGGCAAAGGGAGGACAGCAGCATTTCAGACATAAGGCACTACTGTAGCCTGTAGCTATTCAATTGAATTGTATGCCATTGTGGACAATAGTTGAATTGGGGAGAGGGCATTTGTCATGCACATGGCCCATCCAGGTTCAATCTGGACCTCCCATACAGTCCCCCAAGCACCGCCTGGAGTAATTCCTGAGTGCAGACCAGGAGGAACCCCTGAGCATTGCCAGATAGGACCCAAAGAAGAAAAAAAAAAATTGATAGTAAGCCACTGTGCCACCAAGCAGCTATAGGCAGCCGTATGTTAGATGAATAAGCATGGCTGCACTCCAATAAAACTTTATTTATGGGCGCTGAAAATTTGAATTTCATATGTATTTAACATGTCATGAAATACTATTCTTCTTTTGATTTTTTTCAAGCATGTAAGAATATAAAAACCACTCTTACCTCACAGACTGTACAAAGACATTAGCAGGCTGAATTTAGCTTGAGGACCTAGTTGGGTGACCTCAGCTATTTTTTATAAATAACATTTTTTTTCTTAACTTATCTTGCTTTTCTTAGTTGGAATGAATTTCGATTTTTACATTTTCTTTTTGTCATTTCATACTTTTTTGTTTCCGTATCAGGAATGTTTACCTACTATGAGGTCATGGAAGAACAGCCCTTTCTAGAAGATGTACTTAATTACCCAGGCTTATGCTTACTGTCCACCTGGGACTAAATTTTGCATGTGGTGTTAGAGATTTTAAAATGTCGTTGTAATGATATAGTTAGATTTTGCTACAGACTCATTTTGACATGTACTTGGTAACCTTAATACCTAGCGAAGACTTCTCTCCCCGTGAAAGGGTTCAGCTCTCCCTATGTCCAGCCTATAACTCTACCGGTCCACTCATGCACATGTTTTGAAGATTTATTATGTACCATGCGAGATCCAATGGCTTTTGCTTTTGTGCAAAGGAGGTGATAATGTTTTGAAGAAAATATTTAAGTTTTGACCCCACAATGTGATGAGTGCTCAGTTAATACTGCCAACAACCGTCTTCCTCCTCTAAAGAACGAGTCATTTGCAAAAAAAAACATTTGTTTTCTTTCAATTGTCTCGCACCTGGCATGAATTTTACTACAAACCAGGTGCTCGTGAAAATCTAATGAGCGAATAATCACACATAGCAAATATGTACACAGAATAAGTATCGTGAGGAACATATATACATGCATTTATATTTATAGTACCACGTAGGCTTACATGCATACACTCAGCCACACTTTCAGTTTTTTCCTGGGTTTTGGGGGCCACAACGGTTATGCTCAGGGACCGCTCCTGGCAGGGCTCTGGGGACATGTGGGACCAAACCCAGGTGGGGATCCGCAAGGTCAAGGGCGCCAACTCTCAGGGCCAGAGCGATAGCACAATAGGAAGGGCATCTGCCTTACCTGCGGCTGAACTGGGGTTCCATCTCCGGCATCCCCTATGTCCCCTGAGCACTGCCAGGAGTAATTCCTAAGCCAGAAGAGTCAGAAGTAACCCCTGAGCATCGCCGGGTGTGACCCAAAAAGCAATAATGAAGAAGAAGAAGAAGAAGAAGAAGAAGAAGAAGAAGAAGAAGAAGAAGAAGAAGAAGAAGAAGAAGAAGAAGAAGAAGAAGAAGAAGAAGAAGAAGAAGAAGAAGAAGAAGAAGAAGAAGAAGAAGAAGAAGAAGAAGAAGAAGAAGAAGAAGAAGGAAGAAGAAGAAGAAGAAGAAGAAGAAGAAGAAGAAGAAGAAGAAGAAGAAGGAAGAAGAAGAAGAAGAAGAAGAAGAAGAAGAAGAAGAAGAAGAAGAAGGAAGAAGAAGAAGAAGAAGAAGGAAGAAGAAGGAAGGAAGAAGAAGGAAGAAGAAGAAGAAGGAAGGAAGAAGAAGAAGAAGAAGGAAGAAGAAGAAGAAGAAGAAGAAGAAGAAGGAAGAAGAAGAAGAAGAAGAAGAGAGGAAGGAAGAGAAGAAGAAGAAGAAGAAGAAGGAAGGAAGGAAGAAGAAGAAGAAGAAGGAAGAAGAAGGAAGAAGAAGAAAGAAAGAAAGAAGAAGAAGAAGAAGAAGAAGAAGAAGAAGAAGAAGAAGAAGAAGAAGAAGAAGAAGAAGAAGAAGAAGAAGAAGAAGAAGAAGAAGAAGAAAGAAGAAGAAGAAGAAGAAGAAGTGTACCAGCTCTCTGCTTGCTGCAGTAATGCACTGGCCCAGCACTTTCTATTTCTTCCTCCCAACACATACAATAAAATACTCCTGGAGATACCACTAGCTCGTTGTGCCCCATGAACTTGTTTGTAAAATGGGAGAAATTTCTGAACACGGGACTATTTATCATATGAAATAAAATAATGAGAGGCCCGAAGACTCAGCATGGACCTGTATTCCCATTGGCTTTGATCACTGACTGTCTTCAAAGAAAACTTGCTTGGAAGAGAACAGAAATGGCTGTTGCACAAATGACCACTACTGTATGAGGAAAAGTCAGCAAAAAATGGACTATTAGTATCATCTTATGGGCAATACGAACCCCTCTGAATTCAGGTTCTAACTGCTCCCAGGAGTAAGAATGTTCCAGCTTCTAAAAATATTGCACTTTTCTACAGGGACACAAGGGGGCAGCATCTGTCTCCTTTTGAGCTCAGGTCCCACTACGTCTCACCAGCGAGGCGGCGGGCTCAGCCACATCTATTTTCAAGTTCTTCCACCTATTCAAGGCTTTGTTTTACAAAAAAAGAACGTTAACTGTTTCATTATCATATGATTAGCTTTTAATAGCACCAATTCTTGACACAGAAAGAAGTGACTTCCAGGAGGAAGGTCAAATATTGATGTTTTTTTCAACACAAAACCTTACGGGGGTTTTGTGTTGTTCAAGTTTTATTAATTGGTTGTAAACAGTGAACTTAAATCTCTCATTTCAATGATGCAAGAAGCAACAATGGTTCTCTTCAAGTCTTCAGGAAAACAAACAAAATACCCCACATTGTCTTCTCTCTCTGTCTCAGTCTCTGTCTCTTTTCCATGAAAAATTGGAGATTCATTCTGCAGTTCTTCAAATTACTCTGAATGGTGGTGGACCAGCAAATTATTTCTGAGCACCTCTGAGTGTGGAAGCTGGAGGGGGTGGGGAGAGGTTGGAGAAAAGAATCTTGGTTTAGGAATGCAGCACCCTGGATTCTGATGGCTTTAAGAGCCCGTTCAGCTTTCAGCAAATCTCTTCTCTTTCTCAGAGTCGGTACCTGTACATCTAAGATCAAGATAAAAATCTCTATCTTGTCTACTCAAAATGAGATCGGTGAGTGCAAATGCCTCTATAGGCCACAAAGAGCTGCATTTTGTACTGCACGGCTCATGCTACAACCATTTTCCTTTTTACCTGTGTGGCAACCAGTCCTAGCCAGTCAAATGAGTACGTCTCCCGGTTCTCATCTATAAAATGGGACTAATGATAGCAACTCCACCTACTTCAGGGAGTAAAGAAGGCTAATAAAAGTGAAAGTGCCTTTTAAAAAGAAAGTGCTGTCTTGTCTGCCTTAGAGGCAGGCTGGGGATGGGGGCGGTCCTGGGAGGCAGGAGGGAAACTGGGGACCGGACATGGGTGTTAGAAATGTACCTTGGCAAAGGGATAGCGATGGAGCTTTGTATGACTGAAATCCAGTCATGAACGATTGTGTAACTGTATCTGACTGATTCAATTAAGAATAATCATAAAAATAAATACATAAAAGAAAGTGCTCTCACAGTTTGATTTGTTTAAGCAAGTGGCTTTTCTTGAGTTTCACAAATAATCATGAAAAACAAATTTGAAGACAAAAGTTTTAAAAAATGGCATTACCATCTTTGGAAGTCTCAAGAAATGGTATGCTAAAAAAACAAGAGGACTAAAGAGACCAGAAGGTACTACAGAATTTAGGGAAGGGTAAAAAAAAATTAAGTGCAGATTCAGAATATTTGACCAATGCTTTTTGAATAAGTGTATTTTTTTTTTTTTGTTAGGTCACACCCGGTGATGCTCAGGGATTGCTCCTGGCTCTGTACTCGGAATTGCTCCTGGTGGTGCTCAGGGGACCAAATGGGATGCCTGGGATTGAAACGGGCTTAGGGTGTCCAGGGCAAGCGCCCTCCATGCTGGACTATCGCTCCAGCCCTGAATAAGTGTATTTAAGTTAACTAGGTAATGGCAACAAAGTGTTCGTTTAGAATATTAAATCCAGTTAACAGTATAGACTAGTACATAGGGTGGACCTGATCTCACCAAAACTATTATTTTAATGATCCAGTCCCCAGAACTGGAGAAAAATGTCAGCCATTGTGAAAGATCAGAGAAGTTGCTGGACTTGCCTCAGGTCACACAGCAGCCACCCCCTCCAGTCTGTCCTCAGGGTGTTGCTCCTGGGCCTCTCTCAGTAGGAGCACTGGAGATGATAACCCAACACTTAGAGCAACATCACGGTCATTTGGGTTTGTATTTACTGTTTCTGTTCTAAGAGCTACACCCAGCTCCCAGGGGTCATCCTAGGCTGAGGATTGAAGTCAGGGCGTCCCACATTCAGGGAATACACTTTCTTTTGAGTCATAGCCCTGAAACCCAGGAATTCTTGTTGAGTAAAGCGTTTGCTGTTCAGGGTTTGCTACTGGCAGTGCTCAGGGGATCGAACTCGGGTCTCGTGAATGGATAACTTACACTCAGCCCATTGAGCTTCTCTCCCCCATACAACAGTTTTAAAACCTGGCCAAATAAGTACTTCTTATTTTTAAAAAATTTTGCAGCTTCTTCAGTGAATTTCAAAGGCTTAGCCATTTGGACTATGTAACTTAATATGAAAGAACAAATTTCTCTTCAATACATCTGGAGTTAATTAGCGTCTTTGAAAAAAGGGTGGGCGGGAGAGGCAGAAGGATCATGCAGTGGGCAGGGCCCGGGCGTTGCACGTGGCCAACCCACGTTTGATCTCCAGTGGTCCCCTGAGCCTGCCAGGAGCTGCCCCTGAGCACCACCAGCTGGGACCCCAGCGAAAAGGAAGATAATTAATTATTAAATATTGAAGGTTAAAAAAGAGGAAAATGTATATAGTAACAAGATATTTTGAACACAAAGGGCATTGCGCTCTCCCGGGAGGTATCGGTTATGTACCAAGGATGTTCCATTGCCACGGCACAGAGTAAGTGAATTTTTAAAAAATCACTTATCCCTGTCTCGCGCTCTAGTCTCTGTACAGACTAACTGAAGGGACTAGATGTCATTTCCAGGTGTGAATTTTGGTAATCTATGTTTACCAGGAATTTAAATGACTTAATTACCTGAAGTGATACCAAGCTGAACGATCTGGTCTGTTCCGCCCCATACTACTTGCCGGCTAGATGATTCCATTTTAGGCCTTAGGGCTTAGAGCAAGGAGGTCTCTGGATATGTCTATTTGGGCTATTGTATTTCTTATTATCAAAAGAATGATGTTGATAATGTCATTTTAAGTGAGTACCCACAGTTTTCTTATCTTTGGAAGAGTGGTCTGGATGTAATAATTGCTCGTATACATGTATCAGTTAAAACTGCGACCTTATGAAAAAAAGGAGAAGCCTCCCAGAGCCTTGGAAATGGAAATAGAGCTCTTATTCCAACATCCATTTATTCTCTCCCTCTCCCTATTGGGATACCAGTAGAAAGAAAACTTTTATCCTTTCTAATAAGGAGCTGAGTTTAATCAGAGGCGCTGGAAACAAAGGAGAATCCTAGTATTCACTCTAGTGTAGCTCAAGTGAACAATCTTACCGGTAACTTTTATTTTTGGTTTTAGGCCACATCCAGTGGTGATCAGCCGTATTCCTGGCTCTATGCTTGGGATCACTCCCGGTGGGCTCAAAGGATCATACGGGATGCCAGGGATCGAATCTGGGTCAGAGCCTTGTGCAAAGCAAGCACTTCACCTGCTTTTCTTTTTGTTTGTTTGTTTTAATCTCTTTGGCCCCTTAACTGGTAACTTTAAAGACACCAACAAGGGCCGGAGCCATAGCACAACAGGTAGAGAGTTTGCCTTGCAAGCAGCCCACCTGGGTTCAATCCCGGCATCCCATATGGTCTCCCAAGCACCACCAGGAATAATTCCTGAGTGCAGAGCCAGGAATAACCCCTGAGCATTGTTGGATGTGATCCAAAAAAGCAAAAATAAATAAATAAAATAAAATAAAATAAAATAAAAACATGAAAACAAAAAGAAAGACACCAACAATAATTGCTGAGTTATCACACAGTTTTAGGACAATGAAAATCTGCTTTAAGAATGATTCTTTCTTTGGGCTGAAGAGATAGCAGAGCCAGTTTGGAGCTTACATTGCAGATGGTGGACCTGGGCTCAATCCTGGGCACCCAGCATACTCCCCTGAGCCCAACCAGGAGTGATCCCTTAGCATAGCGCCAGGAGGAAGGCCTAAGCACCTCTAGGTATAGCCCCAACCCCACCCTTAAAATAACATTTTTTTTTTTTTTTTGGGTCACACCCAGCGATGCTCAGGGTTACTCCTGGCTCTGCACTCAGGAATCACTCCCGGCGGTGCTCGGGGGACCATATGGGATGCCGGGGATCGAACCCCTGCCAGCATGGGCCGGCCGTGCAAGGCAAACGCCCTACCCGCTGGGCTATCTCTCCGGCCCCTAAAATAACATTTTTTTCTTTAATTAATGAAAGTCATTTTCCAGGGAAGGAGAAGCAGAAATAAAAAGGGAGATGAGCCACAAGTAACCAAAGAGGGTGGAAAGGCAAGTGGCCATCACAGTCTCACGGAAGGGTGTTGGGACCTAAAGGAGGAAAAGTTGAGCGCAGAGGACTGTGGTTTCAGCAAGTCTGGTCCTGGCTGCTCAGGAAGTCAAAGATAAGGTTAGTGACTGAGAAGTTCAAGAATCATTATCATTACAAAGCGGGGACGGGTGGGCAGGAATTCCTGAACTTCTTGGAGAATGTCAATACTCTTGGAATCTGCCTGGTACGGTTTTGCTATTTGAACTTTTCAGGCCAGGTGTTTCCAAAAGATGCTGAGAAAACTCTGTTATCTTAGTTATCCTGGTTTTACTGACTTCCTGCTGCTCAGAGCAGGACCCAGCTGTCTACTGAGATCACCAACACTTTGGAGATTCAGTTGCTCTGACTTTCCAGAAGATGCGATTTTTGCATTTCTTTGCCAGCCCTGCCTGTGCGCTAGTCTGGACTTGACCTTCGTCCAGCAGGCATCGGCCCTGGGAGAGGTTGTGGAGCTGATGAGATAGAACTGACCCGTTTTTACTAACTACAGCCGCATCAGACTGGTAACGCTACACCAGCGTTAGAGCAAGGTGTTGAAGGGGAAGTTGATTCTGTCCCATAATCAAGAAGAAAAGGAGTCAGAGAAAGGATGACATTTCAGGAGATCTAAAAGCAAAAGAGATGGCTTTTCAAGCTAGAGTTGAAAGTCTGCATTACAGGCAGAGTATGGAACAGACAGACAAAAATTAGAGGATGTTGGAGGAAGGACAGATGATTGATGGCTGGCAGAACCCCATACCAGCTCACAGGGAAAAGCAAGAACCTGATTGAGACTGTCAAAAGCTACAGCAGGCTGTGTGCAGACAGCCTAGAGAGCTGGAGCACACGCCTCTGGTCCTACTACCAGCACCCCAGGAACCCACCCGGGAAAGGGAGGGTCCCCTCCCCTCTAAGACCCTCTAGCCCCTCCCCTCTAAGACCCCCAACCCCAAGCTGAGATTAGCTCCTAAGCACTGCCGAGTGTGGGCCCCAAACCAAAATCAATACAATATTTTGCAATAGCAATTTCCTATTCTGGGGTCAAAAAAAAGTATGCCTAAGAAGTGTCCCTTGATGGTCCTGTGTATGTGTGACTTTCTACAAGGTAAGGTGTCAAGGTCGCGGGCGTCTGGGAACGCTTCAGGTGTGTTAGGAAGAAAGATGAATTCACAGAGAATGAATCACAGTCAGATTAGCCTCTACAGCGAAACAGTAAATGCCACCACCTTCCCGGGACCAGCACATCCCTAAACGAGAGACACGCCAGAGGCCCCAACCCCTCATTCCTCCCGGGGCTTTGAAGAACCGAGACTTCACCCCCAAACAGGAGTAAAGGCAAAGGAGCTTCCTCAGGGCCTCCGCTGGAATCAGGTACTTTGTAAGGGACTTAGCGACTTAGCTAAATCTTCACTGACCTATTTGGGAGAAACAATTATTTCCAGTTTGCAGAAGGGGAAACAGAGGCACAGAAAAAATTTGCCAGCATCCAGAGTGTGACTCCATCGGGATCCTCAGAACTCACCGTGTGTTTAAATCCGCAGCTGTTGCAACCTTAGTTGCCCAGCACAGCCATAAAATCTTTTAGAAAACCCAAGAACACCTTTTCCCTGGGCATTTTAAGGATAATACGATTCACACACACACACACACACACACACACACACAAATAATAAAAAAACTTTAATGTTTGTCGGAAGGCTTGAAGGGCACAGCCAAAATCTACACTGACCCAATTGGGGGTGGGGAGAGCGAGGCAGAGAGACAGAGAGAGACAGAGAGAAACAGAGAGACAGAGAGACGAGAGATATGAGAGAGAGAGAGAGTTTCTTTCTCTTTTTTTTTATATGTGTATTACGACCAGTTGGTGTTTCTGAACGCTAGGGCTCCCAGGATCTCTGGTTTGAGAGTAACTTTTCCTTTTAGGACTTTTTTTTTTTTTTTTTGGAAGGGGGTGGGGGAAATGTGGCCTTAATTATGCTACGTCTCAGGCAGCTTAAGGAAGGGGCTGTACTTTCGGGATCCTTCAGAGCCAAGTAAGGGAGGGCCCTCGCTCGCTCGCTCGCTCGCTCTCTCTTTTTAAAGGACCTCGTGAAATAAAAGTGCAGCAGACAAACCTCAGCGATCACTAGCGGCGGCGGCGGCTGGAGGAGCAGAGGAGGAGGGAGGAGAGAGGAGGAGGAGCAGGAGGAAAAGTAGTCGCGGGACCGGCGCCCCGAGCGGCTGGGCGGGCGCTGCTCCCATTCATTAGGGACCCGGCTGCAGGGAAGGTGGCCGAGGCGCGGCGCTGCCCTCCCCTCGCCGCTCTCCAGCCCGGCTCCACAAGTTTCTGCTCGGAATTTGGCTCTTTGCCCCGCTCCAGGACTTTGGAGCGATTTGGGCTTGAGAGCCGCGCACACACAGACGCGCTCGCAGGCACACGCGCACGCACCGCGCCGCTCGGGCTGCAGCGGGGACCACGCGCGCTTCGGGGACTGCGACCCACGGGCTCTGCTGTCGCGGGGCGTCCTCAGGGCAGCCAGCGCCATGCAGAACTACAAGTACGACAAGGCGATCGCTCCGGAGAGCAAGAACGGCGGCAGCCCGGCGCTCAACAACAACCCGCGGAGGAGCGGGAGCAAGCGGGTGCTGCTCATCGGCCTCGACCTCTTCTGCCTCTTCATGGGTGAGCGCCGGCCCCGGGTCCCCGGGCGCTGTCAGTCCCCCTGAGCCCCCCGTAGCCCACTAAAGTGGGGTGCGCGGCCGGGAGTCCGCGCGTCGCCCCCTCCCAGGCCCCCGCGACGTCCCGGCCTGCAAACTGCAATCTGGGGCTGCTTAGACTTTTTCGCGGGCTGCGGAGACGGGCTGTTGGAGACCCAGCTGGGAGCCCGCGGCCAGGTGGGGCCTCGCTCTGGAGAGGGAGGAGGGAGGAGGTGGCACTCGGACCTGGAGCCCGCGGACGGCTGGTCGTTTCCACCGGAGTAAAACGGATCTCCCGGAGCGCCCGGCTGGGGCAGGAGCCGCGCCGCCTTCCCCTCGGCTGTGTGTAAACATCCAGCCCTTCCGCCCTCCGCAGCCCCGCCGCCGACGTGCAGGGAAAATGCTCTCTGCAGAGGCTTCTCCCCCCAAAGGCACCCCCTGCATCGCCTCCCACCGCCCCGCACCCCACCCCCACCTAGCACGGGGCGGGGAAGGGCTCCGTGGAGGCGCGAGGCGGGGCCCCGACTTTTTGTAAACTTTATTATTATTATTGTTATTATTTTGCAATTCCCTTTCTGGCCCCGTGATAGTATTCTCCAGCTCTCGCCCTGCTGAGGCGCTGTCTTAGAGCTCGGAGCCCCTTTCACCGATGGGGAAACTGAGGCATGGCCCACGCCTCCCACGTCATTATTTTGGAAACCTCGTGAAACCGGAGGGCGGTCGCTCGCTCCGCTTGGTCTTTCCCACCCAGCTAGAAGTCAGCGCTAGGCGAAGAAGGGGTGCGAGTTGGAGGGTCTTGGCACGCGGGGCGGGGGGGCTTGCGCGGGGCGGGGAGAAAGCGACGGGTCCGAATCGGCGCTGACGTCCCCCCTTTCCAGGAGCCGCGGTGGGGGGCAAGTCCGCGGGCCCTGTCGCCTGCACGCTGCCCCTTGGCCACTTTAGCTCGGTGCGCCGCCCCTCCGCCAGCACCCCGGGCCTCAGTTTCCTCGGGAGGGAGTTAGTGGCGCGGGCCTGAACGAGATGCACCCCAAGGCCCCTTCCTGCATTAGCAACTCGGATTTGGGCCAGGAGCTGTGCTGCCAACTCCGCTAACTGCAGAAACATCTGTGTTCCCGACTCAGTTCCCCTAAAATAGAACTCCTGCACGGAGGCCGGAGGCCCCCTGAAACGGACTTGTGCACGCAGACCGTGCACACCAGACACGTCTTTTTTTTTCTTTTGCTTTTTGGGTCACACCCGGCAATGCTCAGGGGTTACTCCTGGCTCTGCACTCAGGAATTACTCCTGGCAGTGCTCGGGGGGACCCTATGGGACTCCGGGGATCGGCCGCGTGCAAGGCAAACGCCCTACCCGCTGGGCTATCGCTCCGGCCCACCAGACACGTCTTGACCAGGGGCGCTCCCGGCCTTGCTTTCCGGAAGCTTCGGTGCCTGCGTCTCTGCCTTGACTTGTTCAAAGTCAGTTCCCTGCGAGGTCTGGAGAGTTTAGAAATAAGATCTCAGAAGGGCGCTTCGTGCCCGTCCTCCCCTCCCTCCACCCCCCCACACACACACACTACCCTCCATCAATCACAAGGGACTCAGGGGAGAGGGATACTTATTCCGGGGGCGACCCCCCCACACACCCCACACACACCTCTTTACTGAAATCCAACATTTAGATGCTAGGTGTTGGGCCCGGGGCCACCTTCCACAAGTGCTGACTAAATATCACGCACAGAAGGAAGATGAGTACTTAAAATCTCCCTGATGTTGGTAAAAGCCCCTCCTGGTCCAGGGGAGGCTTGGGAAACACTAGCCTCAAACACATTGCCTCAAACACTAGCCTCAAACACTAGCCTTCAAACACATTGGAAGCTGTTTGCTGTAAGCTGCCCGGGTGTGGAGCTGGAGGTGAGTGAGCTCTCTCGGGAGCGGAGGGTGAGAGGGCCTCTCCTACTGTCTACTCGCCGGTGAGGCCATGAGGAAAAGCCCAGCCAGGTTGGCAACAGTCTTTACACAGTTTCGTTGTTCTCCTCCCTTCTGCGCCTGCATTCCAGAAGGCAGTCCCAAGAGATAGTGGCTTCCTAAGCCCGGGAGACAAGTGTGTAGGAATTTGCAAAAGACACACCTATCTGCCGTAGTTTAACCGGGAAACAGAACCAGCCGATTGCAGTTTGTGCTGAAGGTGTAGTAAGGTGTGTGTTTACACCTTTCAGGTGTAAGGTGTCTCAGCTTCCAGTCCACACCCCAGCTAAGAAGCTCGACTCTTCTGCTTCTTCACATTTGGGCTGCTTGAGCAAGTGACTTTGAGGACCTCAAAAGATAAAAAACAAACAGTAGCCAGAATTTTATTGAAAGAGGCACATTATTAACCATCTGAAGAGTATGTCTTGTAGTAAAACCATGTCCCTATAGTGGCCAACTTGGGTCATTTTCAGTGTTCCTTTCTAAGTGCCTGTCCTGTGTACAGGCCCAGTGACAACATCACACATTTGCTACCTAACACTAGGAAAATGCATCAGGTAGAGACATGTGGGAGAAATTTCTGCAGAACTCTATTCAGCTTCCAAAAGTAAATTAGTAACACAACACACAATTTTAATATTCCGTATACCACCACAGTCCTAAAAGTTGTTTCTACTTGGTTTGCTTTTTTGCTAAGACTGAGTTGGATTTAACTTTTTTGTAAATAGTTTATTGATCATATGGTCTGGATTACAGGGCACTAGTATGCGTGTGTTTCCCAAAGAAACAGCTTTTTTTGGCGTTTATTCTCTAGCAATATACCAAGCTCTATCTCTTTGTATCTGGAAAAAATAAAAGCTGATGCACTGTATAAGTGTTATGTAAGTGGAAATATGCCAGCGGTTAAACTTGTTTCACATACCTTTTGGGGAATATTAAAAACTGGAAAAAAACAAAAGTCCACTCTGGCTGGACGGCCCATGGAATCTGGAGTTAGACTTTGCAGAGGGAAGCTATCTTTGTTGACAGATTGCTTTTATAAATACAATTTGGAACTTTGCACAGCAGGTTTTTTTTTTTTTTTTCTGAAATTGATTTTGTTTTCGTTTCAATTAAGAAATGTTTGTCCTCCTGTCTTTGCTGCCTGGGTCTGGTATAGGCGCTTCCTTGAAAGGAGCAAAGACTCTGCCCCAGGCAGGAGGCGGAGCCTCAGCTGTCTTTCAAGCTAACTCTTCTCTTTTTATCCTTTTGAAGATTCAGATTACAGATGAATAGTTCAGTGTAATTTCTAAGGCAAGAAACTCTCCGTATATAAACAATTTTGTTCTGCTTTAGGGACTAAGCTATTGTATAAATCTTGGCCCTTGTGAAACCACAGTGTGTTGTGGTTCTTTTTTGTGTAAGCTGGCTGATGGACTCTTCACCTTAATATGAAGCGGGATCGCTCCATTTTACAGATGAGAACACCAGGGGCCGAGAGGAAGGCCCAAGATTCCCACTGAATTCTATTTGGTGTGATCACCAGTGTTCAGTAATTATGAGGGGATTCCTCCTGGCTTTGCTTTCCTGTTTGAAACTCAAGATTCCCACCAGAAGACCTGGAGCTCATTCTACAGAGGCTTCTGCCTTCTCCCACAGTTCTCGGTTACTTATTTGCACCAGAACTGGCGGATACAGGCCTTTGAACTCCCTTTTCGTGGTAAGATGAGGTTTCGTTGTTCTTTGGCTTTTGCACTTAGTTTAGTACTGAGTTGGGGCAGCCTTTCGAGCCCAGAAGATAGGAGCTCCCCAGAGATGCCCAACAGTACACAGAGGCCGAGACTGAGTAAATCCATACTGGCCCTTTGCTGTTGCCCCTCCCTTCCCCCGGGTGTTTTTATTTCATACCCTCTTCTGACTCCTGCTCTTGAATGAGGAGAAGCTTACAGACAGGCCTTGTTTTTTTGTCTCGATGACACTGGTCAAAGCCCTTAGTCCTTAGTGGTGACGAGAATATACACTACATGGCACCGCTGAGAGGATCAGGGAAGAATTATTCGATATGAGAGTTATCTAAGATCTCTCTCAAGACTTAGACAAATGCAAGAGATTCCTAACCTGGAGCCCGGGAATAAGGTTTACTGGCTGTCTTCATCTCCTGTGGCTTAAAATCGAATAGGTAGAGACCATGACGGTCAGCCTCAGAAATGTACAGTGTACAGATCCCGAACACTTTACTCCAAATAAGAGAATGTTTCACATTTGCACAGAAGCCAGAGGTAAGGTGATTTCTATTCACTGTTATCTAAACTCTAGGTGAGAAGCAGCAGAGTTTGAAGTATTGAAAACTCTCATTACAGAGGGCTCTTCTCTCCAGAAAGACTGGGACATCTTTTAGGAACTAATCTATTGTATAAATCATGGCCCTTGCGAAACGACAGTGCATATGTGGTCTTTGTTGGTCTAAAGGAGATGCTTGGTGCCTGAGGAAGGGATGGGGAGAGAGTCAGGAAGCAGGTAGTGATCGCTTTCAGCTGGATACCTTGCCCCATTCCCTAACCAGGGAAATCACCGAGTTGGTGAAATGGGTGAAGGCAAAAGGAAAGGTCAAACCAGTAAAACTAGAGAATTTGAATAGTCTGCAATGCTCTCGTTGGGCGACTCTGGAACTTCTGGACAGAAGCATCCAGAATGTTTTTTGGACATTATTTGATTTGCACTTAAGTAGCTGAGATAAAATCTTAGAACTAGTTGCATAGAAGGGACGGGTACATAAACACGTCATGTGTTATTATTAAACAATCCGCTCATAATAGAGAGGAAGGCAGTGTGGAGGATCGTGAAGAGACAGGCTCGGAGTTGGAAGCTTCAGGTGGCAGGTTGTGGACAACTTGGTTGTCCGCGAATCACTTGCGCTTTTGGCTTCAGTTGGAGGGACGATGCGTCATGATCCCAAGACCGAGATGGCAGCGCCGTGTGACTGATTTCTAGGGGAGAGGAGTGATCATGTCAGTTGCTCACTCACACACTGAGCAGCTGTCATATATGAGGGCTGACTTTGTGTAGTCACCACATCTGGGGTGACTTTGAGAAGACTCATTGGACTGGCCTTGGTTGGTTTCTTGACCACAGCCACAAAGGGAAGGGTCAAGTTCAGCTCTCGGGGAGTTCGAGCTTCACGCCATATTGAGCCTGGGAGGTACTGTGTTAGAAACAGTCATGCTTCTCTTGGACCATTCACCATCTATGAAATTATTGTGACCTTTACCAAAGAATGCTGACCTTAGCTGAGATTCGTTCATACGTTCGTGCGTGGTGTTTTACCAGATTATCCAGAATACTAGAGAGTGGCAAAAAGTTCCTTTGCCAGGATGTGTCTTTCTCCTGCTTCTTGAAGTTGATAGCAATCACCTGTGGACAGGAAAGCAGGCACATGTTCAATAACCAACAGTTATTTAAAACATAGACTTGGTGCGTGGTAATAATAAAGTCTGTTTTTTAATAACTGTTCAGTCTTGAGAACTAAATCTGTCATGTGACCCACAGAGTAGAGACCCCGATTTTCAGTAACAAGTTGGGGAACTGCCGACCCAGGCAGCCTGCATGGGTTGAAATACAGAAGGAGGGCCTCAGTTTAGCAAATTTTGCTATGGTGGAATTACTTTGTTTTTGAACTCTGCTTCTTCATGGTCCTGAATGGTCAGTTGTTTTCTGTTCCTGACTCTTCATCCTTTCTGTTCTCACCTGCTCTTAAAACGAATAGTTCTATGTGGGTCCCAGCTGCCTTTGTGGGTGACCGCTAAAGCCAAGTGGGGTCCTTTTCCTCTTTTAGCTCTTTGGACTTCCTGTCCCTTTGGGATTCTTCACCCCTTCCTGAGCAGTTGTTTGAGCTGGCTAGCCCAGATGGTAGCAGCATGGGGCTAATGAGACCATCCTCAAGGGCATTTTTTCTGAGTGGGCAGTTATGTTTATGGAGGAACCCAACCCTGGATGTCATGTTGCTTCAGCCTTTGGGAACTAATCTTTTATTTGGGGGATGCCCACTACGTCAGCATTTCACGAACTCTTCCAAGAGGGAAACCCATGCAAGTGTGAAACAGATTTTTTCGGCTTCTTTTTGGGGGCTGGAGTGTGCATAGACTGAATTTGACTAAGGGATTCTGCATTTTATTTTGGTTTTAGCTTCTGGGGGAATTTCGAGTGCCACCCAGTGGTGTACAGAGGCTACTCTGGGTTCTGTTTCGGAGACTTTCTCCTGATAGTACTTGGGGGTGCCGGGGGGTCAACCCAGGTGCTCTGCAGGCAAAGCATTTGCTCTGGCCAGGTGTACTAGCTCTCTGGATTTTGTGGGGCATTTTTTTTGGGGGTTACACTGGCAATGCTCAGGAGTTACTCCTGGTTCTGCACTCAGGAATTACTCCTGGCGGTGCTCAGGGGACCATATGGGATGCTGGGGATTGAACCCGGGTCGGCCGCGTGCAAGGCAAATGCCCTACCCGCTGTGCTATCGCTCCGGCCCCTGGATTTTGTGTTTTATAAAGAGCTTCAGGAGTTTTTTTTTTTCTGTCCAGTTTAAGAATCGTGATGTTGTTCAATGGGGCATAGAATTATGGGAGGTCTTTTGGCCCCTGTGTTGAGTGCCTTGGCACTTCCTGCATTATAATTTATACTTGGTGAACCTGTCTTGTACGCTTTTTTTCCTACTATTTGTTGGTAATGTTCGGAGCCACACCCAGCGTTACCCAAGAGTTACTCCTGACTCGGTGCTTGGGTATTACTTGTGTTGGGCTTCTTGGACCATGTGGAAACCCAACATAAAAATCCTGCAGTCTGAGTCTTGGAACCATCTCCCCAGCCCCATGCACTTGCCATTTTTTTTTTTTTTTCAGTAAAGTATATCAAACTTGTTATATGCAACACTTTCAAAAGGAAGTCTTCCCTCTGGGGCCTTGCCTCAAGGTCTCCTGGGATTTTTGATGCAGGGACATGTATCTTCTTACTGCTGGGATACTGGGATTTGTATGTATTTACAGGTCCTAAACCGAGCTTTGTAGCTAAGTTGCCAGGCAGATGACTGTTTTGGGTAAGTAAGGTGCTATTGCTATCTATAAAATTTTCTTTTTTCCCCTGTTTTATTTGGGGAGGCACACCCAGCAGGGCTCAGGGTAACTCTTGAAACTCTCCCTGCTCTACTATAGCTCTGGCCCTATGAAATTTTCTTCGGAGAATTTGAAGTTTCTGTATGAGTGAAGAGTGAAGGGAATAAATTAGGTTCCCAGTGGGCCTTTCCAAGAAGGAGGGGAACTTTTTCTTCCGGGAGTCATTTTAATATTTGTAATGTCATCACTGGCCTTACAATAGAGGCAGACGGGACTGCAGGCAGCTGACAGGAAGCATCCATGTCACACCTGTTACTTGCCATGGCCAGAAACTCTGATTTCCAGGTCTTACATGTCCATGGGCAGAACATTACTCAACTCTGCATCAAAGCGAGTGGCATGGCAAAGTATTAGAGAAATAGTATACGCTCTGGGTTTATCCTGATTTGGGGGTTCTTTTTGGGGGCATTGGGCCATACCCAGAGGTTCTGGGGGCTTGCTCCTGGCTCTGTGCTCAGGGATTAGTTCTAGAGGTGTTTGGGAGAGCACTTGTGGTACTGGGGATCTAACCTGGGTCGGGTGCATGCAAGGCGAGTGCCTTACCCACTATACTGTCTCTCGGCCCCCAGATTTGGGCTTGAAATGCTTAGAGGCATGGTTGGGGCAAAAAGTTTCCTCGTGTACGAAAAAGTGACAAGTGGAGTGTGACATTGTGTCTGGCGCTGTTCCACTATAGTTGTGACCCTGAAAGTGGAAGACAAACTGGAAAGCATTAGCTTGTAGCCAGGCACTCTCCATGGGAGAGACAGGGTTTTGCAGAAATAATTGCAAGAAGAGCCCAGAGTGGACCTCTCTGGGGACATAATGAAGAAAATTCCATTAGAAGAGTTTTTCATCACTAAGATTCATGGGATCTTAGATTTTTAATTTTTACTAATAATTTATTTTTTTCTTTTTTGGGTCACACCCAGCAATGCTTAGGGGGTTACTCCTGGTTCTGCACTCAGGAATTACTCTTGGCAGTGCTTGGGGGACCATATGGGATGTCGGGGATTAAACCGGGTCTGGCCATATGCAAAGCAACGCCCCTACCCGCTGTGCTATCATTCCAGCCCCTACTAATAAAATTATTTAAAACATTTTACTTGAATCACCGCGTGATACAGTTATAAAATTGTTCTCGTTTGGGTTTCAGTCATACAACGTGCTAACACCCATCCCTCCACCAGTGTGTTCCCAGCCTCCCCTGTTCCTCATCTTTATTTATTTATTTATTTATTTATTTATTTATTTATTTATTTATTTATTTATTTGCTTTTTTGGGTCACACCGGCGATGCTCAGGGGTTACTCCTGGCTCTGCACTCAGGGAATCACTCCTGGCGGTGCTCGGGGACCATATGGGATGCCGGGGATCGAACCCGGGCCGGCATAGGCCGGCCAGCGTGCAAGGCAAACGCCCTACCCGCTGGGCTATCGCTCCGGCCCCTGTTCCTCATCTTTAGAATTTGAACATATCTTGAAGATTTCATTCGTTATCAAGAATGAAAAAATTATCATAAAAATTTCTCAGGGCCAGAGCACATAGGGCGTTTGCCTTGCATGCGGCCAAACCGGGTTTGATCTCAGGTATCCCAGATGGTCCCTTGAGCACCACCAAAGTAATTCCTGAGTACAGAGCCAGGAGTAACCCCTGAGCATCGCCTGGTGTGACCCAAAAATGAAAAAAAAATCTGTCAGAAAGTGAGCACGGTAAGGTTGGGAAGATCCGAGAAGGAACACATAGGCCTTATGGGATTTGCTCACTATTATTAGCTACATATCCTGAGGAGAAAGCTGAAACAATATGTGCTCTGTGAACCTGTGAGGCCATGGGCTGTTTGTTGTGTGACACATAGTCACTCTGTCACAGCGGTTATCTTTCTCACTGTGCCCTGGTCAGGAGTATGTGTCCAGTGAAAGAAAAGACCGGAGAACCCATCAGGCCTTTCTGCCATTTTGCTTCCCTCCTGTTCATCAGTTTGAAATTTGATATCTTTCCTGAGGTAGTTCTTCAGGGAGTTCTAAACTCTTCTTTCTCTTGTCCATATCAATTGAGAGGAACAAGTTAAACAGGTTTAACTTTTAATCCAGATCAGTTGAGGTTCCTTGAGCGAGGTCAGATATGTGGGACAAGTTTGAAGGATGAGGCAGTTTTTTGATATATCACTTCGAACTGGCAACTTGCTCTGGAAAGTGCTTATTACCACAGATCCCTGCCAGCCAATTTGAATGGAACAGACGCCATCTTTTTCAAAGGACATAGCCCAGGAGAGAAGAAAAAGAACCCATGGTTTCTAAGCTTTTTAAAAAAAAAAACCAAAACAATGTCTTTCATCCACCTCTTGAGAGGGAAATGTTTCTTTTGAGGAGAAAACCGAGACCCAGATTAAATAATCTTCTTAAGCATTAATTGGCCACTCCCCAACTTTCAGTCAGCTGCGCCAGGTTCTCAAACACCCTTGTGAAACTCTTCTTTTTCCCCGAATCTGGGCTAAGTGACGATCTATGACCTGCATTTAAACTCCCCCATTTAAAATAGATCCTAACCTTGGGGCCGGGCGATAGCCCAGCGGATAGGGGGCGGTTTGCCTTGCACGCGGCGGCCTGTGCCGGCCCGGGTTCGATCCCCGGCATCCCATATGGTCCCCCGAGCACCGCCAGGAGTAATTCCTGAGTGCAGAGCCAGGAGAAACCCTGAGCATTGCCGGGTGTGACCCAAAAAGCAAAAAAAAAAAAAGAAAAATAGATCCTAACCCAAGGAGGAAAGCTTTGAAAGAAACTTGTTGATGTCTGTGCACTTTTAAAGTATACATTGCAATCAGGGTATTGATGGTGTGTTTTAGAGGTTTATCACAAATTAACAAAATTATATGCCTAGAGAGTTTTGCAGAGAAATGCAAATCAGGGTAAGCGCCTTGTCATAATAAGTGGTAAGCCTTGTTCCTGTTTATGCATCCCAAAAGCATACACTAGATGATTACTTTCACACGAAACTCTTCTAGTTGATGGGAAATTTATGCCACCCTCCACTTGAATTAGTTTGCAACGCCGATGTAATTTGGAGAGAGGCTCTCTGATCAAATTGGTGTTTGTACTAGTTTTTCTAGCAAAGGGTTTATTTTCCATTGGTGTTTCTGGAGCACCTGCTAGATGCTCAACCCTTGGGTTCTTTGCCTTGTAAGAATCATCGGGCAGCAAATGGGAAACAGACTTTTGCATTTGTGACACACAGTGAGTGAAAGGTCTTGGGAGAGGTAAGAGAGGACCTGGAGATGCTTGGAGTGTCTAGGACTGATGAAGACAGAAAACTTCGTGTTTGATGGCATGAAGTTGGGTCTTACAAGAGAAGGAATAGTCCATCAGCCACGAAAGAAAACAGGGTCGCTGATCCTCCCTTGCAAAAGAACTGGGAGATAAATGGAAATAGGGCCATGTTTGGGAAGCGTGAATAGAAGCCGGAGTGGAGGTTTTTGGTTTGTTTGTTTTTGTTTTTACTTTTCGGGTCACACTCAGCTAAGCTCAGGATTACTCCTGGCTCTGTACACAGGAATTACTCGGGTCATGCTCAGGGGACCATATGGGATGCTGGGGATGAACCTGGGTCTGCCATGTGCAAGGCAAATGCCCTACCCGCTGGACTATAGCTCTGGCCCCTGGAGTGGAGGTTTTGTGTGTTTCCATTATGTGGGGGCAAGATGATGACTCTGAAGATAATTAGAAGAGGCCAAGCCCCTGCGAAGGGGACTGGAAAGAATCCATCAGCTAAGAACTCAAACAGAGGGCCCGGAGCTATAACATCATGATGTAAATCCTGAGTGTAGAACCAGGAATAACCCCGAGCATTGCCAGGTGTGACCCAAAAAAAGCAAAACAAACAAACAAACAAACAAAAAAAACAGAGCTAATGTAAAGCTGCACCTTTATCTTCTTCTTTTTTTTTTTTTACTATGGAAAAGCTCATATAGAAACCAATCATGGGAGTGTTTCGTAGAGGTGAATTGCTGGGTTATATGACAATTCCATGTTGAAGTTTTTAAGGAATTGCCAGACTGTAGACATGTTGTAGGTTAGAAAAATTAGAAGCAGGAGTGTGGGGCTGGCGGTGGGAATACAGATAAGTCATGCGATGCTTGGAATGAATGTAGTTTCCTTTTTTTTTTTTTTTTTAATATGTGCACACCACATTGGGTGGTGTCGGAGGGTGGAGCAGGCAGACAGGCTCACATAGGCGCAGCATGGGCAAGTTCTATCACTCCAACTCCCTCCCGGCCCCTCTGGGAACCTCTGGAGGAGGGTCGGGTAGGGTTTGTGTCTGAGTGGAGGGAAAGTAGGGGCTGAGGAGGAAGCTGGACAAGCTGGTTTGGAGGAAGATAAAAGTGGCTCCGCAGTGGACCTGGAAGAAAAGGATGAGTGTGAAGGAGACGAAGGTCCTTCCTGAGCTATTTGGGAACCTCCAAGCAGGAGTTGCCACGTCCTACACAGATGCTTTAAATACAGCGTTTGTAGAAGACTTATGAAATCTCCGCGTTACAGGATGGGTCAGTGCTCCTTCATGTTCAGAACCTTCTTAGAAAGAAAAGATTATACTCTTCAGATTTTTTTTTCTGTGGTATGGTGGAGCACTCAGAAACTTTCTACTCCTTAAACGACCTATAAAATAAATGGGAAATAAGAAACCCTTTTGGATTAGAGAGATGCTTTTCCTTGGAATGCGGTGGCTTTTAAAAAAGTTTTGTTGTGATAGAATTTACCTGTCATATGATTTATTCAAGCGTGATCTTTAGCTTTTAGTATATTCTCATATATTGGAAAATGTTGGGCCACCATCACTGCAATCAATTTTAGAACATGTTCGTCACTGCAGAAATAGATTTCTGAACACTGATATTTACTGTTATTTACCTATCAGTGTGCGTGTTAGGAGTGGGGTACAGGGTCAGATGATTCCCTCAGTGCCCAACTCTTCTCCATAGTGACTGCAATATATTAGAAATGTTGTTAAAATGTGTATGGGAAACAATGCAAACGTTTTGACGGAAGATCTTTGGAATTAGCACATTCATGAAATCGCTATTATTAGGGTGCGTTTTTCCACAGAGAAATGTTTTAAATCAGGTTGGTAGTGTCGCTGAATTCAAGATGGTGGAGGGGAGAATAGTGAAGGTGGATTAATGCCAGGTGGGCTGGTAGATTTGCTTCCTGGCCAACAGCAACTTCCCTAAACAGGGATGTAACCAGTACATTCTGGCCTCAGCAAAATGACCGGAGATCTTCAGAGTTCCTTGAATTAGTTGAAATGCAAGCATCATTATTAAGAGGGCTAGATTCTTGGTATTTGCTTTGTTATGTTTAAAACCTTGAAATCTAATCGTTGTGCTAATGTTGATTATTTCTTTTTCTCCTGGGCTGTACATGGTTAGGGAGACGATTTTCCTCTCAGAAAATTGAAATTACCATGCAGTTAGTTATTTGTTGAACTCCCAGACTGGGAACTAGAGATATAGTATTATTCACAAGCAAAACCTTTCCAAATTAGTTGGAGCACCAAGCTGTAAATTGTCCTAAAAATGAAATAAGCATGAAAATCCAACCACAATATTAAGGAGGGTGAGGGAAAAGTTCTCACTTTTTATTGTAAGAAGCTTTAGATGGTATCATGCTTAATCCTTCCTATTACAGAATATGGTTAGACATTGGTAATCTGGAATTTCAAGTCAGGGAAAGGAAGTGGTTGCCCAAGTTCAACAGCTAATTTGTATTGGGTGACTGGGATTTGGATTCAAATTTAAGAATGCCCTTGACTAATAATGATCAAGTCCTCACCAAGTCCTGTCTTGGGGTTCAGCGGTGTACATGCGTTCTCTATTTCACGCTTTCAGTGAACCTGAGCATGCTAGCATTATTTTCAGCCAAGGCTCAGAGAAGTTAAACAGAACTTCCCATGAGTGATGCAGAGTTTGAGAGTCGGGGTCAGACCTCAGATGTCTGCTCGTGAGACCATTCTTAGCCCCAGACTCTGTGGCTTTGGTTCTCCTTGGGTTCTGAGGCCCAGAAATCTTGGACCATGACTATTTGCGGGCTTTCACATTGGCAAATGATGAATGGACCAATGTGAGGTAGAGCTGTAAACCTCACCCTGTACTCTCTGGACCCATAAAGGACGATTAGGATCATTGCAGGCTACTTGGACTATTTTTCAGAACTCACACCTCGCTCACAGAACTATACATACATTCATCTATGACTGACTTGCCGAGAGAAACCCAGAACAGCAGACTCTATTTTTTCTTTTTGGGTCACACCTGGTGACACTCAGAGGTTACTCCTGACTCTTCATTCAGGAATTACTCCTGGCAGTGCCTCGGGGGACCATAATGGGATGCCAGGATCTAACCAGGGTTGGCCATGTGAACGCCCTACCCTCTGTGCTATCGCTCCGGCCCCAGCAGCCTTTTTCTAGACTAGTGGTTTCAGTGCTGAATGATATGGGTTAGTTCAGTCCATCTTGCTGGTTACTTCTGCTCCTGAGCAGGTGAAATTGTCACTTTCTAGGTTGTGTGGGGGGGGGGGGGTCAGAGGGTTGTGCTGGGTCTTACACACGCAAGGCATGAACTCTAACATGGAACCACATCCCTGGTCCAAGTTTCTCTCCTTTGATGAACAGAAATGGACCTAGAATTTATTGGTTAAAAACACTTTCAAGATATCACAGCGGGTCAAGAAGGAACTGGTGATGGAAAGGTTGGACATGCATTGCAAGCAGTGTGTGAGGGGATTGGAAAGGACTGAAAACCTCTGGGTCCCGGCATCCTGTGGATGGTTTCCTAAAGGGAGGAAAGAAGAGGGAGGTTGGATGTGAACTAGGCCTTTGTCACTCTGGTCAGCCTGCAGTAGCACAGGCCTCTGCCTCAGGCTCTGACTGCTGTGGTCTGTTACCTCAATGGGTCACTTTTGAGAAACGTCATGCTTCTCTGGTCAGAGGCCGGGGATGTGGTGCCTTCCTTAAGTGCAGTAACCAGAACTTTCCCTCGTAACTTCTCCACAAATGACCCACATTGTTGTAAAGTTCTCAACCACTGACAGGAAGTGGCAGAAATGTTGTTCAGCCACAGAAGATTCCATTAGATTCTTTCTTGAAGATTATTTTGGGGCACACCCAATTGTGCTCAGGGCTGACTCGTGGCTCTGCACTCTGGGATTTCTCTTAGTGGGCTCAGGGGACTGAATGGGGTCACCCTGGGTCAGACACCTACAAGGTAAGCATGATCCCCACTGTGCCATTATCTTGCCCCAAAAATTCCATTGTCCAGAATTATTTGACCAGATCAATTTGACCCCAGAGCTATGGAGGGATGTTTGATACGTTATTTATCATCATGGTGTTTGTCTTGCCGTCCACTTGGCCTTCCCAGGTATCTTGGTGGTCCGAGTAGTGCCTTATTTTGGCTCAAGGTGCCCACAGACTTCATAGGCGCTTCCAGGAATTTGTTTTAAAGAAACAAAGGTATCACTAACTTCCAGTCTTTTGTTAGTGGGTGTCTCATGTAAATCTGTTTGGAAAGTGTTGTAATCACTAGGTAAGGGGCTAGAGATTCATTCACCCTAGAACACTCATTACTTTCGAAGGCCTGTGCCCTAGGCCCTCGGGGAGTGCAAGAGTTCCCCGGGGCTGGTTGGGAAATTCAAATGCCTTTCTGTATTCAAAATACAGGTCTTTTAGTAAGTTGTCTGGTTTTTAGGTTTAATATTCCTAAGGCCGCTGGAGAAACTACAAAAGTTTTCATGATGATTTTACCTCCAATTATTTGTCTGTGGTTGTGTTGGCCTCCACTGTGAAATTTAAATGTTTTGTTATTACTCATTCCTCTCACGGACTAGTTCCACCCAGTGATAATGTATGCAGCCAAGAAAGCCTGAATTTAAATATCCTGGGCTTGCCTCAATTAATTTTTCTCATTCTTCATACAAGATCTCCAGCCCTGAAAAAAGCCAACAAAACAAAACACAACCCAAACCGCCACACCCAGTATATCATTCTCCAAATGTCAACCGGAAAAAATGGCTGGGAAAGAATATTTTTTGAATCCTTACCCTCTAGACAGACACATTCACGAATCCCATGAGATTCTAGGAGCTTGCCAGGGAGATACTGCTTGAACTGATGACACAGCCAAGGCCTCTTCTACCTCCCTGAAAGGGTGAGTCTCTCACTGGGAATCCCACAGTTGGAGACACTCATACTGGTACTCCCGCTCCATCACCGGAGAATGCTGCATTCACACTTAAGCAGACTCATATTTTCACCGGTCAGCCTTGAAGCATGCCAGCAAGTTTGAGATTAATTTGCAGGCCTTGTAATGTGTCCCAGTTTGAGGGAGTTTTAAAGCCCTTTAATTCATTGTAGTTATAGTGAGATGGGACTCAGAACCTCTAAGGTTGGAAATCAGAGAGCTTGGACTTGATTGAAAATTTCTCTGGCAGGCATCAACATAAGGGACGTCCGATACGTAGGAACTGTCTTGAATTTCACAATCGCATGGAGAGGGTAGGAGGATGGAATTCCTGTCAGTGTTCTCGGAACCTGGTCAGGAATGCTGGCCTCAACTCTTTGGTGGATGGTGCGAGTGTATTAATCCTTCAACTAGTTAATTACTAGCAGAGATTGTTAATCGGTAGCAGAGATGACTGACTAAGATTCCAGGGGAGGAATCCGGTTCCAGCAAGGACCAGGCATCCATTTGGATTGTAAATATGTCAAAGAGAATCTCTGTGCTGGGTCTGTAGGGCCTCTCTGAGTCTGAAGGCGCTGGGAAAGAGGAATTCTTTGTCAGTTTCATGCCGGAATGAAATGACATTTCTGCAGAGCCACCTCGGATTATATTGTTCATTTTTTTATCTGTCTCCCTCCCAAGGAGGAGCCAGAATAGTGCAACATTTTGAGTGAAGTAGCCTCCGCTTTGCTGAAGGCTCTGTGTGTTTCCCAGGCTATTATTGTAGAGCTCCTATTCAGCTGGGTTTGAATGGCAGCGTGATTACCATGAGAGCCAGTACAGAAAGTAGGTCTTCCCCCTTCGTAAAAGAAGTTTTGTGGCGTTTCTTTTTCAGACTGTGCTGGCAACGAAGCTTTGACAAACACAGACCCCTACAAGAGCTAAATAGGAATTAGAGCAGGCTCGTTTTGTACCCATCCTGCCCGCTCGGAATGCAGAGTAGCCACGCAGCTGGGAAGGGCACCTCAGATCATGGCAGGCAAAGCAAGGGCTGATCCTCCCCTACAATGAATGGCAATGACCTTACGACTAATGAGAAACTGTATCTGTGGTCATTGACCATCTCTGTTTTCAGAAAATTGCAGATGAGGCGGTTTCTGGGAGTCAGCTTTCTGCCCTCACTCTATTGAGGGAAATTCAGAGCACCCAGGGAGCTAGAGGAACTAAAGAGATGGAGCCTGTCCTCCAAGACCAGGTGAGAAAATAGATACACAATCAGCCCTTGGAGAAAACATGACCAGGTGTCTGGAGCTGATAATTAAATGCAATTTTTTTTTTTGGTCACACCCGGCGATGCTCAGGGGTTACTCCTGGCTCTGCACTCAGGAATCACTCCTGGCGGTGCTCGGGGGACCATATGGGATGCCGGGATCGAACCCTGGCCGGCACAGGCCGGCCACGTGCAAGGCAAATGCCCTACCGCTGGGCTATCACTCCGGCCCCAGATGCAATTTTTTAAATACAGTGTAAGTGGCAGCTGGATGCTGATCGGGAACCCAGTTCGAGCTTTGCTGAATTTGCTTGGTGACCCTCCCTCTCCTCTCTCTCCCACCTGGAAAATCATTGCCACTTTAGGAATTAATAATAATATGATGAGAGTGATGATTCATTCCTTGCCTGCCTCTTATGGCTATTGAGCTTAGCAGTATGGTGGTCCCATGTATTGAGAGGAAAATGCTTGGGATCTGTCAGGTTATAGTTAGAGAGAGGTTTATAATGTCTTCTGAAGCTACCCGTGTTGTATTTGATATGCCAAATACCAGTAGCAGTTATAGACCTCATTCCGGAATGGATTGAGGCTCTTTATGTTCCTGGAACAAGCAGATGCCCTTGGGCTCTACTAGCATGAGACAGGACAGATGGAGATGTTACTGGGGGCCCGCTCGAGCAAATCGATGATGAACAGGAAGACAGGTTTATAATGTCTCCTGAATATCTCTGGAGAGAGGTTTATAATGCTCCCATGGCAGCCTTTATTAAGGAAAGTTGAAGTTGGAGTGTATTCGAAGGAATGTTCTTTCTCGGCTTCTCCTTGCCTTCAGATTGCCCTGAACTAGGAGACCAGAATCCTCCCCTGGAGGAAAGTCCCCCAAATCAGGAGGAATCTGGATTCATATCCTAACTTTATTACCAATTCACCACTGGGTCCCGTGGTCTCTCCCTAGGTTGTGCCCCTTTACATGCACCTGGGGCCTGGATCTGAGGGCATGTCTCTGTAGGTTTTATTTTTATTTATTTATTTATGTATTTATTTACATATTTATTTATCTATCTATTTATTCATTCGTTTGTTTATTTTGCTTTTTGGGTCACACCCAGCAATGCTCAGGGATTACTCCTATCTCTGCACTCAGGAATTATTCCTGGCAGTGCTCAGGGGACCATATGGGATGCTGGGGATCGAACCTGGGTCGGCCACGTGCAAGGCAAACGCCCTATCCACTGGGCTATCACTCCAGCCCCTAGGTTTTATTTCTTGGCAGGATGGTCTCTTCTCTCCCATGTTTCCTTTATACAACAGAACCCTGGAATTACTCAGGACAGCGATTCTGCTTCCCTAGATCTTTCTCTTTTGAGCAGGACTTTTGTGGACCCGCACTGACCGTTGAACAAATTTCTTAGTCTATTAAGGTCCCTTCAGAATCTGGCTTTGCTTCTGCACCCATCTTTCCCCCACTCTGCTTTGTGTCTTTTCCTTTTTATGGGGGGAGGAGGGGTGTGTGTCACACCCGGCGATGCTATGGGTTACTCCTGGCTCTTCGCTCAGGAACTACTCCTGGCGGTGCTGGGGGGACCACCCGGGTCGGCCAGTGCAAGGCAAACGACCTACCCGCTGTGCTATGGCTCCGCCGCTCCCAGGCTTTGTGTCTTTAACCAAACATCTATCTGGTGGCGCTTCCAGGCTCTTCCCTTCTTTTGCTCAGTCTGTGCTACTTTCCACTTGGAACGTAGTTCAAGGGCCACGCCCTCCGTGAAGCCTTTCCTGATTTCCTCTGGGAAGAATTAGTTTTTCTTTGGGCCCCATAACCCTTTGTGTTGACCTTCCCCAGGCACACATTTTGGTGTGCTTTACAGTTTTGTATAGTTTCATTTGAACCTATGATGACTTCCTTATAAATAATACATGCGCAAAAGTTTTTATTGTGGAAATGTCAATAAAAAGCTATTTTAGAAAATACCAGAAATACCAAGAAAAATAGCATGTTTGTTGCCTACGCACTCACCAATCTGAGGATACCATTTCTCTTTCTATAAATAGCAAATGACTATTAAGCATAATTATAAAGCTACACCGGGTGCTTATTAATACTGCCTGCAAGTCAGTGTGACAAAATGGAAAAAAATCTTTTGCTTGCTAGAGTTTGTAGAAGCTCAGATTAAAGTATGAACTGACCTAAGAGTGTTGGGAGAATGTCACTAATTAAAATTGCTGCTGGGCATTTTAAGTTCAACTTTTCATTTTCATTTTTCGTTTAAAAATTTGTTAATCGTGGCTCCGTAGCTCAGGGGTTAGAGCACTGATCTCATAAAAATTTGTTAATAAATAGCATTTGTATAGGTAGGATTGCATCTATTTTTATTTTTTGTTTTGTGGGGGTGTCATATCTGATGGTGCTCAGGAGCTACTTCCAGCACTGTGCTTGGGGGTCATTTCTGGAGGTGTCGGAGACCACGTGATGCTGCGTTTCCGTGCAAGCCTGTACTCCAGCCCTTTGAGCCTTGGCCTCAGCCCCAAGACAGCCTTTATTAAGGAAGTGTATTTCGAAGGAACATTCTTTCTCAGCTTCTCCTTGCCTTCAGATTGCCCTGAACCAGGAGACCAGAATCCTCCCTGGAGGAAAGTCCCCCAAATCAGGAGAAATCTGGATTCATATCCTAACTTTGTTACTAACTCACTAGGTCCCATGGCCTGTGGAGAGTTCCTCTTTCACCTCCTGGGTGAAATGAAAGTGACGTATCGCAGCGTGGATTCTCAAGCGTCTGCCCAACGGGGCACGTCCTCTGATATCTGTCCGACAAGGTATCTTGCAGCTCACACTTGCAGAACCACCCTCCCAAAGAAAAGATTTTTCTCCTCCACCCTTTTATTCTTTGATTGGCTGCCACGCCTTTTACTTCTGTCATTGAGTTGAGAAGCATCTGGTCGACGGCTTTCACCTTTTGGGAAAACAACAGTCTGCTTGTCGATGACTAATACGTGGCACGATGACCAATACGTGGCACGTAGGTGTTTGCCTTCATAGGTGTTCATCTGCTTCAGTTTGGTTTGTACCATCCTGTGGGGGTGATTCCAGAAGGCCTGATTCCTAAGAGACAGAACTACGGTCAGAGCGCCCAGGGTGCTTCTGATGGTCCCCTTTCTTTACTCTGTCCTTACAGTATCCTCGGGGAATGGGTACGTTAATTACTCTTATTTTACAGATGATAAAGTGAAGAAATGGGGTGGTAAGTATTAGGGCACCCTAGGCCTGTGCATTTTAGGAAGAACTTGTGACTCCAAGACCACCTCTTCAGCCCCCTCCTTCCCATCCCCAAGCAGCTCACCAGAACTTTTTTCTTTCTTAGTATCTGGCCTCCGCTTCATCTTTTCAGTGACGGTGAGTTTAGAACCTTAGAGACAGTTCTAATTGTTCAGAGGTTATTTTAATCTAAGATCTATCTTCCTATAATTTTAACCCAGCGCCAGCTGTGTTTGGCATCGTGTTAGTAATTATTGGCATTCATAATAATAATATAATCGGTTTTATAATTAAAGTGCCTGAATAAACAGTGATGGTGAGTCATTTCAACCTGTGTTCATGGGGTATCTCACATGTATCAGGGGCTGTGCTCAGTGCTGGGGATTTCTCCCTGAGTCAGATGTGGTTCCTGCTCATGTGTCTTCTGGATCAGACACTGAGCAGGCAGAATTCTAGAAATGCAACAAGGAGGGAACAGATCGGAGCAGAGCGGGGCTGGGGTCCTGAGAGCAGTCAAATCACAATATTAGGACAAGCAATCCAGGAGAAAGCTGCTCCCCCCAAAAAGGCATAAGGAAGGTCTTTCTCTGAGTAGATCCACCTGCCTCAGCTTGGAGCCGAACATACTCCCAGAATAACCTCAGAGAACCAGATCTGGAGGGGCCTCAAGAGTTTCCTCCTGCACACCCCGAATTTATAGCTGTCAAAATGAAGCTCAGAGAAGTTTTCTTAGAAGATGAGTGAAATTCTGGTGAAATGAAATTTTTACCTTGGGCCAGTTCAATTTTTTTTTTTTTTTTTACTTTTTGGGTCACCTCTGACAATGCTCAGGGGTTACTCCTGGCTCTACTCTCAGGAATTACTCCTGGCGGTGCTCGGGGGACCATATGGAATGCCAGGGATTGTACCTGGGTCAGCCGCATGTAAGGCAAATGCCCTACCCGCTGTGCTATCACTTCAGCCCCCAGTTCATATTTTTTAAGTCTAGTCAATACCACCTGTTAAGGCATTGCTCTTTAGGTTGTGCATTTGGCTATTTTGCAAATCAGATAGGACCCCCAGGCCATTGGACTACTAAGGATTCTTAAGGGAGTTATAAGGAGTCTTAAGGGAGCCCTTACCCCTTAACATAACAAGCTGGAGCATAGTAATTTGTTGTTACAATCAAATCTGGGGCAAATTTCAAGAATAAGAAGCTATTAAAAGGAAATAACCCTTCCCCTCACTGTCCTCCAAATTGAATTTCCCAGAGGCCTCTGCAGAGACTAGTTTGTAGTTCCTGCCTCTTATGTTGAGCACAAAGGTATTTTCCTGATCACCCATCACCTCTGATAATATTGGTCTCCTTGGACCACACAGATGCTGCCCTCTGGCTTTTGATCACACCCTTTCCCCTTTAAATTACCCACCCTCTCCCTCTCAGCTTCTGGGAAAGAGCCTGTGTTTTGCAGGCTGCTGTCTGCTCACCCATCACCTGCTGCCTAAGCCCACCTGTGCTTTCTCCTCCTCACGTCAAGTCATTTCGGCTCTAACACTAGTTGGAGATTTAAACAAAATCTTTGACCCTCCATTGCACAACTTTTCCTTCCCCAAATAATGGTGCAGCTGAATGAGATGCTGTTGGATATCTGTTGAGGTCATCGAATAGAAGAAAACTCCCCCCTGGGACCTGTGCTTTATAATTAAAGGCCTTGGCTGTGTTGAATTGCTGAATCGTGCCACAGGGTTTCAACATAAGAGGAGAAAATGAAAAGGTTCACCACCAAATCTCCACTTTAACTCAGAGTCATAAAGTCCAAACCCTTAAGTGGCAGAGCAGAGAGGAGGTGTAGGGGATGAGACAGTTCGGGACTCAGGTGTACGGCCCACCACTTGCTAGTTTGCCACTGAGGCAGGGACTTTAGCTCTGCAACTACAGTTACCTCATCTATAAAATGGGGACAATAAATTCTTATCTTTCAAACCTGAAAGATTTCAGGGTGGAAATGCCTGGCAGACAGTCCACACTTACACACTCATCTACTCTGGCTCCGAAACCTTTGTGTTGGGACCTATGATTCCTCTTAGAAAGGAGACCAGCTTCCAAATGCCTGAGTGTGCTAGAGAGAGCATCGCGGGTTTCGAGAATGCAGAATGCACCAATTAGGAGTCATTATCATCCATCTGATCTGGGCAAAGGAGCCCTGGTGTCCTTCCAGAGACACAGGTGGCTTTTGTGCACACGTGGCCACCGTTCCCTCCGCGCTTGTGCAGAAAGGTGTTTCTTAGTGGGGGAGTGTACTCATTGGAAATTTGTCCTTAATGCATGGCAGGCCAAGCTCTGAGGCCAAGCTTGCCTGCGAGATTGAGCAGAGCATATTAACCAATATCATTTCAAGCTGATTAAAACTATCATCTTAATTAAATACAAGAGAACAAGAAGTTCTCAGTCTTCTGGTAGCAATTAAAGACTAAAGAGTCAATTTGAAGTTGTTTTTGCAACTCTTAAAATAATACTCCCTTTCCCCCTCCCATGAAAAGCGTTTCTTAGCCATAGACATGCCCTCACATTGAGGTTTTTTGAAAGCTGTTAGGACCACAAACCTGCTGGCAAAGCCTTCTCCTGCCAAGGCATCGGAGTTCTCAAAAGCAAGAGGGTTCAAGCTCAGGATACGCTGATTTGGAAAAGAGAGCCCAAACAAAGGGCCTTTTGAGGCAGGAAACTTGGGTCTGGCTTCAGCACAGAGCGATGTGGGCTTGGAAAAGCGCCCTGGGACTTGCCGAGGAGAGAGGAGGGCCTGGGAGATGGATGGAGGAAGTATAAAGTTTCTCCATACAGTGAGAGTTTATTTCCAAACCCTCGAAAGTTGGTTTCAGAGGCGATCTATCCTCGGTCAACTTCATCAGTGCAGATCCAAACTGGGGACTTAACGTGATCTGTCTTTGGGCAGGAAAGGAAGTGATCCATGAGGGTTCCACAGACAGTACATTCTAGCAAGGCTGTCTGATCTGAAAGTGGTTTCCTTTTTCTCTTGCTATGTTCCCTGGCCATACCCAGCAGTGTTCAAGGGACCGTGGTGCCAGGAATCAAACCCAGGGCTACCACATGCTAAAAGTGTGTGCTCCAACCCTTTGAGTCATCTCTCTCCCAGCCCAGGACCAGTGGTTTACCCTTCAAGACCCAGAGCAACTACACTCTTCCATTCTTCCACTTAAACTTTTTTTTTTTTTTTTTATTTTTTATTATACCACAGTGAAACATACAATTACAAAGGTGATCATAATTGGTTCTTGGTAATACAGAATACCAGCACCCATCCCTCCACCAGTGCCCCATTTCCACCACCAATGTACCCCACCCCTCCTGCCCACCGCAATGCTGCCTTAATAGCAGGTACCCCAGTTTTCCTCTCTCTCTGTCTCTCTCTCTGTCTCTGCATCTCTCTGCCTCTTATTTTACACATTGTGGCTAGCCCTACAGGTATTTAGAGTTTATCACTTAAGTCTCTTTGTGTATATTCAATGGTGAGTCTTAATCTGCCATTACCATTTCCCACATTTAGTAAAACACTAGTATCTATTTATGTCGTATTAATGAATGCAGTCATTCTATATCTGTCCTTTTCCTTCTGACTAATTTCACTCAGCATGATAGTCTCCATGTCCCTCCATTTGCAGGTAAATTTCATAATGTCATCTTTTCTGACAGCCGCATAGTATTCCATAGTGTAGATGAACCACAGTTTCTTTAGCCAGTCCTCTGTTCTCGGGCATTTAGGTTGTTTCCAGATTCTAGCTATAATTCTTCCACTTAAACTTTTAACCAGAGTACCTGCTATAGGCTAGGATGATATAGCTAAGAAATGAAAACAAATTCTATCCAAGGAGCTCACAGTCTAGATGATCAATGTGTAAAGTAAGCTCTTCCACTACATTCAGATAGACAAGCAAACCCTCCATCCAAAGCAGCTTTTTAGATATGATTTTTTCCTGGGGTGAAACTTCTCATTTTCAGGGATGATCGAAGGTACAGCAGATGGGCCCAGAGAGAGTCAGTTCAATAAAGACTCCATGATGTAATTCCAGGGAGAGAAAATAATTTAAATTCTGATGGATTACATGTTCATCTTGTATATTGGTGAAAACTTCTACGGCCAATAGAATTTAGCCTATTTTATTAAAGTTTTTATTTTGTTTTGTTTTTTGGGGGGTCACACCCGCGATTCTCAGGGGTTACTCCAGGCTCTTTGCTCAGGAATTACTCCTGGAAGTGCTCAAGGGACCATATGGGATGCCGGGGATTGAACCTGGGTCGGTGTGCAAAGCAAATGCCCTACCCACTATACTATTATATCGGCCCCAGAATTTATCCTAGAAGGCTTTGATCCTAGAAGGCTTTGATAAGGCCAGCCAGACCTTAGTTCATCTCTATGACAGACAGGGCCCAGAAATGGGAGGCCACATAAATGAATGATGTTGGGTGTCTGTGTCATACCCTCTTGGGTGCCACCAGCATTGTCCAAGCTATGTCTTAGGAGAGTCAAAAATCTCTAGAGTATTTGCGTTCTCTGCCTTGTCATGTGATCAAAGGGGCAGTGCCCCTGTATGATTCCCTCTGCACTCCTTTACATACTCATTGCTTAAAGTTTTGTGATTAAAATTATTTTATCATTACTTCCCATAGCTTTTCAAGTTAGACCAACTTGTGGGCGCCCAAACTTCGCTTTCATTCCTCTTCTCTCTCCTTTGCTGTGCTCCCCATTTTCAAACTCTCTAGTATAGAGGCACCATTGCCCTCTGCTTGCCAGCATTGTTGTCACTAAGGATGAGAAACATGACAAGTGGCAGAAAGGAATTGCCTCAAGTTTCTGGAACACTGTGACTGGGATCAATAATGTACCTCCTCAGAGGGTTGAAGGGAAAGGTGCCCTCTGCCCCGCTTCCCTGCAGGTTCTCTCTCTGTAGAGCCTGTGTGCAGATTCTCCGCACAGACTCTCCCTTCTCCAGTGTGTGTGTTGCTGGGGATTGAACCAGGGCCTCTCACCTGAGAGCATGTGTTCTACCACCTTGCCCTCAGTATTTTTTTTTTTTTTTAGCAGCAGCAGCAAGGTGGCAATCTCGTCATCTGCATGCAGCTCATCCAATGACTTTCATCTTCACCTGACTATCTTGGTGAAGACCCTGTCTTCCCATCAGGCTACACTCTAAGGTTAAAGCGCCAACATGTGAATTAGGAACACAATACAGCTTGTATCCCCGCCCTGCCACTTATACGTGAGGAATTAAGGTCCAAGCCAAGTGCTAGAGGTTTGCTTTAGGACCCAGTGGGACTCTGAAAGCGTCTATTTCATCGCATCCTGTTTTTGACCCTTGAATTGAAAATACCTTCAACAAAGAAAAAAAAGTCTTCCTTGATCTGATTTTTGATTAGTGTGGAAACAATGTTTGATGGTTATTATCTGCTAAATTTAACTGAGTCTGACTGTTGAAATCTGTATGACCGTGTTCCTTAAATACAAGCTTAAGGATAGCACAAGATGCTTAATCGCAATATTTTTATTGCTCGAAAACAATCTGGATATTATAAATTATTTGAAGCATTTAACTTGTTTGAAACATTTTTATTTCCATTGCACAAGTTTTGTTTGGCTTTGGCCCACACCCAGTGGTGCTCATGGCTTACTCCTGACTCCGTGCTCAGAGAACAGCTTGAGGGACCACAGAGGTGATGGAGGCGTCTAAGCACCAGACTGTAAGCCAGGCAAGGGCTCTACCTCCCTGTATGATCTCACCTGCTCAGGCTGAATATTCTAAATAATCCAAATATTCTGAGATATTCTAAATTCACTTAAGTGAACAGTTTCATTTTGCTGTTTATTTTTGAGCCACACCCAGTAATGCTTAGGGATTACCTCCTGGCTCTGCGCTCAGGAATCAGGATGTCCATGTGCTCTAGATAGAATCCTGTCCACTCCTCACTGACCTGCTGAGCATAGGAGGTTGCCTAGTGCCTTTGTCCCATCAGAACAGTGGACATGGCCCAAGACCTGGCTTCAGCCCTGATGGAAAGTGAATTTGCCCTGAGTTATTCATTTTCCTCCTTCATGGAGTGTCCTTGAGCCAACCCCTACACCTCAAGCTTCCTCACCTGAATACCAAGTGAATAACAAGGGAAGGACTTGGCATCTCTGCAGTGTTTGCGTGAGATGGTGCTGGGTGGGTGAGAGGAACCTGTGCATATAAACTAACCCACGAAGCCAGCTTGGTCCTGAGTTGGGAATGGAGGAGCTGCAGACGGGTACCTGGAGAATAATTCAGCAGCCTCCTTGATTTATGTTCAGTGTTTGAAGTAAACATGGAAGCAGTGAGAAAGGGTTTGGATTGTGGCCATTGTGAGTCTGCTGGGTCTTTATGTGTGTTTGATAAATATTCATTGGGGGAAAATGTGAACAAGGAGGAGGTGAACAGCTTGAGACAAAGGGACTAGCTGCAAGAAGGGTTGAGGGTGCCCCTCTATGCTGTGGGTTTTTATTTTTTTATTAGGAGTGATGAAACATAGAAAAGACCTAGGTAAAATACGACATCCATCAACTATGGAGGAAGCCAAGTTGGTCCTGGCCTACTTTAAAGGAAGAATTGCTAAATGAGGACAGTTGTTACATTTTTTTTGGGATTTGGAGGGAAGACAGGGAAGACACACCCTGTAGGCATTGTGTCGGACTGTCTCTCACCTTCCCACAAAGCTGTCCAGAGTGGCTGGACTGGCCCCATTTTACAGATGGCCTAGCAAGGTTACAGACTCCCAATGCCATGGCACTAAAGAAAGGCAAAGTCAAGTGTCAGATATGGGTCTCTTTGGTCCTGATGCTGCGCTTGTACTAATGGCTGTTCTGGGGCTCACAGTCGGAACAAAGCAAAGACTTGGGGACCCGTTCCTGGGGAGGGGAGGAGTCCATGACCTGATCCTGTCTTTTATCATCTCAGGTTAATTTAACAGACTCCCCGTATGCCTGAGTCTGAAGCCTACCACGCCAGCTGCTCTCTGCCCCACCACCTCTGTTACCTGAGACGGGCAGCCCCCGCCAGCTGTTCAGTGCAGTGGAGATCCTAGATGCACTCCGGAGTCGTGCTATGGGTTAGGAGAACCCGAGGCCATCTGATGGGGAGGCCACAAAGCGGCGCTTGTCAGAGTGTTTTCTGCTGCGGGAATCTGCTCAGACCCCTCAGGAGGGCCGGTGGTATTTATTTGCGCTGTCCAGGACTGGCTGTGCCATCAGGCCTGTGGCTGTCTTCGTTCTTCTCCTTCCGGTGTAGGGATGTGTCTGAAATCACAGAAGGCGGTTCCTTGGGAAGGCGCCGGGTGATGAAGCTCCGTCTTCCCGGGGCTGTAGAGAGCTTTCTGCAGCATGGCTGAGCCTGGCGGCAGCCTTCCTGGGGTCTGTCTCTGTTATGTGTCCCCCAAATACCATGTGGTGGCTACAGAAAAAGCACAAGTCCCCGCTAACTCAGAAGTCAGTCTGCTTTGAAGCTACATGCATCTGGCACCATTCTTAACTCCTGAAAGCCAGCATTTCTTCCAGAATTTTTTGGAAAGTGTGTTTTACTCGGTCCTGCACCCATGAAACTCAACAGGAGGAAGGCTCTGGGGAGAAAGGGTTGGGGTGAATGCACAGGACGATATGAGCGGAGTAACCGTCCTGGAGCAGGGCGAGAGGGTTGTGATGCTCAAACCCGCCCCCCACACACCCCAAGGTAAACCTAGACCAGCCCAGACGCCATTCTATAGAGGCCACGCATCCTATATAGTATCCTGTATAGCCAGATGGACACTTTGCTGTTTGATGTTCCACTCGCTGTTTCATCTCATAGGTCACCAGTTGGGTTTCTTCCATACTCTTGAAATGGTTTTTCTTAGGCTTTTGCCCCTTTTGAAGAGGCCTCTGATGTTTGCTGTCTGAAATCATTCAGGCCCCGTTTGGAGTGGCTCAGGCAAGACTGAGTGATTGTAGTCTCAATCACTCACAAGTAGATAGCAAGACTGGGAATGCAGGTGTGAGTCCTCAGGCCACAGAAGAGGCGGAGACGCCGGGCTTTCTCTTTGAATCTGCTGGGTGCCCCTCTACAGGGAAACTTGGCTTCCTTATCTTGGTGTTTCTCATCCCCAGACTATGAGAAGTGTCCTGGAAACCTTTTGATCATTTGTTTTTTGTTTTTATTTTGGGCTACACCCGGCTGTGCTCCAGACTTACCCCTGGCTCTGCTCTCAAAGGTACGCTGTTAAACCCCAGTTGGACTCCTGCAAGGCAAGGGCCCTAACTGCTGTACTATCACTCAGCCCCACCTTTTGATAATTTTGATAGTTACTGCAGTTTAATTGCATCTTATTTATATCAGGTATCAATTTCTTAAAACAACCTTGTATTCTTTTTTGTCTTTGTTTTTGGGCCACACCTAGCAGTGCTTAAGGTTTACTCCTGGCTCTGCCACTCTGGGGTCACTCCTGGTTGGCTTAGGGGACCATATGGGGTGCCAGGGATCAAACCTAGATTGGCCACGTGTAAGACAAACACCCTATTCATTGTACTATCACTCTGGCCCATGTCCTTACATTCAGAAGTGAAATTAATTGTTCAGCCCAGGGATAGAACTGGGCAGTAAAACATTTGCTTTTGTGTGTGTGAGGTCCTGGATTTTGATCCCAGGAAAGAAGGAAGGGAAGGAGGGAGGGTGGAAGGGGAGAAAAAAAAAGAAAGGAAGGAAGGATTTTCTTATTTGGAGCAATGATTCCAAACTCATTTTTTAAAAACTCCGTGTCTGTTTAGTAGACATCAGCTCAGCTCCCACGGGAAGGCGGCTTGGGCAGAGGCACCCAGGACTACAGTAGGCTGGGTGCGAGCAGGCTCCACACAGAAGCTTCATTTCCTTGCCCGGGGAGTGCCAGGGGTGCCCTCGGAAGCAGGCCAGTGCCTGTGCTTTCCTGACTAGAGCATACTCTTAAGCAAACACACCTGATGGTTTTGATCATGCAGCAAGTGTGAGAATCACTATTCAGAGATACCCTTGTTAGGTCCCTGGCTTGCCCTTACAGAGAAAGAAATATGAATGTAAGCACCAACTTTGAGGCTTGGAGCCTTTGTGTTTTAGGCTGTTTTGGGTCACACCCAGCAATGCTCAGGGGTTACTCCTGGCTCTACACTCAGGAATTACTCCTGGTGGTGCTTGGGGACCGTATGGGATGTAGGGGATCGAACTCAGATTGTCCACGTGCTAGGCAAAGGCCCTCCCTGCTGTACTATTGCTCCAGCCCTGGCTTTGAACAAACACCTAACAATGATGTGCACAGAAACGCGGGAACTGGGGTAGCAATTGGCCACTATACCTGGTGTCAGATTGAGAGGGGAGGGGGGAGAGAAATGACTCGCAAGCCTAATTAGACCTGCTCCCGTTCCCCAACCTGCAGCTCTAAGCCTCCTGCTAATTGGCAGTCCCTTAATAGATTAGGACTTGGCATGGGGCTTGCATGTTATTATAAACCACACACAGAAAGACCCAGTGGCTGCGGAACTCCTGCCAAGCCCAGGCCTGGGTTTTTTTGTGAGACTTTTGAAGTGCTCCCCGCTTTCAGTATTTTGAATAGTCAGTGTACTGAAAGGCATCAGACCATTCCATTGGATGGGGTTTGTGAAGGGGAATGTGTGGAATAATTAATTCCCTGAGACCCTTTCTGTCATCTTGACCGACAACCAGGAGCTCACAGAGCAGGCTTGTTGCCCAGCGGTGTGCCGTGAGCAGGACAGGACCCGTGATGGCCCAGGGGCCCATCCAGTTCTCCAGAGCCATTGTCCCACCCCATGTGCTGTTGCGGAAGGAAGACATAGTTGAGGTGCCGGCTCTGGTGGGGCCACGGAACGCGGCATCTTGGGAAACCCTCGCTACCGGCCCTTCCCCACTGCATGACTCATTTGGTCAATGAGAACGCTGACGACCTGAGCATGGTCAAGCCTGGTGTCAGAGTCATAGTCACTGAGAGGACAGACCTCTCCTCACTGGGGCTGTGAGTCTAAGTGGTCACCAGCAAAATGCTGTTCATTTGTCCTGCTGCTCTGCAGCATATGGGCGAGGGCCTGGGAGCCGCTTCCTGCAGTGTCGACTATGCTCAGGGACCCCCAGTGCATCCTGGGTAAAACGTGGTGCCTGTGTTCTCCACCTCCCAGGACGCTCAGGGTCCCCGCTTCAAGTGGACAGAGCCACTGTGTGCAGAGGGAAGGGGCAGGGGATGGCGGCTTCAGGGAAAAGGCACAGAGGCCTGCTGCTGGCTGCCAAGGGCACAGTCTGGCGTGCCTCAGCTCCGAACCACTCCAGGGCCTCCTTCCTGACCGCCCCATTAGCTGTAGGTTGGGGTACTTCCATTTCTTTCCAAGCTCATTTCCACAAAGGGCAGGCTTGCCATGAAAACCTTCCTTTTTTCAGACAAACATACCAGGCAGCTCTGTGGCAATACCATGGTGAAGGGAATAATTAACTGCCATTTGGACGTGCGCGGCGCGCAGCCATAGGCACGCAAAAGTGCGTGTGTGGGGTGGGGTGGGGGTTGTTGAGAGTGTGCACCCTGGCAGTGGGAACAGACTTGGCTTTGTAACTTCCTGCCAGAGGGAGGTCAGCCCAGCAGGGTCATAGGGGAAGGTGGGCAGCTGAAAAACGCCTGAACCCCCCCCCTCCCTCCCTCCTCCTCCCCCAACAATCCTCTGACCCCTCTCCTAACCCTCTGCCTGATCCACCCATTGGGAGGGATTGCAAAAGGCAAGTTTTGGGGAGGGTATTTTTTTTTAATGATTTTATTTGAAAGGACTCTAGAATTCCATTCTCCTGAGAGAGAAACCGCTCCTGGTTGCTTTGCAAGGAGAAGGGCTTCTAGATCCATTAAGGAGCATCCTGTAACTGCCCTTTACTCCCAACAGCTGGAAAATTCATCCCAAGAGCACTCGCTTCCTGCTCTGGAACAATAGGATGCTGAGAGCAAAGCACCCAGCACCTACAGACTAGCAACGGGAAGGGGGCTGCCAGGAAGGGGGCTTAGAACAAGAGGGGTGGCCTGTTGAGGGAGGTACCATTTTTGCAGGCCTGGTCAGTCCTTTTCTGTTACCCCCGTTTTTTTAATATGTGGCTTGACCTTTTGGAAGCTGGGATGTCACCTAGTTACCTGGAAAGGATGACGGGAGGAAGACCCACGGCCCAGCTCTCAGTTACTTTTTACATTATTGTTCGTTAATAATTATTCTTAGGGGCATGTTGGCAAAGGAAATTTGTTTTTTTTTTTTAGTTTTTTTTTAAATTTTATTTTATTATTCCCCCCACAAATATTATTACACCATTTTAGACATACAATTAAAAGATGCCCATGTAGAGTTTCGGTTCCACAGTGTTCCAACACCCATCCCTCCACCCAAACCCATCTCCTATCACCAATGTCCCCGCCTCCCTCCCCCCTCCCACACCTCCCACATGGCGGGTTCTGCATGTCATTTCTCTCCTCTTTATCTCCCCTCCCACCAAACCTTCCTGCTCTTCGTGGAATGCAGTGCACCAAAAGACACCACTGTTTCCACTATTCTAATGGACCGCATGGCCGCTAGTTTTGCCTCTGTTAATCTGGTCGTGAGGCAGTTTCCCAGCGTCCGAACAGCAAAAATGGTGGCTAGTGTGATGGGCGAGTCTCATCCGGCTGCTTCCGGGACTCCTGAGGTGATGGGCCCACTCCCCAAAACCCATCTGCCCTCCTGGGGCCCCATAGTCAGCTGGGCCCTGGGCGAGCCAAGTTCCAGCCTCTCCCAGCCGCTTGTGAGGCTCTTCATGCTATGGCTGGTGGCCCCAGGGCAGCTCCTGGGCAGGGCCACCAGGCTCAACAAAATGGAGGGGGCATGGCCGGCCCTGACTCCATCTGGCAAAGGAAATTTGACCAATGTTTCCAAATTGTTTGTATCATGATCTTATTTGTAGAAGGTGCTTCTTCACTGAACCTAAAGCTCATGTTGAAATCACTTTACTCTCTAGGATTCTGGGGAGATCCAGGTCAGATTATGAGTTATCACTACTCAGAAGTGTCAGGTTAGAAAATTTGCTAGAATAGACTCACATGAAAGAATGATCTTAATCTATTGGTTTCACCCTCCCTCACGTTTAGTCATGATTCAATTAGAAACCTTTTTCTCCAAGTAAGATATTTCTTTGGTATTTACTAACACCTTTAGCAGCCAGTTTTTCCTTTGTTAACATCTTCATAGATTGTGTGTGTGTGTGTGTGTGTGTGTGTGTGTGTGTTTGGTTTGTTTGTTTGTTTTGCTTCTTGGATCACACTCGGTGATGCTCAGGTGTTATTCCTGGCTCTGCACTGAGGAATTACTCCTGGCACTGCTCAGGGTACCATATGGGATGGTGAAGATTGAATCTGGGTCAGCAGCGCAAGGTAACATCCTACCTGTTGTACTATCACTACAGCCCTGTAGCATCTGTATTTTAAGGTCAAGCTCCTCCTCCTCCTTCTTCTCTCATTCTAGCCCTGTAGCATGTTTTAAGATCAAGCTGCTATCATCATCCTCCTCCTCCTCCTCCTCCTCCTCCTCCTTCTCCTCCTCTTCCTTCTCTTCCTCTTTCCCTCCTCTCTTCCTCCTCCTCCTCCTCCTTTTTCTTTAAATCACTGTTAAATGTCAGATAGGGCATAGAGACAGAATACAGGAAAGTTGTGAATACTTTCAGGTATGGCCTTACCTGTATTATTGCATTCCAGTGACAGCTGCAAGTGTTTTGCAGAGCATTAACTGGGCTAGTCAGGAAGCTGGTGTTGCATCTTCCGGCCTGCAAGTCTAGTGCTGAAGAGGTCCTGGTGCTTCCCAGACTCTTGGGGAATGTCTCTCTGGGAGGTCCTGCTGCACTGCATCCTGAGTAATGGTTCTTGCTTGGTCTAAGCCTCTTCTTTTGTGTGTGTGTGTGTGTGTGTGTGTATGTGTGTGTGAGGGGGTGGGGAGGGGAGTTTGTTTTGATTTTTCTGACTACACCCTAAGGTGGTCAGGGGGGTAACCCCCTGACTCTACACTCAGGAATCACTCCTGGCAGTGCTCAGGGGACAGTATGGGATACCAGGGATCAAATCTGCCTTGGCCGTGTGCAAGGCAAGTGCCTCACCCACTGGACTATGGCTCTGGCCCTAAGATCCTCTTAGAGTGTGGGGAGATCAGCTTATTCTTCCAGTTCCCCCAAATTCTCTTCTTGAGGCATGTCCTCCTTCCATGCGCCTCTTTTCTCTCTCCTCTTGCCCACCCAGTGCTGTTTGGGAAACTCCTTGGTGGAGCTGGGAGCAGGCTCAAAATGTCTGGGAAAGAAGTTTGACTTGCGCTTGCGTCAGGTGTTTTGTAAATGCCATGCGCTCCTGGATGCTTCTGCAAAGGAAAATGTAGCCTCCCAAGACAACCCAGAGAGAGGAAATAAACTCCGAATTAAAAAGTGATTAGTGAGCGTTTAGGCAGGAGGTCAAAGGAATTATTTTGGACTTCAAACTTTTCAGCTTTCAGGGCTTGGATTCAGTTACAAAATTACATCCCTGAATTATTTGTGCAGGTGGCAGCTGTCAGATTTGAAGACGGTTTCTGTGTTGTACAAAAGGAACATTGACAGGCCCTGGATGGGGAGGGTGCTCCAGGGCGAGGGCTGTCTTCTCGCGGTGCCCTGGACCGGGTCCAGGCTTACTCAACTCCAGGGACAGTCCCTGTCTGAGCCTCAGAGCCCTGTCCTGGTTAGCCGAGCCGCCTTATTAAGGAAACCAGTCAGACCAGTGATGGGCATCATGTAAACAGTCGGGTAATAGGTTTTCAAGACTGGGCGGGAAGTACACTAACTTTTTAGATTCCTACCATATGCTATCTCCTCCAGGCTCTTCAGAGATATTGGCACCCTTTTGTACAGTTGGAGCTCTGAGAACTTTAGCAGCTTGCTAAGGAAGGCATAGATAGTAAGTGGTAAAACTGGTTTTCAGGTCTAGTTCAGTTGGTTGCTTTTTTTTTTTTTTTTTGTCTGTTCTTTGGGTCACATATGGTGATGTTTAAGGGTTACTCCTGGCTCTGCACTCAAAAATTATTCTGGCAGTGCTCTGGGGGACCATATGAGATGCCAGGGATTGAACCCAGGTCAGCAAGCAAGGCAAACACCCTCCCCGCTGCACTATCATTCTGGCCTCTGGTTGGTTTCTTACGATGTGTATTCTTCCTGGTATAATGAGCGTTTTTCTAGGAGGGGGGTCCCTCAAGGATTTCAACAAATAAGTTGGGCTGTAACAGATCTCTAAGAATCGGAAAGCTGAGCAGGGCTGGCCCTGGCTGCTGGTACTCCTGAGCGTCAGCTCCTTTAGCCAGATGTGCCTGGCCAAGGTTTTTCTCACAATTTCACCATGTGGAAAAGGTGGGAAACTGAACTTGACAGGTTCAATTTGACAGGTTGTAAAGATCCTTTGCCCAAACACCCATCTGAGATTGGAGGCTGATTAGGTTGGCCATGGAAGACGCTTACTGATGGTGTATGTGCTTTGTCAGGTCAGGCACTGTTGGGCTGGAGTGGTAGTACAGTGTGTAGGGCAACTGTCTTGATCCGACTGACCTAAGTTTGAGCAGTGACACCATATATGGTCTCCCAAACCCTTCCGGGATAAGCCCTGAGCACTGCAGCTTGTGGCCTCAAAACAAAACAAACAAACAAATAAACAGATGGTGGCATTGGCTTGCATTAGAGAATCAGTATTTGGAATCTGAAAGATTAGGTTAAGATTAAGAAGGGGGATTGATGAGATTAGAATTGAGGTATTTTGCCTTTATTTGGATAATGATTATTTCAATAGTACAGCAAGTAGGACATTAGCTTTGCACACGGCTCACTCTGACTTGGTCTCCAGCACCCCATATGGTCTCCTGAACCTACTAAAAGTGATTTCTGAGTGCAGAGCAAGGAGTTAGCCTTGAGCACCATTGGGTGTGGCACTCCCACCAATAAATTAAGTAAATAAAACACAGAATTCTCTGGTAATTCCACAGTATCACTGAAATATGTAAATTGGGTGCAGCTCTTTCCTCTGAAGCAAATCTTATATTTATTAGTACCTACTCATGTTTTTAACTGGCGAGTAAGGCAGATTGATTCTGGTCCCCTGCCAGCCTCATGGAGGGAACCAGCTCAGTAAGACGGCTAGAGCTCGATAAGCTTCGCCTTTCAGTCCTTTTTACTCCACACACTTGGGCAAGTCACTTTTTGTTCTCAGTTTTCCCATGCAGTGGTGAAGTGACCTGTTCTTGAATTTATAATTGAGCAAACAGACATGAGTCCAGTCTGGGGTTGAGATTAAGACATGTCTATACACACAGATGATACATGCACACATATCTCATGTGACTGTTACCTTGGAGAGTCAGTGTTTATTTTTGTTTGCTTGGTTGTCTTGGGGGGCATGGATGAGAGGGAGGGAGGGAGACTCCTGTCGTGTTGGGGGCCACTAGGAACTGGACATACTCAGGAAAGCCATGTAGTGCCAGGGATCAAACCTGGGGCTCCACGCATGCCAGGCCTGCATTCCAAAGAGGTCATCATTGAGCCAAGAGGCAGTTATTTCTGTTTTGGTGGCTTTATCCCAGAGTTTCCATATACTGCAGAGCCACAGAAGGAAGGACAGCTGTCTAATTGAAGTGACCCAAGGCTCCCAAGTCAGGGAGAACTGCCACTGTCTGCTTAATGAGAAAGCCAGCGACACTCAGGCCTGGGTGTGGAGTTGCAGGGGATCCCACTGGGGGTGGTGACAGCTTAGCAAAGGTGCATGGCTACAGCCTGTATGGCCAGAGGCATTGGAGCAGCCTTAAGAAGCTGGAAACCTGGATGTTATATGAGATTTCCCTTGATTAAAAATTAATTTTTAAAAAATCTGAAGCCCAGAACACGCAAGGCCAGAATGGAGCCGTAGGGAGCTATCTGGCTCCCTCCTGAGGGGCCTGCCAGCTTGATAGCTTGAGGCCTCCAAGGGCACTTCATCCCTCTGGGAGCTATGCCCGGCTCCTGCCCTGCTTCTGGACTCCCGAACTCAGGTGTCTGATGTCCTGCCAGTCCACATGGTGTTTATCTTACTGCCACGTGAACCTGCTGTTTTGTGTACACCTGGCCGGCAGGACTTGAGTTGGAGCACGTGTATTTATCTCCCCACCCCATGCTCCCAGACTTACATTCTGCCTGTGTCCAACTTGATTCCTGCTGTGATATTTCATTTCTGCTTCAGGGTAGGTAGCAGAGCCTGTCTGCCCTTGCCAGACCCACCTGTTTACACAATCCCAACAAGGTCTGTGGCATGAGGGATTTTATAACATGCTTTTCTCTTGGGATCCGATTGCATTGGGGACGTGACTGGTGGTCCCCATGGCTGCCAGAGTCAGCTCTGACAGATGTGTGAGTCTATGTTATCCCTGTTGAAAAGCTTTCAGGGGCTTCCGTCAGACACAGAATCAGGGATTAACAGATACAGAAGTAAGCAATTACTGGCTCTTTTCTAACCCGGGCCTCTGTTGGTGTTCACCAGCCATTCTGTAGACTCGTGTGTGTTGACGCAGACGGAGGAGTTTCCAAGGGAAAGTGAGTTGTTGTCCAAGGTCATCTGGTGAGTGGGGCAGCTGATAAAAGTGGGAAATGAAATGCTGTCCTCCAGGCTCCAGACTTCATGGTTCTGTTGGAAAATAGTAATTCTGCCGGAAGGAGTTCTATGGTTCAGTGACTCCTTTGTAGAAGAGATATTTAAATCTTGAAGGATGAATAGGAGTTTATCCGTGGTTCTCTGATCCAGATGTTAAGATCATGACTTCACAGAGATGTTAGGAAGATCCAATGTGATTATTTATGTCAGCATGGTAAATCTAGGCACCCCTGTGATCCTAGCCTGGGTTGTGTTAGCCCTGGGCAGGCACATCTTAAATGGACACGTTTGGGTTTTAGGGAGACTGAGGCAGGAGTGTGCCCGGAGCTGGATAAATTCATCTCAACATCTAAGGAGGAGCTTGTTTTTTCAGCTTTGCTCAAGGCTGGTGTGCTTTCTAGAATGTTGTCATTTTGCTAATATCTGCATAGTCGTGGTTCATGTGTACTTAGCAAGAAAGACTCGCCGCCTGCCTGGGTACACCTCTTATCAGCAGAGCAGACACGGGCCAATTATAATCTCTTTGATCCCCAGTTCTTTAACTATAGACTAATAATTAATGTAGAGGATTGTTTAGAGACTTGAATCAGTTGATGTAGCTAAAGCTCCTCACACATAATAAATGCCCAGTGAACGTAAATTTTCTCTCACCCTTATTTAAAAGAGATCAAACGAGAGGAGGGAACTGTGGGGAAGTGACCCAGTTTTACCGAAGTAGTAAGTCCCGTTGGCTCTGGCAGGTGTGTGTTGCTAGAAATAAAGTCTCACGCTACGAAATACTCGGTGATAGTGACCCCAAAGGCCTGAAGATGTCTCAAGGAGAGGTGTGTATGGGGGACGGGGCGACCCTAGATCTTGGGTCATACTTTTTTTTTTAAAGGTTGGTGGTTGTGGCAATCCTGAAAACTTCCAAGTGAAAGCTCCGCACTGTCAGCTGGGACGTTTTCAGACAACTGGGAGAAATTACTTTAAAGAGGAAAATGTTCCACTACAAGCAAAAAGCCATCCAAAGTTGTTTTCGCACACCCACAATTAGACAAAAAATCGGTTTCTCTGCTGTGAAACTCCAGACTTCTCCAGGTGGAGAATTCAAAGACAGTGTGATGTCCCACTGTTGTTCCCAGAGCTTCACAGAGTGCACAGTACTCATTACTTAGCATAGCGCCTAGTACTCAGCAATTAATACAGCACCAGTACTTAGGACCTAATACTAGAACTCAACATTTTTTAGCCACACCAGGAAGTGCTAAATGATTACTTACTCTTACTCTGTGCTCAGGAATCACTCCTGGTGAGCTCAGGGGACCACATGAGATGCTGGGGATCGACCCTGGGTTGGGTTCAGCAAGTGTCCTATCTGCTATACTACCCCAACCCCCCAAGTACTCAGCACTGAACATGGCACCCTGTATTCAGGAACTATCCATGCCTGTTTGCAGCATGAAACCAAAGATCTGAATTTGGGGCCAGGATACCCGGCCACCCGTGCAGTTGCTTTGGGTGCTGACGTGCAGTGTCTTGGGAAAGAAAGGCCTGAACTTTCCAGGACTGGAGAATGAGCACTTGTTAGGAACTCCCATGACCCAGAATGCTGCCCTCTCACAGCACCCAACAGCAAGTATTTTCCATGGCCATCCGTTTCAAAGGTGGGGAACCGCCTTCCTAATAAACTTCATTTTGTCTCATCTGGATTGTGTCCAGTCTCAAAATCTGGACAAATATCGTAAACCCAGGAAAGTTTGCACACTTCTAAGACCAGTAGCAATTAATTACTTTAAATAGAAACCCTGTCACTTACAAGCAGCATAAATATTTGTAGTTGGAACCTCTAAGTAGTAGTTGGGCTGACCATGCTGACCTGAAGTGATTAGAAAAACACTTGGTCCTATTTTCACAGGGAATGCGTTTATAAAGGAAGGGAAGGTCAGGCCATGGAGTAACAAAACATGAGGCCAAAGAAAGACGGGCCTGGGTTCAAATCCCAGTGGCCAGTGGCCTTGCTCACGAGCCCTGGACAAATGACATCGCTTCTGGCCTCAGCTTTCCCTTGGGTGCACATGAAAATAACCCCCAGCTTTTCCTTGCCATTGTGGAGACTAAAGAGGTGAATTTTCTCTTAGAACAGAAACTCTTCGAGTCAGGAACCTAGTGTCCGCCCCTTGCTTTGCTAACATCTGCTCTTAGTTGATGGCCTTGGGTAGCTTTGCACTTCAGGTAAATTGTGGAACCTTACTGAGCCTCAGGGACTTGACTAGAACTCTGCGAAGGTGTGAAAATGTCTATGACAGTGTCCCAAAGCTGCCTGACAAAAGCAGCTGTGTAGTACTTGATCCCTGCGTGTGTACCCTGCATGCAATATTGTTTCGTGGGCGGTGTAAAGGCTTTCTGCAGATACCGTTTTGATTATTTTCAGACATTCTCGACTTGGCTTATTTTAAAGTAACTACACTGGGTGAGGTGGAAAGGTGGACACGTCTGGGAGAGGCAGTAGGAGAGCTCAGGATCCAGGAGCCAAGAGAAGCCCTTTTGAATGAGCTGCTTTTTCTCAGTCCTACCAGCGTCCTCACCTCCCTATAGCAAGGTCTTTCTCAAAAGAGTCTGAGAGCAGGAGGCTGTGTTTAATTTTGAGCAAATGTGAAGCTGTGGCAGAAAGCAGCTCTGGGGCTGGGTCACATCTTAACACTTCCCACATGACTTTATCAATGGGTGGGCTGCGAAAACTTAGCCTGTGTTTTTGTACACCCCGCCCCAACTGCCCAACCTGCCCAAGTGTTAGTTTTTCAAAGCCCAAGAAGTTTCAAAGGCCCGAATCCAACACAGGGGCCTTTCTTCATGCTTTGATTTTGCTGGCCATTAAGTGTTTGTCAGTAGAGTTTGGATTTCGCCTCCTCTGTAGCTTACACATCTCAAGAGGCCCCTGGAGGTATAGGAAGTTAATTGATCCTTGATTGAAAGGAGAAATGTGTGTGTGTGTGTGTGTGTGTGTGTTTCTGTTTTTCAAAACTAGCTTGTAATACACTCTCATTATATATAAATATACATTTCAGAGTTTTCATTACACTAGGTGCTGAATCCATGTTTGGTACTTGGTAAATGTTCAGTTATTCTTATTCAGTGCTATTGCTTTGGGCTACTCCAAATAAAGCACTTTTTTAATTTCCTTCCTTCAGAGTCTATGAGCTTTGTTGAGCTTCAGTTGGTTTATTATTACTTTTCTTCTCTGGGATAATCATTCACTGTAGGAAGAACACAAGAGTCAGATTATTTGAGATAATACAGTAAGTAGAGCACTTGCCTCACTCATCCTAGGCAACAGTACCGTCCCCTGAGCACTGAGAGTAGTAAGCCCTGAGCACAGCTGGGTGTGGTCCCCAAGCCAAAACAAGTGAAAATTCAGGTCTTTGAAAGCCCATCTAATGCCTCCATTTACATGTAGATAACCCTGGTTAGATCAGTTTAATCCCTTTGAACCTGAAGGTGACTGAACATGGGAGTCCTTTGACTGTTTCTTCAATTTGCTTTGAAGGTTGGAACTTAACTTCCTCTCAGCACGGTTAGTAGAACACCAGACTGGTTTCTATGGCAGCCCTCAGCACTCTGGACACATCCCAGTTGTCAGTAAATGTTAGTGACGATAATTATTCCCTCTCCTTCTTTCCCTTCCCTACATTGTTCACTACTGCCTTCTAGCCCTGTAGCAGAGTTTACATGTGTGTTATCATGTGGACTTACTGGAATCTTTAAACCACACTGAATTTACTTTCAGTCAATTATTTTCAGGAAATCTTTTCTGCTCAGAAACCTCCTCATGTGAGGGTCAGCTCCTGCCCCCGTCATCTGTGGGACTTCATTTGTGTCCTGAGGAGAGTGGTCTTGTATAGCAAATACTTGGGTCAGTCATCACACTAGGGATATTTTAGTGCACTTGTTTTTAAGGTTTCATAGAATCTTGAGGGAATCTTCAGATTCCCAGTGGCCAGTCCAGGGATTTTCTTAAAGTGACCAGAAGTAAAGTGGTTAGTAAAGAAGGTGCCAAAGTAGGGATGTTGCTGGTGCTCTGTCGAAGAGCACCTATTCCCGGCGTCCAGAGAGGCAAGCCTGGGTGTTAGGTCTCAAGAGGTCTCACTGCCTCACTGGGCGAAATGTTTCTGCTTTTCCCATCAACTGCAGGGAATCTGAGGTTACTCTCTTTCTGGAGCAGAGTCAAGTTTGACTGGCATCACCCCCCCATCCCACCACAAGTTTATAGGGGACGGGGGAGACAGAGAAGGCCATTGGGTTTCCAAATGCTATCTCCAGGCCTTTCAAGAAAATAAACAGAACATACTTAGATCCAACTTCTGGTCTCTTTGTGGTCATCATCCACATAATCAAAACCGAAACCTCCCCAAGCTTAGGCGAGGAAGGAAGAAAAAGCCTTTGGCTTGCTCCCTGGTTAGGACAGGGCAAAGGGGTTGGCATGTCCAAATGCCTTTTCTTGCCTTCTCAGTGGGATGCGTCCCTTCTTCTTTTTAACATCTACTCAACAGCCAGTGTCTGTTAGACTTACTTGGTGCTGACATCACCCTATGCTGTGGCCTGGTTTCCTTCAACGGAAGCAAGCTCTTGCACATTTTATTCAGTTATCGGTGCCTTTCCCGGCCAGACTTGCCACCTTCCTGCCCACTGAGTGCTGGTGTCCTCTTGGTTTTCCTCGTCCTCCGTATCCACAGTTAAGCCTCCATTTTCTGGATAAATGATGAACGCAGGGATTCATTAGATCATCTTAGCCACCCCCAAAGCTAGATTGTCGGCTTCCCTTTGAGCAGATGAGAGGTGACCTCACTCATTCAGGTAGCAGGAAGCAAAGCTGAGGTCATTAACCCAGTTCCGTCTAACGCCACTTTTATACGTGTTTTTATTGTCCTTAGAAACATATGCTTTATAGGCTGATCATGTGAACACTGTTAAAAGGAGAGCTGGGGCCTCCGAGTGGGACACAAATACCAGGAACGCGGGTCTGATCCCTTCCGGGTTTATTAGCAACACTTTGGCTCGCGGGCATGTTGAGGCTGCAACTGCACAGTTGCAAAGCTCAACATTTTCATCACGGAGATGTGTGGAACTTTAAAAGTGGGCTATTAATATCAGGCTGCTGGCTCCTCGGCGCCTTTCATGGCCAACTTGGCTACATTTCAAAACGTTTCAGCAGTGCAGTGAAGATGGTTCGAGGCCATATGATAGCTTTACTCTCCCTGCCCTTGACCTAAGGACAGCTAACCGCTTCGCCATATCCAAGTCCTAACATGCACCCCCTGCCGCCTGTACCCCCCATTTTGCCACCGCAGAGACAGAATTTCCAGCGTTCATGGTTATTGCTTTCCAGGGCCCCTGTGTGTTTGCTTTGAAAAGGTCGGGTACAATGCTGTGATGTGTTACTGTTCTTTCTTTTCAAAGCACCAGTATGAATTTGATAAAGTAAATTGTTGTTCTAGCAGGGAAGCAGTTAGAGGTCACAAAATAAATAGCCGTAGAATTCAAATAAATCCCAAGAATAAAACCAAATAAATCCATGTGTGTATGCACAGTGATACATAAATACACTTTTTAGAAAGTGAGCATTTTTATCGCTGCCGGTCTGGACTCAAGTAATTGAAAAATCGTGGAGTTCATGGTGCATTTTTTTTAAGAGGCGGTCTGGGACTTCGAGCAACAGGACATGAATTTAATTCTTTTTGAAAAACATGGAAGCGGAATTTTATCTTTTTAAACAACCACTGATCTTGGGATTTTTTTTCCTTTTTCCAGCTAATGAAATTCACATTTGGTTGAAAGCAATTTGCAAAGTTAAATGAGGGGTATAGACATTTTGGGGGTGGAAGAGAGTCTCTGAATGAGTCTGTCTGAGTGCTTCCTTTTGAAGATGAGCCATTATAGCAGTGCCTAAGTGAGGTTTTAAAAGGACCTCTCAGAGTTATTAGGTTGCTTAGGACGAAGCTGGAGCGCCAAGTACAGACACACTGTTGGTGTACTCCAGTGGTGGCTGACATCATGAATAGGAGCTTCTTGCGGAGTGGGTGATGGTAGCAGTTCTAGCGTTCTCTGGCTCTCCTTTACTTGTGAGATGACATCCACACTTGGTATTGAAGTTGAGTGGTGGGGAGAAGAGGGCCGAAGGAAAACCTGACCCAAGGCAGTCATTGTGTCCGGTTTTCTTGGAGGGAAAATTAAGGGGCGAGGTGGGGACAGCAGAACTTGAGATTCAAGAGGGGCCGGGATTCCCAGGGCCAGCCCTCTGGGGCTTCTCTGACTCTGAGCAAGGAGCCTCTGCAGACACTAGCGAGGTGGGGACTTGCTAATAACCTGGATGTAAGCGGTTGGGCATGTGGGCTAGGGGCAGTGAAGACCAGGCACTGATTGAATGAAGTTCAGCCAGGAGACGTTGTGAGCCTTTACTTTTTGCTCCAGGGTTACAAGGCGCTTTTCTGGGCAGGTGATAGAATCCCTTGGCCATGACCTATAAGGAAATGGCATCTGAGCCAGCTTATCAGAGAGAGCAGCTGGACCCAGTGCTCCCAGAATGCCCTTGGGCTTGGCTTCAGCTCTGCAGGAACTGGGGCCCTGTCAGCTCTGCTCAGTCTTGCTTACTCTGAGCAATCAAAGTAAAGGCTAGAAAATGGCATCCAGTGAGCAGCTATTGTGTGTCATGCTCAATGCTACCAGAGGTCTGTGCTGACCTCTGGCATCACAAAACCCATTTTGCCCATGGGAAGACTGAGGTTCTTGAAGATTCTGGAAGATTCTGGAAGAATGCAAATTTAGAGGCCCCATAGCTAGAGGATGGTGGTTCTGGGATAGATTTTCTGGTTCTCTTGCCACTAGGCCCTCAGTTACCAGTTGATCTGGGCTCTGTCAGCAAATACTGCAAATTAGGCTTTCAGTTTCGTTTATTTATTTTGGTGTGGGACCCTACCCAGCAGTGCTCTGGTCATCTAGGGTGCTCGGATAGAACCTGGGGCTCTTGCGTGCAGAACCAGTGCTCCAGGCCTTTGAGCATCTCCTCAGCTTCCAGCCTTTCCTTTGTAGCCGTGTGTTGGATCGCAACGAGCTCTCCTGCTGCTCCCTCTGTGCTCTTGGGTGAGACAGGAATAAGATTGCTGTCTTTTTGTTGCTTTATTTTTTATTTTATTTTATTTTTTGCTTTTTGGGTCATTCCTGGCAATGCTCAGGAATTACTCCTTGTGGTGCTCGGGGAACTACATGGGATGCCGGGGATCAAACCCAGGTTGGCCGCATGCAAAGCAAACACCCTCCCCGCTGTACCACTCCAGCCCTAAGATGCTGCTTTAATCTAGTAGCTGAGAGAGGGAAGGAAGGAGCCACAGGCTGTGAATTTCTCTGTAAGCTGCAGATGATTTCAAATGCAAGGGAATTGACGTCGCCGTCCATTTGGGGTTTGGGGTGACCTTTGCTGCCAGCGGGTGATTCTTCTTTGGTCTCCTTGCACTGACGTGTCCCTTTTTTTCTCTTTCCCCCTCCTTTCCATCTGGTATGTTCTGTCGTCACCAGCTGGCCTGCCCTTCCTCATCATCGAGACCAGCACCATCAAGCCTTACCAGCGAGGGTTTTACTGCAATGACGAGAGCATCAAGTACCCACTGAAAACCGGGGAGACGATCAATGACGCCGTGCTCTGTGCAGTGGGGATCGTCATTGCTATTCTGGCGGTAAGTGACCAGCAGCCACGCCCCTCCTCTGACTCCGCAGGGGCTCAATAAAATGCTCCATTACCTGCTCCCCACAGACATGGAGACCCAGCATCCTTTTCTTTCATGAATGCTCTTTATTCTATGCAGTGAAGAGACGAGTTTTAGCTGAATTTGAGCATATAGCTCTATTTTAACCTATATTAAAATCTTTAGAAAAATGCATTTTAGTATTTTATTAGTTTGTTTAGTGCCATCCTAGTATACTTTGCACGAATCGTCCTTATAGCAATCTGACTATTTTATCTTCTGCGTAAGAATCAGGTCCTCAGGATAAAATGTAGTTGTTCTAGGTCACTGGGTTAGTTAGTGGTGTAGACCTGGGATTGGAGCCTGCCTGCTCTGCTTTTGCAAAGTCTGAGTTCTGAGCCACTGTGCTATTAAGGTGAACCCCATGGAGGGAGGAAAGTATTTTGTCAAGGATGATACCATTAGCACAGCACAGAAATGGTGCTTCCAAATTCCAGTGCTGGTCCCTGACATATTGTCCTGTTCTCTTATCCGGTGCTGTGGTGTCCAAGTGAAAATAAAGTAGAAATTAGAATACAAAAATCTAGATTTAGGAGCACTCTGGTGGTGCTCAGGGGGCCTTACAGTGCCAGGATTGACCCCCCCACATGCATAGCCCTAAGGGATTGAGGGTATAGACTCCTCACTCCATTGACACATGAGCACCTTTAAAATCAGGCATGACCACTTTGCTTCAAGCATTGTAGGGAGGAGCAGGGAGAAATGATGAATACTGAGATATTTTATGAACTTTTATCTATTTATTGGGGGGTGTCAGTGTTGGTAGCCATACTGGGCTGTGCTCAGGGCTTACTCCTGCTCTGTGCTCAGCGGGGTCATATATGGTGCTGGGGTGGAACCCAGGTCTGCAGCATGCAAGGCAAGCAAGACCTTTAGCCACTGTACTGTCTGTCTCCTTCTGGACCACTTGGCAAATTCTTCATTGACGAGAAACTTACATGTAGATGTAAAGTCAGATTACATCGACTTACATGTAGATGTAAAGTCAGATTTACATCCTTTTCTTTAAGGGGTAGAGCTCCATTTTGGATACCAAGTGTGCTGAGCACCATTGACAAGGGCCAGAATCATTTTGAGACCTGGGAGGGGTCCGGCCAGCATGGGTCCTGCTATAGACGTGTCCACAGGGGGTAGGGATCGGGAGATGTAGTGAAGGTCACACTTGTGAGTCTGCATTTTCACAACTGTCCATTGGGCGCCTCCGGTATTTGTGTTCTTTGCCCTGGCACCCAGCCAGGTGGGTGGGTGAAGGGCATCGCTTTTCACCACTGAAGCTTCACCACTTCATAGCTTTATCAGTGTTTCACGCCGATTCTTGCCATGCCTTGTATTCGCCATAGCCCGGATATGAAATATGAATATCTCATATGAAATAAAATATCTCCTATTTTATGGCAGATCATACTATCCACCATAGTCCATATGAAGTGAGTGCTCTTATCCCTGTTGTACAGATGGAAAAGCAGAAGCTCGGTGGCATTCGATGCTTAATGTTGAGAGTGAGTAAAACCTAGAATGGATGGCTGCCCGGCTTGGTTCAGAGCCCTCTTCTCATGTCGCAGACTTGATTTTGCAGCTGTGCTTGGCTCTCCCACCCCCACAGACAGCTCAGGGGATAGGCAGTGAACTAATTCTGCCTGGGTTGGGTCATGCGCAGGAGGTGGATGGGACAGCAACCACATTACATGAAGTTTTTCTCTTGGCTCTGAGGATTGGTTGTAAATGTTGAGACCCCCTCTTTGTGTTTTAATAACATCGTAAACCAGGCACACAATCCACAGTCTCAAACTGGGGAGAAAGGCTAGTAGAATTCTTTCCAACCTTTAAAAGGAAAACAGTTCATATGGCAACTGTGGTCCTTTCTTACAGGTGGACTTAAGGACTTTGCGTGGAGAAATGGGGAAAGAGCCACTCTGATCTGACGTGTTGCTCACAATGGACCCGAATGGGCTGGGCAAATGGCTTTCTGTAGTGACGATGCTTAGAACAGAAGGCAAATAATCTCGCAGTATTTTGTGCTCAGGTGTAGACAGGTGCTTTTTGACTGTTTGGAGGACTGGCTTACTGCATGCTCTGGTGATTAGGGTGTTGAGACTGGGGTGGCACAGGGACAGTCATGTGCCCGTGGCTCTCTCCAGTAAGGATATTTTTCTGCCTGCCTGGTGAGTTGGTCCCATATGCAGCTCATGGAAAGAGGCTCTCTTTGGAGGTCTTGCTATGTTCATGCTCTGTGGATTACACAAACCTCTGCTTTCTCATTTATAAAATGAGGATGGTGTGTGCTTGCTTTGAGCCGGGGTTGCTGTAAAGATCGGACGCCTCATTCTTGGGTAGGTACTTGGTTAGCAGCCCTGAGGGGTGGAGTATGTTCTGCTTTCCTGCTCTGTCCCTATGCAGGGCTAAGAAAGGTGCTCAACAGCTTCTTAAAGCTCCATGCTTCTCTTCTTCTCTTCCTTCATCAGGCAAAGCTTTTCTGTTCAACAACTCTTTCTCTGCTGTTTGCCAACACCAGCCCTTTGCTTCCTTTAAAGATGCTAGCATTGCTGAGAAAAATCTGCCTGGTAGAGCTCAATAGTGGCTTGTCTCTTGACTGATATCATGTAGAGGTTTTAATTAAAACACTCCCTGACGGCCCAGATTTCCTTGAAGCAGCCCTTCTGCTTCTGCCTTGGCTAAAAGATCAGCTGTGCCACACGACGTCAACAAGTCGGTTTGGATCTTGCTTTCTGTAGTTCTGTGAAGACCTGGTTGAGCAAATGCTGAGATCACAGAGTGATGGGCATGTGCTTCTGTGAGCCCTAGAAGCTCATGGACCATAGTCCAGTGTTTCATATCTGCAGACGCCTGCCAGCTCCATCCTTGTCCTGTTCTGCCAAACAGGGCTTTAAGGCTTTAAGGACTGACTGAGCTCCTCTGACTCCAGCGCATAGTAAGTCAGTGCTCCTCAGGAGCCTCTGCAGGCTTGTTATTAAATGAAGAAAACATCTACCTGGGAAGGCTTCAGAAACAAATGAGCTAATGGGCTCTGTGTCCGGCTTATAAAGTCCACTGAAAAACTGTTGATAATTATAAATCAGTTAACAGAGCCAAAAAGTGGAGAAGGAGCTTCACCAAGACCGTCTGTCTGGTGAAAAAAACAAATCAGAAGAAGCCCCAACCTTGGATCTCCGCCTCTGCTCTGCCCTTCTCCTTTTACATAGCTAATTAGTTAGAACCCAGGTCTCTTGACTCTCATTCCAGTGCTCTTTGTAAGGGGACTTGTTCCTCCACATACAAGTCCACTGGCTCTTGTATTTTTTGCTAAAGGGATGTGTATGATCCAAGTTGCACTGGTCACTTGCCTCCCACAAATCACCAAAGGATTTACAGAATAAGTAAATACGCAAAGCCCTCCTGAACTTTTGGAGCCTAAATATTTCCCTTTGCTACACTCGGCTCTGGCAAAACTGCCCGGCTTCAAGGGAGTACCACTACCATGTTTCCTCTCTGTCCACATGGACCCAGCTCACTCTCTCCTGAATCCGCAGCTCATCCTGAGTGTGAGTGGCAGTCAGGGAGGGAAGCCTGGAGGAAGAGCCCTCAGAGCTGGAAGTTGAATCAGCCAGCTCCAAGTATCAGTTTTGAACGTCAGACTTGTTTAAAACAAGGGAAGCCTTACGGATGTTGAATGTTCCTTGCTCCTGTTTGAATTGTCCCCACAACAAGGCAATAAATTGCCGGTGGGGTTCTGTGCTTGGTTCAGAGGTGCGCATCCTCAAAGGCAACCGAGAAAGCAGACACTATGGCAGGAGGTACGGAAAAATCTAGTCATCTTGTCCTTTTTTTTTTCAGAGGTAACTCAGGTTCTGGAATTATAGCATAATAAGAATTCCTTCCAAATCTGCACAGTGATGGTTCCTACACTGCCTTGTAAAGGCTTAATGACTCTAGCAGCGGTGAGATTAAGAGCAAATAACACAATATTATCTCCTAGCTAGCCTCTCAGCTGGCCAGCACCGGGCTGTGAAGAGTATTAGGAGCAAAGATTTTAAGATGGAAAAAAAACATGCAATATTCCTGTTGAAAATAAACATGGATTCAGTGTGTGCTTTGGTCAGAGCCTGGGAGGGGGTACACAGCGCCTTAATAGCTGGAAGCTGCTACCCAGTGAGTCATGGGTGAATCCCCTTCTCCTGACACAAAAATGGCCCTGCTGAATCTGACTTCTGTGATCATTTATAACTGGGGCAAAAGCTCAGACTTGGTCACTGTCGGACAGAGATGTAGATGTTGACCTCTGCTTCTTTTCTTTCTTTCTTTTTCTTTCTTTCTTTCTTTCTTTCTTTCTTTCTTTCTTTCTTTCTTTCTTTCTTTCTTTCTTTCTTTCTTTCTTTCTTTCTTTCTTTCTTTCTTTCTTTCTTTCTTTCTTTCTTTCTTTCTTTCTTTCTTTTTCTCTCTCTCTTTCTTTCTTTCTTTCTTTCTTTCTTTCTTTCTTTCTTTCTTTCTTTCTTTCTTTCTTTCTTTCTTTCTTTCTTTCTTTCTTTCTTTCTTTCTTTCTTTCTTTCTTTCTTTCTTTCTTTCTTTCTTTCCTTCTTTCCTTCCTTCTTTCCTTCCTTCCTTCCTTCCTTCCTTCCTTCCTTCCTTCCTTCCTTCCTTCCTTCCTTCCTTCCTTCCGTCCGTCCGTCCGTCCTTCCTTCCTTCCTTCCTTCCTTCATTTCTTTCTCTCTCTCTCTCTCTCTCTCTCTCTTTTTCTTTCTTTCTTTGCATTTCCACTTGGCCCTACAGTCTGCCCTACAGAGCAGTTCTCCCATGCACACACTTTCTCATTGGCAGCCTGCATTCAACTTTGTCAGTGGTTACTGCCAGGGCACTGGGATGTGTGGGTATGAACACAGTGACTCATACTGCAATTTAAAGCCTGTGAGACACGAGTGGTATGCAGTTATGAAAGTGTTAAGTGAATTTCTCATCACTAGTTAATGGTAAGACCAGACCAGGGGTCTTCTGATTTCCAACTTTTCTGTTGCCTGTTTAGTCTTTCTAACTCCGCAATGGGTTCTCTTGGGATACAGGTACTGGGGACTCACTCAGTGGAGCATCCTCTCCTGATCTGTCAGAGCTGGTCTACTTCAGGCAGAAGTAGAGCCTTCAGTCCAGTCCCTGTTGCCTTGGATCATGCTTTGTGTGAAGGCCCTCATCTCCCTGGAAGGCTGAGGCCTATGAAGCTTTCTTTGCTTTTTGCACATGGTTGGGATGACACATACTTCTAGGTGGTTCTTTTCTCTTCATAGATTCCACCAGCCTCCCCCAGGCCACAGAGAACCACGGCATCTCCTCTGTCTTTGAGCGACTGATGAATTGTTCTTTCTCTCTCTGTTTCCCAGTTACTTTGTTTTTTGTTTTCGTGCCATCCCTGGTGATGTTCAGGGCTTACTCCTGGCTATGCACTCAGGAATTGCCCCTGGCTATGCTTGGGGCATTCCATAGATGGGATCATTCCATAGATGGGATGCTGGGATCAAGCCCAGGTCAGTCACAAGCAAGGCTGCACTATCGCTAGACACTATACTATCTCTCCAGCCCCTTCTCGGTTACTCTGCCAGCTGCAGCAGAGCAGAGACCTGTCTAACGCAGTCACATTTATTGCTAGTGGAAGGTCCAGACGTGGATACTTGTTTGTAATAAGGACAGAGGAAAGCCATACAGTTAGGGCAGAAAGTCATAAACATAAGCCAGAAGATATCAGAGGAGCTGGAAAAATATACTCTTTGCTTCCCTAAAACCTGAACGCCATAGCCCGTGAGTATATGTGCACTCACTGCCCTGTACCACAGGCCGAAGTTCTTGCCAGAGAGACAAGAAGAAGAGCTTCATGACTCTGAGACTTGTTTATACAGGATCAAACTCTGGTCGGCCCACATCTGGACTTCATTACTTTCCCCAACACCCCTCCCCCTTTATCTGTGTGAGCACTGCCAAGAAAACACACGGTTCCTCGAGATTGCCTCTGCATTAAAGGTTAGTCAAGTTTTCAGCTCTGAAAAAAGTGAAGTCGTGCTGTCCTCATGGTGTCTTAGTGGGAAACCCTGTCCCCTGGTTTACAATCCACTGCATCTGTGTAACTACCAAGACCACCAACATTGAGTGGCCATATTCAGTCCTTCAACTTTCTTGTTCCCAGATCAGCTGGCTACAGAAGTCTTTCGAGACTGTTATCCTGAGGTGTCTGGGCACCGCAGAAGGGGCAGCTATTTGCAATTTCACAAGTAGATTAGCACGGAGATGACAAGAGGAGGGCTTAGCTAGTGTCCACCACTCTCTCTTAGGCTTCATGACCCTGAGAAATGTGTGTCCAGTGAAGGTGCTGGTCATCTCCATTTTGGGGGATTCACACTCAGAAGGTAGAGAAACCCTTCCTGGGTGAGTCAGAGTGTTCTAGTGGGGGAAGGTGCCGGGTAACATTCACGAGCTGTCTCATGGGTAGAAATCCAATGTGCCATTTCTTCCTCCCAACAGCTGCGAATGTAGGCTTCACCCAATCCATCGCACACATTGGGTGGGCAGGCTGCGGAGACTGTAGGGATGCGGAGGCTGGTGTGAGATAACTCTGCTAGTGAATGGGGGCAGGAGCAGCAATGAAACCTGGGTCAGTCTGACTTCAAAGCGCTTGAGCTGACATTCATTGAAGACCCCCTCTGTGCTCGGAGGCATCCAGAGTGTGCTTTATTTAGTTAGCTAGAAAAGCTTTTAGTTTGAGGCTTGGAGAACTCAGTGTATAAAGGAAGGAAGATCAAGTGTCCAGACCACCTGAGAGCCACAGTGTGTGATGGTGTTTTGAATGGAATGATTGGAGGCAGGGGAACGACCTGCTCTATAGGGTGCTTGGGGAGACCTCGTTTCTAACGAGCAGGCATTGGACTGGGTACATTAGCCCAGCAGAACCACAATACCCCTGGAGAGCTCCAAAAATATATCAAAAGGACCAGAAGTGAAAATTGCACAAATGCGAGGTGGGGAAGCCAAGAGCTTGAGGCTTGGGGCCAACTGGTAGGATAAGGGATCCATAGGATTGAACCAAGTTTGGAAAATCATTGAGAAACATTGTCATAGCTCATATGCTGATATATAAAATGTGCAGGTGGGCAAATACAATGCTGACTACACTGTTAGATCCTCAAGGGGACAGAAGACTCGCTCAGAGAATCAGAAGACAGTCAGAGTGGTGTAGAATGGTGGACTCTAGAGAGCTGAATTCAAGGGCAGATGTTGCAGATGGTGGTGCCTGCTTTCAGAGGCAGATCACTGATAATGGTCATTTTGTGGGCAAGTCTTCCTCACTATGACCACTAGCATAGTTAGAATGAGGGGGTTCAGCTCTAGAATTACCCCCATTTGTAATCCACGACAATCTACTGGCACCTCTGACCTTTATAAAATGTTGATAACAATGTGAGAATTCATCCAATGGGCATGAACATTGGAAATGATACAGATGATATAGAAGGTTGTTTGGGCTGCTTTGGAATTAACCTCTTTCCACTGGAATCTCTTGAAAAAGACATTTGGGATTGAATGAACAAAGCCAACATTACACAAATACACACTCTTTCCATTGGAATCTCTTGAAAAAGACATTTGGAATTGAGTGATCAAAGACAATATCACACAAACACACACACACACCATTGCATTATCATCATCATCGTCATCTGTTGGGCACTAGCCCCAGTTCATTATCACAATAGCTGTTTTAGTACTGTTCTTACTCCTTTATTGTTTGATACATAAGGAGCCAGAGTTGTAGAGCTCATTGTCCAATTCATAATTAAGAGTCACAGCTCTAATCCAATATACCTGATGGCACTTGAGGATTGAGGGATCTTCACCCAAGATCCTACCAGATCAGGTTGAGAAGTTTATCTCAGTGAGGGATAGAGTGATGGAGTGATGTTGTTCAGAGATCTCTCTCGCTGACGGAGTGGGTTAGAAAGTCGATGACGTAAGGTGGGAAAAGATGACTGCAAGGTTGCAGAGACACGTGTTGAGGTTTTGCTTCATCCAGTTACTCAGTAAGAGGTTGATGGCAGTCTGCTAAGCGAGCTTCAACAACTTCCTCTCCAGGAGAAGAGGAAGGTGTGAACCATAGTGGCAAAGACAGGACAAGACAGAGATGGAGATGAGACACAAAATGGACTGAAGTTGATGACATTGGGGGGAAAAGAGAGGAAAGAGTCCTGACCTTGGGTGGGGGAATGATGGTTCTTTGGATAGTTCTCAAGACTAGACAGTGGAACTTAGCCATGACTGATTTCAGGGACTGTGTTTCTGTGACCTCGCCTCCCACCTTGTGACTGTCTGCATCTGGATATTGGAATTTGGACTAATACACAGAATCCAGAAATTCTTCTGGGGGTCTGAGATAGATCTGGGCCCTTCCTCCATCTCAGTATGGTCTGGGCCTTTTTAGATTTCCCTTTCACTTCACTTGTATCACTTGTCTTCCCATTGTACATCTATTTGCTGCAGCAGGCACCAGTAACATCTCCATAGGTCCTGTTGCAGGCAAGTGTAGCCCAAGGGCATCTGCTCACCCAGGAACATGAAGAGCCTCAAACCATTCCTTCAGGTCATGGATAATACTGGATAATAACTTAGATAATACTGGAAGTTAGGACCAGGTCCTTCCCAGGTTCCTTCGCATTTATACATTGCATACAGTTCTAGGCAGGTTCTAGCCGTGGACTGTCATCCCAGTGTGTCTAGCAAGAAGCCAGGGGAACTCCCACACCAAGAGGTCAGTCATTCTGAACATCCAGACTCCACAGCTCTTCAGAGCTCCAGATCTCTCCCTGTTGAGGTTCATGAGTAAAGCTTAAGATTTCCCTTTGGTCTAAGAAAAAATTACTTCTTTCTTTATTCTCCCTCTTCAAAAGTGTGTTGAAAAAAAACTCTCCTGGGCTAACATAATCCTCATAACTGAGATGGAAAGAACAGCTTTGCTCTCTGGCTAGCAGGGACCTGGGTATGGACGTTCCTTACAAGATCACCAGCCCTTCCAGGTGCCTGTGAATGTCTCTCCCTGGTGATACAGCCCCTGCTGTCCACTTGGCCTTTAACAAGAGAGAAAGCCGCTTTGCTGCCGTGACAGAGCACAAGCATTAGAACCAGGGGGTTCAGCTCGAGACTCACCCCTATTTGTAATCCAGGACAATCTGTTGGCACCTCTGACCTTCATAAAATGTTGATAACAGTGTGAGAATCCATCCAATGGGCATGAAAATGTTTTGTAAATTGGGAAGTGTGGTGGCAACATTAGCATGAAGGCAGGTCAGAATGGGAGGGGTGGGGGCTGAGCAACATTTCCAGTCCCTAAAAGAGGGGTTGCCAAGGCACTGGGTGCCAGCGTCTTTACTTTTCTTGGAACAGTCGGTCAATAGAAGAGAACATTAGAAATGATACAGATGAGACAGAAGGTTTGTGCTGCTTTGGAATTAGCCTCTTTCCATTGGAATCTCTTGAAAAAGATATTTGGGATTGAATGATCAAAGCCAACATCACACACATGCACACACACACATACACACACACAAGCACGCGCGCACATGTGGTATATTTACCTTGGAGGTGTGGTACTTCCAAATACTTAACTTTGGAAGGTTCTCTATTAAGAAACTCTGGAAGGCTTTCGGAAAACATATGCTCTATAATTGCTGAGTTTTTTTGATTGTTCTCAATGGAAGAAGAAACAGAAAATTATCTCTTGGCGCGGGGGAGGGTTCTTCTGCTAGGTGCTGGGCATTTGGCACATCACTTTATTGAATCCCTGGCAATCCTGCCAGGGAGATCTGATCAAGCTGATTTTATAGAGCAGTTGCCCAGAGCGCAGAGGTGACATCACTGACCAAAGGTAAGAGAAGGCATTCAGAGAGAGATTTTACTGGCTGCAAAGTCAGAACGTCTCTCTCCTTTCCAAAAAAGTCTATCCTGATGTTTTTCCAAATTTCCTCTCTGGAACAGTTTGATATTTGTGAATATGTAGGTAGTTGAGCTCTTTATTTACATATATTTCTTTCTCCTCCACCACAAAAGACAGGAAGAGGAGCTGTCTTAGAATCAGAGACAACGTCCCCTCAAACCAGAGCCATTCCAGGCAGGGACTGATTCTTTCCTGTCCGCTCACAGCTTAATTGCAATGCTTTTCCACTTTATTAGTTTCCAGATTCTGGGCCAAGTGTTTTAAAAAGCAGGTAGGGGAGAGTTTCTCCTGTATGCTCCTGGCAGCCTGCCATCACACCCAGAATCTGGCTAACTGGTTCAGAAAGGGATCCACATTGTGGGCTTTGCCTGCCCCCCGCCCCCAGTGAAATGTACATATCACAGCCTTGCTGATGGAAGCAGAAATGCTGGCTCTGGGGGCAGGAGTCTGGGCTGGGGACAGAGTCTTTGTAGGGGGCTGGGTGGGGTGGGGGGGTGGTGGAGAGGGAAGAGCTTATTTTATTACTTAGGAATAAAAACATTGTGTGTAATGAATAAAGTCCGAAAGCAGTAAATCTGGGGATCCAGACTTAGGTGTGTAACGTGGTGGGGAACAGTTTAAGCCTTTGCCTCATCTGTAGGGGAGAGGTATTCGGGCTGCCTTTCACAACACGAATTTCATTAAATGGTCTTTTAAGGGTTAGGATTACAAGAAGCCCAGTCCGGCTGGTTCCTAAGGATGATTTATGGCTGTGTTGGCGACTTCCCGACCCTTCTGTACAAGGGGATGGAGAAAATACATAATTTGTTGCTCATTAACTCCCAGATCTGTCAGGGTTGACCCAGAAGCTTTGTGGACTTGGAGTCATGTGTCTGCTAAATGGCTTCAACCTGGCTCTTAAAATATGCCATTGCGATTCTACAGTGGAAGCTTTGTCATGACAACAGAGTAAAATTATCTCCGTGCAGTCGGCGTGGGGTGTTGAGCTTTAGCATCAGAACAACTGGACTCTGCGCTTAGCTCTATCACTCATTAGCGTCACCTCCTTCAGTTCAGCCACCAAGTCTGAGAGCCTCAGACCGCTCATCTGTGGCACAGGTACAGCCTTGGAGAGTGGCAGGTGGCGTGGAACTGTTTGGGGCTATAAAGGATTGCTGCTCGGATGAACACTGTTATTAAGAATCGGAGGTGCTACAAGACACTCTCTCCCTTAGGTCCACATGAATCTGCTTGAGTAGATTCCTGTAACACTGGGCTGAGAATCAAAGTTTTAGAAGAAAGGGCTGGTAGAGCCGCGAGGAGCCCTGGAGTTGGAACCACACAACCCCTTTCTCACCCCAAACTCAGGGAAGCAGGTGACCCATCTGAGGTCGGGAAGTGCGTGCGGGACAGGCTCTTTTTGGTCCTCTCATTGCAGTGTTCTTGTTGCCTCCCAGCCGGCATCACACTCAAGTCGAGGCAGTTTGGAAACTAATTCTGCAACTGTGGCAGTGGGTTGCTTCAGGGAGCAGTCCAAGGCAGGGTCATGCATGGGGCCTGTAGGGTTGTCTCTGTTTCTGCTTCTTCCCTTCACGGGGTTGAGAGGTAGCACAGAGAGTTGAGGATAAATGTCCTGGCAATGAATCCTGCACCCTTGTTTTTTGTATGGAGAAATTGGCATTCCACATTCTTTTATTGAGTAAATGGGGCTCAAGCGCTGGGCCCCCTGACCTTTTGTTTTGGGTTCCTCCTTCTGCATCCAAAGTCACGTGGATATGATTTATAAATAAGAGCAAGAAAGAATACCCAATGAGCATGATTGTGGTAAGATGCATCTGGAACTTGTTAGCCTGTAAGGTTACATAGGGTAAAAGTATAAACAGGTTCAAAAGGGGAATTAGACCAGGAATGGTAGGAAAGAATTCTGGGCGGGAGTCGGGACACCTGGGTCTAATCTTTGGCTGGGAGTTAATTAGGACCTCGGTTTCTTCCATATATAATAGCCCCTTTCATTTCTCACTTGCTGTGCTTTTCAGATTTTAATCTCAGAAAAAATGTTATCAAAGGACTCTTGCTAATGTGTAGAGGATATTTCCAATTTTGCAACAACTGTCTTGCTCCTTTTCATTCATTTATCCCCTGTGTCTGAGCACATGGGTGGAGCCAGGCATTGTCTTGTTCTTCCTAGGTATGGCCATGCCAAGGTGCTGGCTTGGACTGGGCTTTGGCCATCTCGTGTAGACTCCCCCTTCCTGTGGTCTGGGAAAACAGCATGTGATCATATCATGCAAGAGAGCCAGCAGTGAAGAATGCAGAGACCCTGTGGATGTGTTGGCAGTGACAGGTGCTGCGTTCTGCTCGTACCGGGCCCCTGTGGCATCGCCATCCTACACAGCTGTTTTGTCTCCAGACTCTGGAGACCCCAATTGCCTTTCCTCACGCAGGTGACCACGGCAATACTCTCAGGGGAAGAGCTGGGTACTCGAGTGTGGCTTCTCCTGTGGTTAGGAACATGCTCTTTGCTCCCTGAAAGGGCAAGTGTGGTTCGTCATCCAGGGAGGAAGTGTGAAAGGGACATTGTGGTGAGTGATGAGGTGACTGTACCACCCCTGGATGTGGTCGCAAGCAGGAAGTGGCCAGGCCATGCTGTGGTGTTAAGGGCAGCCAGCTGTGTAGTTGGGCATGGCCAAGGTGGACTGGTCTTGTCTTTACTTCAGCTGCCTGGGCATTACTACCATTGACCTAACTGGGTCAGTTTCTTTCCCTCTCTCTCCCAGCATTCTGAATGAAAATCCAGGCAACTTTAGTTGAGGCTTTTTCTGACCTGGAACTTCAGTGAATCTCTTGTAATTATGAAGATTTATAAAAGTAGAGCGTGACATGTCGGCATTTAGCTGATTAGTGATGGGTAACCTTCAAAACATTTTTTTGAGTTGCCATTAATGTCCAGACCACATTGGATCAGTTTGGCCTGGTTTGGATGCTAGAGACACAGACCAGGGGCTAAGGCATTTGCCCTGCATGCACCCAACCCAGGTTTAGCCCCCAGATATCCCAAGCCCACCAGGAGTGATCCTTAAGTGCAGAACCAGAAGTAAGTTCTGAGCATCACTGGATGTGGCCTCAAAACAAACCCCTAAAAACTGCCTGGTTTGGGGCTGTAGAGTTAGAGCCAGGGTTTAGGTACTCATCATGTACGTGCCAAGCCTGATTTGATCCCCAGAATCACATATAGTCCCTTAACCCCACCAGGGGTACCCCTCGAGCACAGAGCTGTGAGAAGAAGCCCCTGGGTACCAACAGTAAAGTGCCGAAGTTTCTAAACCAGTGTTGCTTTCTTCCCACATCCTTCCGAACGGGAAGATGAAAGAACCACTTCATGTGACGCCATTACCTCCTCTCCCTGTATGCCACAGCCTTGCAAAGCAGAGCCGTCTCCCTCATGAAGAAGCCATCAACAACTTATTTGTCTCTTTCTTAATTAAAAATTATATATTTATGCTATATATACATTTGTATATTTTTCTTGTTTCATAGGTTCCTTATGGACAGGTAGAACTTTCTGAGAAAAATACAAATGTATATATAGCATGTATAAATAATGAGTGGTAGAGCGTGTATATAAAGACACTAATGAGTGGTAGAGCTAAACAAAAAGGAAATACTGGCCATGGTAGTGCTTCAATCCCTCCTGCCCTGTGTATCTTCTTGTTTGAATACGTGGACTCCAACCTGCCATTTTGTGCCATTTTGTGCTGACTTCCTTAGGTCATTATGCATCCATTATAGCATTAGTTCCACAGAGGGGTGTCTCGATGCAGCCTAATATTCCTGACGGTTTCCTTTCAGATCATCACCGGGGAATTCTACCGGATCTATTACCTGAAGGAGAAGTCCCGCTCGACCATTCAGAACCCCTATGTGGCGGCACTCTATAAGCAAGTGGGGTGCTTCCTCTTTGGCTGTGCCATCAGCCAGTCCTTCAGAACATCGCCAAAGTCTCCATAGGGCGCCTGCGTCCTCACTTCTTGAGCGTCTGTAACCCTGATTTCCGCCACATCAACTGCTCTGAAGGTTACATTCAGACTTACACATGCAGAGGTGATGACAGCAAAGTCCAGGAAGCCAGGTGAGACGCCCCTCTGCCAGCCCCCTCTGATGCAGGCAATTCACTGAGCGGGTCCTCAGCACTTGCTAGTTGCTAGACTCACCTCTGTGGCTTGGATGTTGTTGAATACGATACAACTCCTCTTCCAGAGGACTCCTCTGTACAGTGCTTGAGACAGAATGTAAAGAACTGAGGCTGGGGGCTGGAGAGAGTTATACAGTTGGTAAGGTGCTTGCCTCGTATGTGGCTGACATGGGTTCGATCCTGGCATACCCTATGATTCATTGAGCCCCACCTGGAGAGGTCTAGAGCCAGGAGTAAACCCTGAGCACTGCTGGGTGTGCCCCCAAACAGGACTAAAATAAATTAAATGTCTGGTGCTGGAGTGATACCTCAGCAGGAAGGGTGCTTGCCTTGCATGAAACCGACTCTGGTTCAATCCCCAGCATCCCTTATGGTCCCCTATGCACCACTGGAAGCAAGTTCCGAGTGGAGAGCCAGGTGTAATCCCTGAGCATCGCTATAAACCACAACTAAAATGTATTGATTATGACAGAACCTTGGTAAGTCCATTTCTCACTCATGCGTTCATGGCACCTGTCATGTTCCTTGTTCCAGGTGGTGTGCCCAAATCACAAATAAGGTCTTGGGAGGGAAAAGAGAGATAGGTATATGGTTGGTGACTGTCTCTTCACGGTCCTCTCTTGCTTTTGCAGGAAGTCCTTCTTCTCTGGCCACGCCTCCTTCTCCATGTACACCATGCTGTATTTGGTGGTAAGTTCCTTCCCACTGATTCTAGTGGACTCCAGGGTCCACATGTAGCTTAAATATCTCCTCTACAAGAAGCCGGCAGTCATACTTCACCATGTCATCCTTGAAAAGAACTTGCCAGAAATATGCCCAACTGCTGCTGAAGCTATAGAGCTTGACTTCCCACTGATTTTTTTTGGCTTTTCCCATTTTTCAATGAAAACATTTATTGTGTGAGGGGCAGAATGTAGTACAGTGGGTAGACACTGGCCTTGATTTGCAGCACCACGTGGTTCTCTGAGCCCCTACGAGGAGTAAGCCAGTGCTCAGGCACTGCTGGGTGAGCCCCAACATACAGACTGGAGAAATGGTGCAGGGAGTAGGGAGTTGCATTACATGGGACCAAACGGGTTTAGTCCCTGGCACCGTACAGTTTCCTGAGTATTGCCTTGGAGATTTTGAGCACTACCATGACCCAGGAGGCCCCAGTACTGCTAGGGTCGCCCTGGGAATCCCTGGCACCACCGGTGCCACATTCTAGGACCTTGTCTTCCTTGAACCTCCAGCCTGGAAGACCAAGAATCACCCTTACCAAGCCTCCTTACCAAAAAGTATTTTACTGGGACCCATGATACGATCGTGCATCTTTAAAGAAAGAAAAGCAGGAAGAAACAGCAGACACAGAGCATCGTGGACTCTCAAGCGATGCTTTCTGATGGTCTCTAAACTCAGTTCTCTGCTTCTCTGCTGCAGCGTTCTTAGTTAGGGTCTGAGTTTTTATCTTTACTCTGGGAAAGGTTGACTTAAGCAAGATCGAAAAACTGAATTTACCTAAATACTGGAGCTGTTTCTCAGCTCCAAGCATGATCATCAAATTCTTGTATGTTTGGCCATGTCAGGCTCCTTTCATGCTCTCTCTCTCTCTCTCTCTCTCTCTCTCTCTCTCTCTCTCTCTCTCTCTCTCTCTCTCTCTCCCCCCCCTCTCCCCTCTCCCCTCTTCCCTCTCCCCTCTCCCCCTCCTTACATCAGTCCTCCACACAGGTGAGGTTGAAACTGAGCGGTGCCTGAAGTCACACTACAGCCAGTCATTCTGAGCCCCAGGCTGGGTCTGGAGACCAAGGCCTTAGAGACCTTAGATACCTTAGAGACCAAGGCTAAGCAGCCTGTCAGAGCCCCCTTTCACAGGCCCGTCCCTGGGGTTGGGGCCAGGCTCTGAGCTCCCACACTGCCTTCAGGCCCAGGCCACTGTGACTTTTTGGCCTGGGCAGGTGAGGGCTGTGCCACCGCTCTTTCTCTTTGTCAGTTCATTCCCACCCCCTGCCTTTACTGTACTCTTGAATGAGGTCCTTGTGCCAAGGAACTTGTTGCTTTCGGCTGCTGTGAGGGCGCTGAGGGAAAACGCAGAGAGGTCAGACATTGCTGAGAGCGGCAAATGTTATTTAGAAAAGAGTGTTTTGATTTTGGCTGATGTTTAAAAACAAAATTAGGAATGGAAAAAATAGCAGAGGTTGCTTTGTTTTGTTTTCCCCCATCTTTTTCAAGTTTGCGGGCCTCTGGCCTTCCTGTAACCAAGGAGATGGTGCTTAAAAGGTGGGCCGAAGCTCCGAAGCCATTCCATGCGGATTTGTTTATTCCTGAATAGCACTTTCCTTCACTTTTCAGTTTTTTGAAGTTGTTTTTGTTTTGGACTTGCTCTGAGAAAGGATAATTTAGCATAGATATTTAGTTTCCTGTTCCATTTTTATATGTTACCCAGGCCTGGAAGCAATTTGACAAATGCAATTTCAGAGAATTTGGTAAAGGTACTCAGGAGAAATCATTTTTTTTAACATTCCTTCATTTTCTTCCAAGAGAAAAACACTGAGTAAGTTTGAAACCAACTCTGTGTGCTCTAGAAGGTACTAGGAGGGATATTTCTAGCACTCTCTAGTACCTTCTGTGTGGCAGGCACTGGGCTGGGTTCACCTGGAATGTCAGAATCTCTTAATATCCCACAGAGAGACACCTGTAGTGAGTCTCTTTCTGGTTTCAAGCAAACCCTGATGGACTTAGTTATCCCATCACCCCCAGGTGCCCATACACCTCTATCAGTCTTTTTTTAAAAAACAACTTACCTAAAATCTAATAACAACTAAAATAAAGATTAAGCAAAGCCCCCCAAAAAGATTAAATTTGGGCCTGGAGTGATAGCCCAGCGGGTAGGGCATTTGCCTTGCGCGGCCCATGCCGGCCCGGGTTCGATCCCTGGCATCCCATATGGTCCCCGAGCACCGACAGGAGTAATTCCTGAGTGCAGAGCCAGGAGAAACCCCTGAGCATTGCCAGGTGTGACCCAAAAAGGAAAAAAAAAAGATGTAATTTAGCATGCAATAGTGGAGGCAGGGGAAGGGAAGAGGTGACCACAAGTGACCACCTCCCACCCCCTCACCATAGCCTCTGATCGCCTCCCAAAGGAAGGGTGGAATTCCACGGTGTCCTTTGACCTCTTCAGCCACTTGGTTCTCTTTGAAGCCTTTGAAGCCTTCTAAGTGTAGAACAGAAAGTTGGGAAACCTTTAAGGATATATAGGGACAGACAAGCCCACACCCCCAAGCTCCACGAGTGGAGCCCCTGTAGGACCCCCATCTCTTCTCCAAGTCTTTCAGTACAGTTCCCCTGCACGGGCCTCCCATGGCTTCCTCTGCACTAAGATTCGATTTGTAAAATGGTTAGCTTAGAAAAAAAACATGCCCCAAGCACCGGATTATCTCTGGGCACAGAAGCTTAAGAATGAGGTTAGGCCTTGTTAGAGATTAATGCAAATTGTAATAAGAAAAATCCCACAGCCTGTAGAAGCATAATACTCATCCTACCTACAGTGCTGAGCCCTAACCTAAACCCAGAGCATCACATTACGCTCAAGCCAGGCTGTCTGGATGTATACCACCCCCATGGTGGGCACCCATTCCTGCAGCTTCCCTGGTGCTTCCTGCAGCACTCTGCTCCTGTCTGGGGCCTCTGAGGTGGGCTGGGACCTGCACTTGACATGCATTCAGCATTCATGCATCTCAGCTCCATGAGTTGCTGTCAATCATAGGACCTGAGGAGGGACTTTGGAGATTAACCAAGCTTGCTCACTGACCTTGGGGAGTTCAGTCTAGAGAAAGAGACAGTAATAGGGCCTGATTATTTTGCAGGAGGGACAAGGGGTGGTTGAATATACCATTGTAGAAACACCCATCATGGCACCAAGCTGACCAGGAGGGGAAGGCAGAAGCCATCCCAGTCCCCTGGCAATGGGAAGGGAGGGCACTTGAACTGGAGTTGGAAAAGCTCCAGGAGTGTAGGGCCAGGGAGGGTGGTAGAGTTTGCAGGGAGCAGAGAGCACATCGGTGTGGAGAACTTTGTGATTTGGAGCCAAAGATACAGTACAGCAGGTAGGGCGCTTGCCTTGCATGTGGCTAAACTGGGTTCAATCCTCAGGACCTCATACGATCCTCTGTAAGCCCTGAGCACTGCCAAGTGTGGCCCAACACTCCTCTCTGTCTCTGTCTCTGTCTCCCTCTTCCGCCCTCCTTCTCTCCCCTTTTGGTGTGCAGATACTCTAAGGTTATCATGTATATCCCTTTACCTACTTTTCTTCAGGTCACCATGTCGGAGAAGCCTGCCCTATTTCAACAGACCGCCTGTTTAAATGACAGCCTTCCTCTGAGACTCCCTCACCCCCTTGGCTCCATTAGGGACCCCCCACTCCCATATTTCTCACTGGCTGCATCCTGAACCTTCATCTCTTTGTTTCTGTCCACCTGATACCCTGTACGGTTTATGGGGGAGACTTTTCTCTGGATTATCCCTGCAGCTCTCTTCACCAAACATGGAGGCTTTAAATATATGTTTGGGGAATGAGGTAAGTGAATAAATAAGTGAGTGAATTCCACCTCTCTGGGCATTCCCCGGCCACACGCTTTTCCTTTCCAGTCAGGATTTTCTTCATCTCCTCCCTTCTGACCTGACAGCTCTTGTGGCCTGTGTGAGGCGGGAGCCTATTGGTGTCTCTGCTGAACTTTTTCTCTGTGAATTCTTCCCGAGAGCTGTGAGAACTCTTTCTGTGTTGGAGGGTTTGCTGGGTACCAAGGAAACAGGCTGTACTGAGAGCCCCGTCCTCTGGCCTGTGGTCGTTAGTCATTGAGGTTTCGTACACCACGTTTAGAGCCTGAAAGCAGCGGGGTCTGGTACACCCACGAGACATGCCCACAGATTCTGGGAGTGCCTGGGAAACCCTCCGGAGCAACAGGATGGTGGTTTCCAGGGAAATAAACCACGCCAGATGTTGTTCTGCTTCCTCCCCTGTGCCATGCGTCCAGGCCTCCCTCCAGCATGTGTGTTTTCTACTACTCCTGAGCCCCTGAGATGTGCCTATAGGTCACAGGTGACAAGGAAAGAGCTCATCACTTTGCTTGGAAAGCCCAAAAAGTAGATCTGGGGGAGCCCTGCGCAGTGTAAAGGGTGAGACATCTGGTCTACCACGTAGCCAGAAGCCTGTATTTGACTTTAACCCTCCTAAAACCCAGCTATTGATAGCTGCAGTTATCTCAAACCTTCCCAAGAACAGAAAGAGCTGATGAACACATACTTCCTGTGTATTCTTTTCAGAAAGTTCATTAGAGAAAAGGAAATCATATTGAGAAAATTTGAAGGAAGAGAAAATACATTTACAGTGCAGACTATATTCAAGGCCTTGCTTTCACATGGTCTGTTTATAAGAAAACCCATGGTTCAAACTTGTGATTTTCAGGCCAGAGAGATAGCACAGCGCTTGCCTTGCACACAGCTGACCTGGGTTCGATCCTTGGCATCCCATATGGTCTCCTGAGCACTGCCAGGAGTAACTCCTGAGTGCAGAGCCAGGAGTGACCCTGATCATTTGCCAGATGTGACCCAAAAAAAGCAAAAACAAAAAACTTGTGATTTTCAAGGCTCGACTCTTGGTCCCAGACAGTTGGTTGGAGGACAGTCAGGCTGAGACACCTGGCACACACCCATGAGAAGGTCCACTCTGCCTATTCCCAGGCTCCCTTTCCCTCAGTCCTGGTCATCTGCTCCCCTCATTCACACAAGTCATGTGTTTCAGACATGACATTAAAAAAATGAGAGGGGGTAGCTTAGAGGAGCCTGAGCCCCTCAACCGTGACCCATGCAGGTTTGTCCTTCAGACCATGGCATCTGTGGGTCCCCCAACCCCCCTTTACTATTTTCTGCAAAGGCAGAAGTCCAGTACAGAAGAACAGTATTTTATTTGCAAAGCACGATCTCTCAAGGAAGCTGGTGGTCTGTGGTAGAGCACGGATCAGAAAGTGGTGAATGTTGCACTGTGCAAATTTTATGGTTCTCTGTTCCCTCAAGCAAGTGACATGGACTCTCTGGACGTTGATGTTTTCCTCTGTAGAAAGGATACAACGGTGCCACCAAATACCAGTTGATTGTGACAGTGGCAGATAATAACACTTAAAGCTCCTAGCACAGTGTTCAGCAATATGGTGGCTGCTGTCTTCCCCTGATTATGACTGAGAACAAGATCTGATTCTCTTTGTTTGTTGTTTTGGCAGAGGGCACCTGCAATACTCGGACCACGTGGTGCTAGGGATCAACACCTTCTCCAGACTCCTACATGCAAAGTGTGTGCTCCCGCCCTTTGAACCATCTTTTCGGCCCTGATTCCACTTTAAAGGAGCAAAGCCAGTGGGAAGTAGTTGAACTGCCTCCTGGAGAAAAGTGTAGTTCTGTAACCCTGAGGATAAATCACCAGCAAACCAACCAGTGCCAAGCAGAAGCCAGGCAGGAGACCAGAGGAGGGAGATGGTTCTCCATGTGGGTTCCTTATACTCTGGACTCACTTCCAGGAAGTGAGCAGTGGGCAGGGAGGCAGAGAGGACAAAAGCTTCCTTCTCCCTTTCTGCAGAGGGGTCCCCAGAGCGATGGAAATGAAAGGCGAGGACAGTACAAACCTGTTTCCCCAGTATGCAAATCACGTAACTAGACACAAATGACTTAGCAAGAACCAAACCTGACTCACCCTGCTGCTGGCTCTGCTCTTCCCAGGCCAGAGGAGCTGGCTTGCCGTTTCTAAGGAGGTTTAGTAGGAATTCCACAAGACCCGAACTTTAAAACCAAAATCAGGAAGGAGAGACTCTATTTAGGGAGATTTAGGGAGTGGGTTCTCTGTGCCAGGGACTTTCTCAGATATCATTTGGGGGAGAAGAGGAGAAGTATATTGTTTTTTCTGTTGCCATCTTCCTATCTTTCGATTGCTAAAGTAAAACCTAGTTTTATTTTATCGGAAGAAAACTCTTACTTAGCGCAAAGAAAGGGACTTTTCGCAAAACTTTCATTCCATTCAGAGTCTTTCACAATTTTGAACAGACTGATGCTCATGACGTGGCTTTTTAATTTGTTGAATGACCAAATCTCTGCATTATCTATGAGAAAGCAGAAATTCAGAGGGGCCTTGTGACTTGTCTGGGATCCTGTGACTAGTGTGAAGCAGAGACAAGATTCAAATCTAGTTCCTCTGACTTTAGTCCAGCCCTTTCTGCAAAGTCATGCTAATTCTTAGGAGGGGTGCGACGAGGCTGTCCCCTGTGGTGGTGGGAAGTGAGAGCATGCGTGACAGGACCACGATGAGTCACCAGGGCATCGGGCTTTTGATTTTGTCCACCTGCTCCGCACCTCTTTGGTGAGGGAAACAGCCACAGCCAATGGTGCTGGGGGAAACTCTGGTGCAGGTGATGGAAATTCATACCCCAACTGGAAGCCTGTATCTCAGCTCTTTTAGCTCTGTCCCCAATCCCTGATAGTCTATATTTTAGCCTCCTTTTCTAGGGGCCCTCAGACTTCTAGAACCCCTGCAGGGATTCTGGTTTTGGGAAAATCTACTACTTGGCCCAATGCTGAGCCTCTATCCTGTGCTCAGAAGATGTATGTGCCTTCCTCTACTATACAAGGGGGACCTTCCCTTGTGGAACCTTCTAGGGACCTCAGTCCCCTACTTAGTGTCCAAGGGAACAGAGTGCTTCAGAATATTCTGTCTCATCTTGGTCTGAACCTTTGCCTGGAGTGGTTCGAGACCTGTGTTCAAGGCTAGCAATATGCAGTCTGTTTCTCGGTTAGAAAGGCATGCGACGGACAGAGTTATCAGGGCCTTTGATCGACCTCAAAACCTGTTGCCGCTAGCTTGTTTCTGAAATCAGATGTCCCCACTGGGTGGAAGGTCATTGCACAATCGCTTTCTTTAGCAACTGGCTTGTTTTTGGTGCAATCTGCACATTCATGGAGGACATGGCATTTACCAAGGCCAACAGGGTCACAGGTTTCAGAAGCTTTCCCGGGCACCGTCTTGTGACAGTCAGGGAGCTGTGTCTCATTTGGTGCTGTGCCCCTGAGACAAGGGTGACAGTCCGCCCGGTGTCTGAGACTCAAGCAAGAGACCACACGCTTGGTGAAGTCAAGCCAGGCTGAAACACACTTTCCTGTGCTTTTACTTTGCTCCCATGGCCCAGCCCCTGACACGGGGTCCATCCCGAGCTCTCACGGCTTTTCTCTTGCAAGGTGCGAGTTACTGATCGATCTGGGGGATGAGCTTCCATCTGCCCACTGTGACTCCATGTCTGACCACACCTCCCACACGGGGTTCCTTTCCCATGGCGCCCCTATGCTTCCCTCATTCCTAAGCACTCCCTTCCTGCAGCTATTCTAAAGTCTCTTCCTTTCTCCTCAAGTTCCTCTCGTGTATTTATTTCTTTTCTCAGGCTCCAGCCCTGAGTGTCTGAGTCAGTGGAGAGGGAGATGTAGGCCTTATCCGGTAGGGAAGCCCACCCTTCCTCTCCCCACCCTGATTTCTAGGGCTCCTTGACCTCAAGCCCACAAGGAAGGGTGGGGGGGAAGAGCTAGAGGCTTTTGAACTAGTATTTTCTGAGGATCTGCAGTTTTCAGTTAAGGAAAGGAGAAAAATCTGAAGGCTACCAGGTCCAAATGCATAAAAGTGGTTAAATAATTTATCAGTTCACCACTGGTGGCTGGCCCCTGAGTTCCTTCCATGATATCCACCTGACCTGCGGCGTCACACTTTATACACAAGAAATCTGCTGATGGAAATGGGGGCTCTCTGTTACCCAGCTCTCTCTTCCATGGAAGGACTGTCCAGAGTAGGCATAAGCAAATGGACTTCTCCGTGCTCCTCCAACATGTCATTGTTCAGAAGGTTGGAGCTGACTTGGGGCTAGGCCACCACCCTGCCGTCTCTACTTCCAAAGGGGCTTTTGATTTCCTGACTGCAGAACCCCAAGGGGCCCCTTTCAGCAGGTGTGAGAGCAGCCTGAGACATCTGCTATTGCTTTAATGGTACAGAACCTGGCTTACAGTCCATTCTGTTCACCATTGCTTACACTACCATTTCCCAATTTTGTGGTTTGTTTGTTTGTTTGTTTTGTTTTGTTTTTTGGGCCACACCTGGCGGTGCTCAGGGCTGACTCCCAGCATTTCCCAATTTTGATTCAATAGTTTAGTTCTTCCGTGAAAAGAAGGCAAGTATTGTGAACTGGAGAAAAGCAGCTTAGAGCATTCACCAGTCTCTCTTCAGCAAACCTCAGCATTCTAGGGAATTTGTTTTGGGAAAGACTGTGCTGTGAAATACAGGCCAGTTTCCATGCGTAGGAGTTGGGCCTTTCATGAGCGACCTCTGCTTGGCTCTGTAGCCTGGTCCTCGTCACTTGCTTCTATTCCCCTTGCTGGTCTTCCCAAGTCGGCCGGCTTCTCTGGAACATTGAATACTGGCTTCTGGACCTTGGCTCTGTGGGACATCCCATATCACCAACTCCATCCCCTTCATCCTGTTCATCTTTCATCTTTCATGGGGTCAAGCCCAGTGTCTCTCCCTAGTGACTGAGCCAGCCCGCTCCTCCTTTCCCATAAAACTAGAACAGATGACTTCAGGTCCCCTCTCCAGGACATGATCGCATCTGACTTCTGGGAACTTCACCCATGCCTGAGCCTGGCTGCTTGGCATCTCTTGCTTTTGGTTTCTTCTGGCCGGTTTGGCCTTTGATTTCTTTTCAGAATATTTTTCCCAAGTTTTTTCCTCCAAGTCTTTTTTTAGGATGGTTTGGGGAACCAGAGTGAACTACATACCAACTGGAGAGTTTTTTTTCTTTTTATCTTGAATGTTCTTGTAAATGGGAATTGTAGTTATCTATTGACATGCTCCTCTTCTCCCCTTGCCTCAGAAAGGCCCTATGCTGTTTTTGTTGAGCTAATCGTTAGCTGAAGAGATGATGTTGGCTCCGTTCTTTTCTTCGGTTATAGTAGTTTTACCTCTTCTTAGATTTTAACAGCTAGTTTTTGATACATGAAAAACTCAGATTTTATCAGTGTTTAGCAGATAAACCATATATCTTCTCTTTACTATATGTCTCTGTCTTTGTTAGATTTCCCAACAATACATTCATGTAATTTCTTAATCATCAGCTTGACTATGTGGGTTTTTGTAAATACTTTCCAAAGTAGTTAAGGATTCAGGGTATGACTTTCTTCCTACTGAGGTCAGAGGGAGTCCAGAATCTCCAATTCTCTTTCTGCCTTGCTCTTTTCTGATCACCAAAGAGAAAGTGTCCATTTCTTAGGAAGGACAAAGTGAGCTCTTTGCCTCTGTGTCCACTCTATCGTTGGGTTAGATTAGCCGCTTTCCTATGCTCTCTCCCTCCTGCCAGGGTCTGCTTTTGATTTGTAGTCAGAAGTTCCTCTTGTCCTGTCGTCTCTTCCTCCTCCTTTCCCAAGTTCCCACAGGAACCTGGGAAGTAGGTTGTGCTCAGAGGTTAGAACGGAAAGAGCAGTAAGATAACTCCAAGGGACAATGCCCAGTTGACGTCATTTCAACTTTTCTGCTTGCTGGAGGTGTTTGTTTCCTTCTTCCAGTTTTCTCCAGGTTGCTCTTCTGCCCCACCCAGCCCTGGCCTGTCATTCTCTGTTTGCAGGCTATCTGGCATTGACTGGTGGGTTTATGTATTTCCTGAGATTCCCATTCCAGATCCATAGTTCTGAGTGTTGCCTTGGAAACCAGTGCTCTGGTGAAGCTGCTTTTACTGGCAGAGAAGCCGTAGGCACGAACTCCTCTTATCCCATAGACTGAGCATGGGATGGGGATGGTGAGGGCTTAATCTCCAGAAAAAACACCAGTGTGCTCAAAGAGCTAACACCTATTGTAGAAAAATTTATAGTACTTTTTTTTTTTAAGTCTGGCTGCTGTTGTTTAATGGGTTCTTTCTAGAAGAGGGGAAGGGAACCAGCATTTGGGTATTTTTTGTTTATTTGTTTATTTGTTTGGGAGCCACACTCAGTAGTGCTCAGGGGTTACTCCTGGCTTTACACTCAGGAATTATTCTTGGTGGGCTTGGGGAATCATGGGATGCTGGGAATCAAGCCTGAGTTGGTTCAAGGCATGCACTCTAATCACTGTAGTATCTCTTTGACCCCAGATACCAGCATTTGTGAGGGTCTACGTGCTAGGCTGGGTGCTCAGGCTAATCTTATGAACTTGGCTGTGCTCTCAATCTCGAAGTTACCTCCCTAGAAAATCTCCATTGAAAAAAAGAAACAAAACTCTGGGTGTGTGTGTGTGTCTGTGTGTCTGTGTGTCTGTGTCTGTGTCTGTGTGTGTGTTTTACTACAGGAACTAAGGCTCAGGATTTAAATGACTAGCTTGAGGTCGCCTCCAAGTTGAACGTTCTTTCTCCAAGGTGCCACCCCAGGCATGGTTCCATTTGGTTCCAGATGGTTCCGTTTAGCGGGAGAGCTGTGGCTTGAATGCGGCCGCATCCCTGAGCCTGTGTTTCTTTTCTCTCCCTCCAGCTGTACCTGCAGGCCCGCTTCACCTGGCGAGGTGCCCGCCTACTGCGACCCCTCCTGCAGTTCACCCTGATCATGATGGCCTTTTACACAGGACTGTCCGCGTCTCCGACCACAAGCACCACCCCAGCGATGTCCTGGCAGGATTTGGGCAAGGAGCCCTGGTGGCCTGCTGCATAGTAAGTCTGGTCATGCCCTCTGTGCGTAGGCAGCACTGGACGTGTTGCTGGTGGCCTATTTTACGCCTCTCCTTTTCCTAGTATGGGAGGAGCCACACGCCCTGGGATTCCTCCAGTCCAGCAATTTTCCTTCGCTTGTCACCAGGGAGTAGAAATTCCAGCAGGGCTTGGGGCTTCACCATGAACAAGGGGTTGGAATTCCTCAGTGTTAGAGATTGGAGGAGATTTGGGAATGGTCTGTTTGCTTGCTGTGTACATATGGACGTTTTAGGGTTCAAGAGAGGAAGAGTCACACATCAGGTCTCAGTCCCCTGACTCATTGGGTGCTCATGGGACGCTTTGGTGGGCACTTAAGATGCCCCGCTTCTAGGAAAACAGCTGAGACCTCCAAGACCTTTAATGCCACTTGCTCAGCTGAGATGCAGCTTTGACTGGAGTTTGCTGGAGGCTGCACCCTCCAAAACTCATCCCAGTCCACTAGGAACCTCAGGAGCACTGTGCGGGCTGTTTAAGCCCTGCACATGTAGCTTTTCTGGTTGCTAGGAATCCTGGTCTTTTCACAGTGGGGACCACGAACAACAGAGAGATGGAGAGCAGCCGTCTGCCCTTTGCTGATGTGAAGCCTGGCTGCAAGCCCACATCTGCCCTCACCCCCAACACCCCTGTACCTTGCTCTCCTCTGGGCCATCAGCTCTCTGTGTGGAGAGTGTTGTTGGGGCGGGGGGACTCCCTTACGGGGCTGTACTCCTAGGGGCAGTAGGCGGATGTGACGCTTTGTTCTCCAGACTCACTATGGCCCCGAACCCTGGCACCAAGGAAGTCAGCGTGCCCAGGAAAGAATCAATAAGTTGATGCTGGCGCACATGTATAGGGCATTCTCCAGAAGGCACAGCAACAACGAAGGCCCCAGGCCTCCCTGGGAAAGCCCTGTCCAATCACTCCATACAGCTCAAGTCGGGCACCAGCACTGTAGTACACAGTAGTACTTGCTTCAGAGACACGGACAGAGATCTGCCCCAGTGTGCAGTGGCACAGACAGGAAGAAGAGCTGGGGTGTAGAAAGAAGCACCTTGTGTGGGAGTCTGAGCCTGGGGAGGGGCTGTGTCTGTGTGCTTTCTTCACGCTTTTCTTTCATCTTTTGTTAGGCAGGCCCAGGAGGGAGGGACATTGGAGGAACTCCCCACTAATGAGAATAGCTGCTCACTGGCCCTTGATGCAAAGGGACAGCGGGGTGGGGAGCAGGGGGAGGCGGCCTTGCAGGACCTTTCTGGGTACTGCTCTGGGCAGGAAATCTGCCCATGGGCCCTGTAGCTGTGCTTCCTTATCCGCACCATGGCCCTGACTGGGGTCTCCTACAGCCCGATAATTAAGTTAGAGATCCGTGGAGTGGGAGAGTCCTTCCTAGCCTTCGTCTCTTTATATCTGAGAGCATTGGCCCTGTGTAGTTAGGAGGAGCTGGGAGGACCTGGGGAATTTCCCAGAGGGACAATGAGTCGCTCCTGTTGGGCTTTGATGGGCTGGAGCACAGGACAGGGCCGGAGCCCAGTATTGCTACTGTGGACATGCTTGATCTCTCTCTCTCTCCCTCTCTCTCTCTCTCTGAAACCTTTGACTGTTTCACACATGAAGAAATGAGACATAGAGGGTGGCAGTCCCCAGGTCAGAGCCAGACACCCAGGAGGCTCGCTGACTGCAAAGCCTTCTCCTTTGCACTTGGCAAGGGAGGGGGAGCCCCACAGTCGGGTGAGGCCAGGCCTCAAGGGTGCAAACAGCTGCCCAATGAGTGTGATTTGGGGGGTCTTGCAAGGGCCCTCCCAGCATCATCTTAGTTTTTGCTTGCAGTTTGAAAGTCTGTCTTCTAGATCAAGGTGCTGGGAAAAGGGGAATGAACATGCTGCCCCTTTCGGCTCTCTTGGCTGATAAATAAGGCAGAGACTCTCATCAGTTTGAGAACCACAGCAAAGGAGTTGGACAGACAACCTGAGCTTGCAGAAGCTTAGCTTCGAGGAAAGACAGCCGCGGGGCCTTTCCCGCTGAGAGATCCACTATCCTGGGTGTGAGTGTGAGGAAGGCAGGCATAGTCAGGGTCCCGATGGAGCAGGGGTGAGTGCCTGAGAGAGGGAGGCAGGTGGAGAACCGGGGTGGCTGCCCTGCTGCTTAGCGGCTTTCTCAGATGAATTCCCAGACCTGGCAGCTTAGATTTCACTGTATGAGCGGGAGCAAGACCTCTCTGGCCTGCTTCTCTCGGAAGCACAGAAGCTGTGCATGCCCTTCACAGAGCAAAACGATCACCATTTCCAAAGCTCTTAGTGTGCCCATCTCTGTAGTAAGCACTAAGCACTTGGCCCGCCATCTTTCTTCTCTTCAATCCCCCTCTTGAATCCTTCTTGCAGACATCAGGGAACAGGGCTGAGAAGCCTGGGGTCCGATGGACAGAAGGGCGAAGCCCAAGTGTGCCTCATCCTTTGTAGACCCCCTCTCCTGCTCCCCCCAGGACACTCCAGCCCTCTCCGGTTTCCCTCCGAGCACCAAGTTCCCGTCTCCCACAGCTGGGCCCCGGAACGGTGCCTTCCCCACCCATCTTTGTGTCGCTGCTATAACATAGGACACCCTCGTGGTTTAAAACAGTTCATCCATTTTCTTATAGTTTTGGAGCTTAGAATGTTGAAATTGATCTCACTGGGCCCAAATGGAAATGTCTGGGCTGTGGTTCTGCCTGGAGCTCAGGGCAGAACAATTTTCTTCGCGTTTGAGGGGCCTAGCGGGGACCTGCCTACCTTGGCTTGGTCCCCTCCACTCTACCCCCCCCTGCCCTGGCTCCACATCCAGCTTCAAACCCCACAGCTGGTGACTCTCAAGTCTGTCACTTGCTCTTTCTGGCCTTGGCTTCTGTGTTGGCATCTGCTGGGACAAATCTTCCGTCCTCCCTCCTCAGGGCCCATGTGGGACCCTCTTGGGCAATGCAGGATAATCTCCCATTGGGAGCACTTGCGCTGACACCTGCAAGTCCATTTTGCTGGAAGGTGGATCTTTGTGCTTCCGGGGCTGAGGGCGTGGACCTCTTTGATGGGAATATTGTTTCATGTAGGACAAGTGCACACTCTCTCTGAAGCCAGAGCTGTCTGACTGTCTCTGAGTCTCCGTGGCCTTTGTACAATCTTCCCACCGTCTGGTTTTGTCATAATTACCTGCTTAGCTCTCCGTCTCCCCAGCCCCTTCATAGGTGCGTTAGGAGCAGAATCCATGGATTAACCTTCTATTGTCCATCCGCATGCTGGAGCCAGTGGCTGGAACACAATAGGTGCTTGATAAACTCGGGGAAGGAATGCTTGGGGCATTAGTTTGTGACCTCAGGCAAGACGTTGCCATCCGCCCCCACCCCCAGCGCTCTCTGAGGGCATCTCTAGCTGGCTGATTATCACCAGACTGGCCCAGCTTTCTCAGGTGGCACCATTTCCCTGCCAGCCCTATGCAGGTGGGGGGGCTCTCCTGGGGGCTCCTAGCCTGGCTTTTAGCCCACACTGGTTGCAGTGTTTCACCCCACAGTGCTGCTGAGTCACCACAGGGCCCTGGGCAGCCCGCCAGGCCAGGCTAGCGCTTCCCCCGGGTCTGTGGAGAGTAAGTCTTGTCACAGCAAGCTGACTTGTCTAGACAAAAAATTACTTGCCGAAAAGGAGCAGGTTCAGCTCCTCCCCCATGGGTCACTAGTTGAACCATCTGCTGAGAGGGAAGGCAGGGGAGCCCAGCACAGGCAAAATCTATGGGACGCCTGAGCAAGGAGACAGAACATGTGGGTCTGGTGACCTGCACACCTGAGGGCAGCATGCAGTGGACCAACGATGGAACCCCAGCTGCCCATGGGCCCCTAGAGGTTCAGGGCTTCCCAGTAGACCCAGACATCCGGCCTCTCTCTCTGCAACACTCAGCACCGCAGACACACACAGGCAGACTGGCTGGTCCATACACTGGCAGACGGTGCATGGACTGACCCCTACCATCCCCTCTAGGTGACTCATTGTCACCTGGCTACGCAGTGAACTATCCAGTGGGGTGCTCCAGGCCCACCCCCGGAGTCACCCAAAGCCACTCATGAAGGGACAGACAGCAGTTCACTTCCTGCCTGGTGACAACTTGCCTCTCTGGTTACCTCCTCCCTGACCCTCCAACAGATGGTAAATTGTGGGGCCCTGAGAGGGGTCAGGGCAGGGCCAGGCCGCCATGCCTGCAGCCTGGGTGGAGGAAGCAGCTGCTGGTCAAGTTCATAAACACAGCCCCGCTTTCCCGGCTTTCCTCTCCCGGGGTGGGGCACAGCCGCCCTCAGCGCATTGCCGCTCTCTTCCTCCAGGAAGCAGGGCCAGCCAGAGTATGCTTTGTCCCTCCCCCTGCCTGCTGACCCCACACAGAGACGAGCATGGTTGCTTCCCTGAAGAGGCGAATGTGCAGGACGGCTCCCTCCCCAGTGGAGAGCAGGGTGCAGCGAAAGGGGCGGCGGGACCCCCGTCAGTGGAGGAGGAGCAGAGCCCCACTCCTGCTTGCCGGTGGGCTGTGAGCAGGGAGCACTCTTCCTCTCTGTGGGGGCACATTCCCCTCTCTTCCTGTGCTGATCCCCGGCTTTCAGGGCACCGGGGAACACAGGAAACCGCCTCTCAGCTCTCTCCTACAGAAGCCTAACTTGGTTCTGCAAGCCCTGAAACTGACCTTGGTTTCCAAGCCCCAACCTGGGCACGGTGGACTGAGGAAGCAAAGCAAAGGCAGAGAGAGAGAGAGTCACAGCAGTCCCCAAAAGATAGTGGTGGGATCTTTGCTCCACGCTTTGGAAAATCCTTCTGAAATCTCCTTTCTCAGCATCCTGCTGTTGTTGGTACTGGCAGCTTCTGGGTAGCCTCTTTTCCCCTTCTAGGAGGTGGGAATGGTACTTTCAGTGAGCTTTGGACTGAGGTGTCTGTAAAACATACTGGGATTGTGCATGAATTAAACATGTTATTATGTTTTTTTTGAAAGGGGATGAAGAGCAGTTGGGCCATGCCCAGCAGTGCTCAGTAGTCACTCCCGGAAGTGCTCAGGTTATGTGCATCGCAGGATAAACTGAGGCTGACTGCTTTGGAGCAAGTGTCCTTCATCTCTGCACTATCTCTTTGCCCTGGACGTGTATTATAAGTGTTATAGGCTACATTTGCTTAAAAGATTTGGAGCCAAGAAGGAATTGGTTCTTCGAGAGTTTGTGATGCACCAGTTTTACAAGTCTTGAGTGTGATCCATAATAAAAAAAAATTATATTTTACCTCGTAACCCAGCAGAGGTACTGTGTATAAACAAACTACTTTTCTAAAGAAGATCTGCTATGTGTGATCCATTCTCAAGCATCTTTTTAATTTAATCTTTAAAAGTGCTGGTGGTAGCCACCCAGTGATTTGACATTTTTGTTTGATTGATTTTGGACCATACCTGGCAATGTTCATGGATCACTCCTGGCTCTGTGCTCAGGCCTCAGGAATTCTTCCTCATGGTGCTTCGAGGACCATATGCGGCGCGGGGATCCAATCCCAGTTTAGCTGTGTGCAAGGCTAAACTTCACATAGTCCTGCTCACTGGACTGCCTCTCTGGCCCCACTTATTCATTCTTTTCGAGGGTGTTTGAGGTGGGAAAGAATTCACAGAGCCAGTCCTTCTGGAAAGATGAGTGGACATTTTCTAGAAGATAAAATAACTCCTTAATCTATGAGATTGTTCAGTGCGGGGGAACAGGATGCAGTGAGGAAATCCCAAGGCGAGGGCAAAAGGGTATAAGCCTGAGGAGGGACACGTGGCCCCGGACTCCCATGGGGGCTGGCTGGATTTTTGGAGGGCTACTTGGCATAAATCCTTCTCTTGAGTAACAGTCTGGAGGGGCCCTGACGTAGTATTTTAAGCTTGTGCCGAGCGCAAAAACAGGTCATTGAAAGTTCAGTATGGCACCAAGAAAGAAAGGGCGTCTTGATATCTCAAAGTTATTAAAGTATCTAAATGCCCAGTGTCCAGATTGAGGAGCTGCCTCAGAGAGGTTGTAAAGCATCTCAGACTCAACCCTTACTTGGCAAATGCAGGATTTGAATTCTTACGTCTATCTCTAGATACTTTCCAGTGAAGCACCTCCCTGTTAGAATCCACATCACATGTAGCCGTTAAGTGTGTTAAAACACAGATTGCAGGCTATACCCACAGGAGGCCTCTACTTTTTCAAGATATACAGTTGATTCTGAAAGAGATGTCCTGAGGATTATACTTGAACAAATGCCAGAATAGACATCACTCATCGATGTCTCTTCTGGGTGTAGGATTCAAAAACTGTGCTCCTGCTTTTATAATCAGCTTTGTTTAATGAACTCAGGGCTTATACCGATTCCACTTCAGGGACCAGGAGGTAATAGAGGGGTTAAGGCATATGCATTGCTAGTGTCCAGCCCGGGTTCAATTGCCAGCACCCCGGGCCTCCCAAGCATCATGGGATATAGCTCTGGAGACCCACCCAAGCACTGCTGGCTCTAACCCTGGTGGTTATTCAAGGTGACCTGATTCAGAGTGACCCAACCCCAGCACTGAACTGCCAGCCTGCCAGCTGTGTTGGTTACATATTGCCAGAAGTGGCCTCCAGCCCCCTGAGCAGTTCTTGGGAAGCCCAAGAGAGAATAAATAAACTAACAGAAAAGCCATATATAAGGATGTGATTCTTATCTTTAAGGAGTTCACTTACCGCTTTCAGGATTCCAAACACATCAAGGACAATGTTATTGTCAGATTCTGCCCTTGACAAACGGACCCGCAGAATTCGCTGACTTTGCCGTTTGCAGCAGGGACCGTGGAAAGCTGAGCTCCTGCCCAGACTTCCCTCGGTCTGGCCAGCTAGATTCTTGGTGTACTCCAGGCTGCAGCCCAGCAGGACTTGCCATGTATATACCCCACAGGATGTGTATGCTGGGTACATCTCTGGAGCCACTGAATGCCAGCAAGAAGACATTTGAAACATTTTCCTTAGTGGTCATGCTGGCTCATCCACACACCCCCACACCCAGTCCCAAAGGGCTCAGAAACCTTGAGGCATGAATGATGGGACCCTGTGCGCCCTTTCCAAACTCGCATCCATGTGGATCTCATGCCGGGCAGCCACAGATTTTTAAAAAATATTTCATAGTTTTTTTTTTTTAATTTAATTAAATAAAAGACTCACAAATAAGAGACTCACAGACATGGGGCAGACGACACCCCACTCATGAGGGCCTCCATTTTCCACATCCGACTTCCCCCTCCTCAGAACTCCACCCAGCAGACCAGCCTATCACAGCTCAGCTCATCGAGATCCACCCTGCAGCAGTCTTTTTTTAAATCTGGCCCAGATATGCTGATCCAGAGACTCACAGACACGGGGGCAGAGCTGCTACTGGCTCTCCCCTGTGCCCAGCCGCTCATGAGGTGCCCGGGAGGGAAGGCGGGTTCTAGCCCTGGCCTGCCACCCCAGCAGAGCCTCGCAACAAGCCAGAAGACGCCCCACTCAAGAGGGCCTCCATTTTCCACATCCGGACTTCCTCCTCATCAGAACTCCACCCAGCAGACCAGCCTATCACAGCCCGGCTTGCGTGGCTGCTTTGGGCCGCACAATTCATCAATAAATGCTGGATTTAGAGATGAGTATGCTACCCGCATGGCAGAGCTTGGCAAGCTACCCGTGTTGTATTTGATATGCCAAATACCAGTAACAATTATAGACCTCATTCCCATGACCTGATCGAATGGTTTGAGGCTCTTTATGTTCATGGAGCAAGCAGGTGCCCTTGGTCTCTACTAGCCTGAGACAGGACATATGGAGATGTTACTGGTGCCCGCTCGAGCAAATCGATGATGAACGGGAAGACAGTGATACAGTGATTTATTTAATTAAAGAACCATGATTTACAAAATGATTGATAGTTGAGTATTAGGCATATCATATTTCAACACAGTGTCCCATACTCCATCCCCCATCGCCACACCCTGCCTGTCACCTTGACAGGCACATTCCAGAGTTCTGGTGGTTGCAGCTTAGATCTCATGTTTTCAGTGTTGTTGAGTCTGTGTGTTGGATATATCGCTCCCATGTCACCAGCATGACTGATGCCGGGCCGTGTACCAAGCTACCGTAGAGTCTGTGCATTCCATCATCTCTGTTTCCCCTCTCTCTCTTTTCCTTTTCTCTACCTCCTTCTCTTCTTTCTTCCTGCAGCAGAGGCAGGGGAAAGCTCCATAGATAGGTATTAAACATCCCAGATCCCATTTATACCCCCCTACATTTGTGCCTTTCATGATGTATATAAATGTAGGCAACAACCTATATGGTGGTAGCTCTTACATGGTGTGTAGCGTACATATTCTCCTGAAAGATGGAAAAATGTTGACTTTGAAGACAAAGCTTGTCTCCTGGGCTGCACATGGGAGAGGGCAGTGCACTGGTTCATTCCTGATCCTGAGTTCTCGCATTGGGATTCCTGTTTCTTATCACCTCATCACAGTGAAAAGAGCAACTCCAACTTGGAGCTGCTTGTTTGTGACGTAGTTTAGCGCTTGCTGGCAGGACTACATTGTCTGAATACCTGGGCAAATCAGATCGTCTTACAGCCCAGAGCACAAAGACTGTGCTGTGCCATTCTGACTGTCAGGACTCTTTCCCGATACACCATCAGCGTCCTCCCAATCGTAAAACTCAGGGGAAAGCAGAATTACATTTCTCCCTTCGCATAGTCATCCCAATTCTATGAGTTTTGATGGCAACAAGTATGAAGATTTCTAGAGTTGAAAACTGAACTAGGTGCACAAATATAATTTCTTCACTCCCCCCCACATCCCCCCATCTCTCCCTACACCCTCCCCACCCCCACCACATACAGCACTTCAATCAATTACGGCTCTGTCCTCAGCATTTCCTAAGTCCATCTTTTTGCCCTCAACATGGTTAAAGTTCAGGACTCTTGATTCTACAACAGGGTCATGACTGGTACCCCTGCCTTCAGTCTTTGCATAGAGTTCTCATGTAGGAGTATTCCCAAGTCTTGGAGATGAATGAGAGCATGGTGTGAGAGCAGCCTTAAGGAAATTGGCCTTCCAATGTCTCTGTCTTCCTGCAAGCTCGTGATCTTAGTATTACGATCTCCTCCCCTACACACTGCTTTCTGCTTCAGCCTTGACGATGGTTCCTTTGGTCAAGAGAATCTGATCTGAATTCCTCAGTTGTGTCATAGGATGATTTCGAAATTCTTTCCTCTTCAATATCATTGACTGCTCAGCCCTCCCTCCCTGAGTTTCATACAGCATCTGAATGTGCTGTTCTCTGTCACGGCTCTGTGCCTTTTCTGACTCTGCTCTCTTTGCCTAAAACAACATTCCTGGCGTTCACCACCTGGCTAACTCCTACTTATCCTTCAAAGCTAAGCTCTAATAGACTGCTTTGGGGGCAACTTTCTCAGACCCTCTCCCCACTCTTCTGCCTGGGTTAGATGCATCAATCTCTGCACTTCTTTAATTAGCACCTGGCTTCCCTCCACTGTCATTGCTCATAAGGCTGAATTGTAGTTATCTGTTTACCTGTCACTGCTCCCCCATTGCCCTGTGAGATCTCAGAAGGACTCTTGTCTAATGTCTGGTTATCTTTATCATCTCAGGGTCTCAGGGCTCGGATGTTAAATATGTGTTTGCTGATTGAATTTCCCATCCAAAAGTCATTTATCAAATCAAAGAATCAGTGGTATACAATTAAAAGACAAAGGCACAGTGTACCTTAGCACTTTTCTTAGTCTTTAGGATATGGATCTCTAGCTTTCAGAGTCTATATTGTTTAATGGTTTTTACCCCCTCACAGTTCAGAAGATCTGTGGGATATGATTTTCTTTTTTTTTAAATATTTTAGATGGTTTTCTTAAACGTTTATATATTTGTGTGCATCATGTGTGTGTGTGTGTGTGTGTGTGTATGTGTGTGTGATCATCACGAGATACACAGTTACAAAGTTGTTTCTGATTGGGTTCCAGCCACACAATAGTCCATGGGTTTTCTTTGGGATTGGAAATCATCTTTGATAGATGAAACTGCTTCTGATGAAGATTTGTTCATTCAACAGTTTTGGAGTCCTGCTGGAAAAGATCATGTATCATGATTCCCAGAAAGGGTGTGCCTCAAGTCATGCTGAAAGCAAAATGCAGCTTCAAGGGGGATTCTGTGAGATGATTTCTAGTACTCCTCTTGCCTCTCAGATGTGCTTATACGTGTGTGTGTGTGTGTGTGTGTGTGTGTGTGTGTGTCCCTTGAAGTCTCTAGGAGTTGTGTGTGCTAGTGATCAGGGCTGGAAGACATTTTCCTAAAAAAGTTTAGAAATTATACAATAGATGTTGGAGTTCCTGGGACATGCCTGTCTCAGCTAAGTGTGATAGTTTATGTGAGTTGACATCAGTGACCTAAGGCTCTATCTTTCTCCTTCAAAGGAAAAAAGACTGATGAGTCAGGTTTTGGAAAACCAGAGCTTGTGACTTGCCTCTAAGAGCATTGTGGTAGGGATTTGAGCTGGCTTCTGGACATAGGGTTGGGTTTTCTCAAGTATGTGTTTGCCTTTGACCTTCATGTTATTCCTATCTTGCTGTTAGGAAGCGGAAACCCTGATATATAGGAGATAGGAGGTCTGGAAATTAAGGTGGGAAGGAAGCCAGAAGATTAAGGTGGCATCCGGATCTTGAACGGGGATGTTTGTATGGGGTAGGGGACAACCCTACTGTGTTGGTCAGCAAATGGGATAAGGTTAGGAAAAAGATCCCTTAAGAATGAGGCACTCCTGGGCTGGAGCCATAGCACAGCGGTAGGGCGTTTGCCTTGCAAACAGCTGACCGGGTTCGATCCCAGGCATCCCATATGGTCCCCTGAGTACTGCCAGGAGTAACTCCTGAGTGCAGAGCCAGGAGCAACCCCTGAGCATCACCAGGTATAACCCAAAAAAAAAAAAAAAGAATGAGGCACTCCTGACTCTTCTTGGATGGAGCTAGTTTCTAGCCTAAAGAAATCGAATTAAAAGGCAGGTATGGTGGGAGTGAAGGGAACCAGTTTCCCAGGACAGAGGAGATAGAAGAGGACAGAGATTTCCGGGGAGAGATGAGAACTTAGATTTGCTCATGTGAAGAGCAATATGGACAAATGGAATGATCTCTGCATTTAAATTTCATTACATCTGTTGGTATTTTCTTATAGTGGGGGTACTTAGAACCCCCTTTCCTGGAGCTGGATACGGGTTTCCAAACAGGAACCTTAGTGCTTCCTGGCACAATAGCTCCTCATGTCTCAAGTTGGGCTCTCACTAGAAGCCACCCCCTTTGTCAACTCTACCTCTCCCTGTCCTCAGAATTTTACTGGCTACATTGGCACGTGATAGGGTCCAATGGAAATGTTACTGGCGCCCGCCGAGCAAATCCATGAATAACGGGATTCAAGTGATCAAGTGATAAAGTGATAGTAACCGTAAATCTCAGGCTTCACCAGGTCTCCCAGGGTAAACGCACCAGCTTGGGCTCTGGCGTTTGTGGCACTTGGTTGATTGTGATATTACTGCGGAAGTGACTCTGTGCCTATGGATTCAGCAGATGTTCCACATCCTTAGGGTGGTCAGATGCCAGCTACTCCAACATGATGGGCAGTGAAACCTTATTCAGACCTTCATTTCCTTGCCAGTGTATCAGCTGTGTGGGGTGAAGGAGCAACAGCAGTATCACTATTCAAGAAACTTCCAAAGACCAAGACCTTTGGCTCCAGAAAGCTTTTCTACTTAAGAACTTTGAATGTGCTTTCCTCCTCCTTTCGTTGCTCTGGCACACATTCCCCATTACACAGCAGGAGTGGGAACTGCCCCTGTGATGATTTATCATGCACTTGTTGCTAAAGAACCGTGATGGATGTCCACACATTCGTGTGGTCACCTCCTACCCAACATGCCGTACTGCAGCTGTCCGTCCAGTTCTGAACTCCTTCCTCTTCAGCAGAGCGAGAGAGGAGTCCTTCTTAGTCTCTGCTGAGTGGGTGTTCAGTAAGCGCCTCTCAGTGAGTCTAAGAGGCGTTCAGCACACATGCTCCGTGGGAGGAAGGACCTTGAGAGCCAGCAGTAGGAAAGTGTTCATTGCCTTTTCTCCTGCTGAGTGGCTGACTCCCTCAACAAGGAAACCCTGGCTTCTTGACCCCCACCCCCAACAAATTGTTGATATCATTGGGTTTTCTCAGGAAAAAGAGGTCATAACTGCTTCCTTACTCCAACTCCTACTGATAGGAATTCATAGAAGCTGATCTTTTGGGTTACACCCTAGGTTCCTATGTGCAGAAAGGAAGGGAAAAGATCGTGGATTGCGGCTGTGACTAATTACGACTTGTAGGCTTTGTTTAGGCACTTATCTTTCACTGCTATTCATTTGCCTTGAGAAGTGAGGAAGTGGAGGGTGGGTAGGTCTGTGACTCTGGACTGAGGGCTCAAAGAACTAACTTCTTCCCACTTCCATGGCATCTCACTGCCCTCTTGGGCCCCTGTTTCCTTATTTGTACAATACAATTCAGATTGGGCTTGATGGACTCTGTGGTCCTTCTCTGTCCTGCACGCTCTAATTCAAGAACCCCCTTTTCCTATGGTTGTGGCTCCTATCGGCATGGCATCTGCCTAGACCCCATATGGCACTTAACTGATTTGCATCTCTGGTTTGTGTTTCCAGGTTTTCTTCGTGTCTGACCTCTTCAAGACCAAGCCGACACTCTCACTGCCTCCCCCTGCCATCCGGAAGGAAATCCTTTCCCGGTGGACATTATTGACAGGAACAATCACCACAACATGGTGTAGGTGCCACCCGCCTCCCGAGCTGCGCTTGTAAAGTGACTACTGACAGCAACTTCTTGCTGCTCGCCAATCTCATCAGACAGTAGAATGTAGGGAAAAACTTTTGCCCAACTGGTTTTAAAAAAGGAAGAAAAAAACACCCCACCACTTACCTTGTGGCCTTCCAGCATAGGTAGTGTTCGCCTATACTGGAAACAACAACAAACTAACACCAAGTGCCAGAACCCTGGATGTGCAATTGGTCTCAGTGTTCATGTTCTAGTGAACTCGGGCTTCTTCTGGAACAAACACTAAAAATGATTTGAGTCCAGTCTGCTGGTCATCCTGTGACCAGAGGAATCCCAGGCCTGGGAGGAAAGTTCCAGTTTCCCTTGTAGCACGCAATGCCACACATAAGCACTGAATCAAGAAAAAAATAGCTATTGGGGGTTGAGGGGAGCCCCCTTCTTGTGTCCCTCAGTCTGCACCACTCTATTCTTATTGACTTTGGGTTCAGGATGGTTTGGGATTGTTTTGGGTTGGGTTTGGTTCTTCAGTGTAACCCAAGAGCAGGTTGGTTTTGTCCGCTGATCAGATCCTGAATCCACATTCCCAGTCTTGGGGGCTTGTCCCTCATGTCCTCCCAGTAGTGATTAGGAGAGACTCTTTGTGGATGAGTGAATTTCACAAATAGCACAATTTGGGAGCCGAGAGGCCCCTCACCTCCTGCTCTGGACACAGCGCCCTGCACTGTGGAAAGGCAGCAGCAGGGAAGCTGCCATGTCCCACAATCCCGGCACTTGCACACTCTTAGGAACGTTGACTTTGGGGCTCCTGTTCTCTTCCTTGCCATCCTTGTGGTGTGCCCCCACCCCCACCTCCACTCTGGGCATTTGTGGGGTGGGTATGGAGCTGAGCCTGCCACCCACTGATGGAGAGCCAGAAATGGGGAAGTGAAGGGAAGTGAATAAAAACATGGACCCACCCCATGGCGACTCCAAGTTCAAAGGAGCCAGAGTAGCAGATGGTCTCATGGCTGAGCCACTGCCCTTCCAGAGAAGGGATGAAGTGAAAGCGCCTGTCAGAGTCGCTCTTGCTAAGCTGGAGAAAGCACTAATGTCTTGGGGTTGATCTCTAGGGCAGTTCTCGGTAGGTTCTGCTGGGCAGAACTCCTGGGTTCAGTCTCCGTGGAGAGTTTTTCTTACCCTTTGTGGGTGAGGACCTGAGCAAGGAGAGCAGGCAGTAGACACTCGCAGGCTCTACCACCCACTTGGCCAAGAGACAGACCCGGAACTGGAACTCGGAGGAGAGGAGGAAGGGAGAAATTGCTTTCAGATCTGGATGCAAACCTTGCAAAGGGCTAAATGTAACCACATGGCTCAACCTTGGGCACATCCTAATGACAGAAGCCGTCCTTTCCATTTCAATTTATAGCAAGCTATGATTTTTATATATAAATATTATATAAATAATGTATAAAACATTAAAAGTTAACTATGTAAAATATTATTTCTGAAACAATTTTAGCTATATCCACTATGATTATAAACTGTGTCTCGACCTGTGTTATTTTCATTAGCTGCTTAAAAAAGCATCGAGTTAATTTTTTTTAATATCAACTAAAATATCGTAGTTCTGTGGTAGACCTTGTTTTGCAATGGAGGAAAATAACTGCAACTAGAGAGGACTGTATAAAAACATTAAATTGTCAGTATTTTTGTAAGATTCCATTTTGTAAAGAGAATAATATGCAAAGACTTTTGTAGAATACAAAGTGAAAACTTGTATCTGCGAAACTATACTTGTATTAAATGTGCTTTTTAAATAAAAAGCTCATAACACAACTAATGAAGGCGTCATAAGGCTGGAATGCGAAAGGGGTATGCGGCTGGGAGGGCTGGGGAGTGGGGATTTGGGGCTGGTTCTCTCTGACCGGGCTGACCTCATGGCAGGGCACTCCCTCCCAACTTTGGGGTGTGTGTGGGGGAGTGACCGTCCCATATACAGCTAGGGTGTCTGAGCTGTGCTTTCATCTCCCAGAGCCTGTTTGCAGAGAGAAGCTCAGGGTCTTCCAAAGAGCTTTTGTTTTCCAAAGGGACTTTTCACTGGGGAGGGAGGAGAGGCGCTTCCAGGTCTCCAAAAGATAGATAAGGGACAGCACTCCAGATAAGGTGTGGTGCAGAGACCGAGAGAGACCTTTACCCAGCTCACTACAAAGGAACAGGATGCATGCTGGGAATGGCATTCAGCAACTTGGGCAGTAGAAATTCCTACTCACTGAACACCTGCAGCTGGGCGTTTCTGCCCTGTGTCCCTCTCTATCTTGCAGCACTCGCGATTTTGGGGAAGAAGACAGGGTAAGGAATATAAACATGAAACATCTTGTTTGAGATCCCAGAAGAATACATGGGCTTAAATTCATTTCCTATGACCGCTGTAACAAATGACCACAAACTATGCTGCTTAAAACAGCAAAGTTATTATCTGACAGTACAGGAGGTACAAGGGGAGAAGCTGTTTCCTGGCCTTCCCGGCATCTGAAGACTCTCCTTCCTTGGTTTGTATTCCTTCTCTTCCATCATAGAAGCCAATGTCACTGGGTTCAGCCTTCGCTCTTCAAGCTCTCCTGACTCTCTTTCGAGCACCCTGACAATTACATTGGAACAACGTGGAGCATCCAGGATAATCCACCGAGGACCTTTCGGCTGCTTAGCCACCTAAATTTCACCTACTCCCTTAACTTCCCTTTAATGTGTCTTATAATCAAATTTCTAGAGATTAGGATATGGACACCTTTTGGGAACAGTTACTCTGCCTAAGCAGTCCAGTCTCTTTCTCTCAATGATTCATATTCATCCAGGAAGCAACGCGTATTCTCACCTTCCCTTTCCCAAAGACTTAGCATACTCGAGTCAACTTGAAATCCAAAAATCTCCTTCAATCTTATGACTCCTCAGTCCTAAGTTTCACCAACTAAACTCATCCCGATTATCCCAGGTATGGATGCCGCTGAGTTCAATCCACCCAGACTCAGATTGTCCATGGTGATCCCAGGGGATTCAGCTAACAAGGTCTCTGCTCCCCAGACTCAGGGATGAGAAAGTCTAATGTGACATCCCTGTTCAGGTGAGGGGTCTTGGTTCCTGTGCAGTTCCCAAATCCAGACTAACTTCATTTTAGGACCTGGGGAAATGTTCCTATGGCTTGGGGCTTCCCTGAATTCCACCAAGGTCAACCTGCTCTTTGCTGCTGACACAGAGCAAGTTCCCCCTTGTGCCCTAAACTGCCTCAGAGTATTCTTAGCATTTTTCTGTAACTGAAAATATAACTTTGGCATCTGGGATGTGCCTAAAGAAATTATGGAGGCTAGTGTTCAAATTGACCTTTCAAATCTAGAGGAATAAAGGCTCAGGTCCTCAGAATAGAAACTGAAGAAACCGAGGAGGCAGTCCCCAATGCCCCCCCACTGCCTGTACCCTGGTTTTCCCATTACAACTTTCCAACAGTTCTTGGAAAACCAGAATCATTTCAGAAAGAAACAACCCCATTTCATGGGGATTATTTAGGAAAGAGCCTATGCCAAAGTGTGAGGCAGCTCTGGGATTCAGATTCAAACCGCTTTTATCTTCTGTCAATGAATAAGAAATACTTCTGACATTCCAGGCATTAAGCTAAGATAGTGGATAAAAGGAGGGGCGCTCAGCTGCAAGGAACTTCCAGATTCAAGGATCCAAGATTCAAGATGATGCTAAAAAAAAAAAAAAAAATCAAATGAGCACACACACACATGCTATTTATAACTAGGATAAGAAGTACAGGAGGGGATGAGCAATTTCTGCAGGAGGACCTGTCCTCTCTGAAAATGGTTTCCACTTAGGACTTCCTGTGACAAAAAGTCTTGCCAGCACTCCTCAACCCCCGTGAATGAAAGTGCATTGACCCATGGAGGGCAGAGGATAGAGATGATTGAACAAATCAATAATTACGGTAGTGGAACAGGTGAAGTGTGATGGGAGCTAGAGGGGTGGATTGAAGGTCTCTGATGTCCTCCACGTGGGTCCTTTGTCCACCTCATGTAGGTAGTAGGTTGTATCCAGTCTTGGGAGGGGGTTGCAGGGGAGTCCACTTCAGCACAAACCCTTGTAAGGATAAGAATCATGCCTTAACAATCCTTTACTGGTTTTACCAATTGTGAGTGACGAATTAGATTGGGATGTTCTCATTCCAAAAGAGGCCTGGGGGTAAATGTTAAGCCTTACAGAGGCTTTGGTAGTTTATTTTGCCATCAAAACAGTTTGTAGGACTCAGATGCACGGAAGAGTTGCTGCCAGCTATCCCCGTGCTATTCTGACCATGAGGCATCCTGGGGTGGGGTCGGGGGCAGGTTCTGGCCTTTACCTCAGCCCCGATAGAGCTTCAGAAGCCAGAAAAACTTCAAGCACCATGATTGCAGCCCTTTTCAAGGTCCGACTCCACAGCTTGTCAAAGCCCCACCCAAGAAAGAAGCCGATTTCAAGCCCAAGGTATGTGCCTAAACACATGGGGCTTCCATGGAGCTGGAGCTGGGGACCCTCCCCCACCACAACCCCTCTAGAAGGCCTGGTGGGCCTGATCAGAACTGACTCTGGCACAGTCGGCCATGATCCAGGGACTCTGACGCATGGAAGAGCTGCTGCTGGCTCTCCCTGACATCTTACAACCTGGTATACTGATGTACCAGGTATCCCATAACATTTCATAGAATTAAGTGTGGGGCGTACTTAATTCACAAATGTGTGGGCACTATATGTATCTGTGGGAACATATTGATAATTTCCTATAGTGTGGGCTCAAATGGCAAAATAGAGATTTAATAATCTCCAGACTTTCGTCTAGGAACATAGTCATCAACCGTATTTAAACAATTGGCTCCAACAAGCAATATAGAATAGATTATGGTATTCTTAGGACAGGCTCAAATAGAAGTTGAGAAAAATTTGAAATAGGTGTTCATAGGTGCAGTGGTGGTGGGTCTGGGTTTGATTAGTAGAAACACACTACATTCTAGAAACTCAGAAAGTGAATGCAAGAACAGAAATTGGTTAGACTCACACATAATAATCCAAAAAGTGTTACGACTTTATCAATACCATTCTCTTAAATGAGCTGTAATGGCCAATATAGTTAGTGCCGGCTAAGGGAGCAGGCATGGGGATGGGGGGGATGGGTGGGCAATGAGGGTCTCTGGTGGTGGTGGCACACTGGTGGTGGGATTGGTGTTGAATAATAAATCTAACAGCTATATTGTGAAAAACTTTGTAGTTTGTAAATCACAGGGTTTAAATAAAGTTTAAAAAGTTTGTAAATAATAATGTGAAATGGGAACTATAAAATCACACTCAGTCTTATACATTATTGACAGACATTATTGGACTTGGGAAAATTCAAGCTAAAATCCCATGAGAGCACTACATACCTGAGACATCCTTGTCCCGATTAAAAAATGTTGGTAGTATCTGGGCCGGAGCGATAGCCCAGCCGGTAGGGGCATTTGCCTTGCACGCGGCCAGCCTGTGCCGGCCCTGGTTCGATCCCCCGGCATCCCATATGGTCCCCCGAAGCACCGCCAGGAGTAATTCCTGAGCAAAGAGCCAGGAGTAACCCCTGAGTGTCGCCGGGTGTGACCCCCAAAAAATAAGCAAAAAAAAAAAAATGTTGGTAGTATCTGCTCAATCCAATAGTAAGCATCTCTGATGTCCTGGAATTCCTGCCCCAAAAGCTCCCTGGAGAAGGCTGTATGCATGGACACTCACTGAAAGAACCTTATGGTAAGTGGGGACATGGCTCAGTGGTAGAGCACATGACACCATGTGAGAATTTCTGGGTTTGATTCTCAGTATCATACATTCCATCTCTCCACCCTCCGCATCAGTGTGTGTGGCCCTTGTGGTAGCCCAGAAGTACTGCCTGTGAGGACCAAAACAGTGGGGTTTGGGAGGGAAAACACTCATGGCAAGACTATCCAAATCTTGAGGCCCAACAACTTGAGTGGCTGATGAAATGGTGGAATGAAATATCACACAAGCATACTGTTTAGCAGTGCCCATGAACAAAATCATGTTAAGCACAACGTGAGTAAATTCACACACACAAGCACAAATACTGAGCAAAAGAAACTAGGCACATGGAATACATAGTATGTATATCCTTTCACTGTATCACTGTATCACTGTCTTCCCGTTTATCTTCGATTTGCTCGAGCAGGCACCAGTATCATCTCCATATGACTTGTCTCATGCAAGTAGAGCCCAAGGACATCTGCTTGCTCCAGGAACATAAAGAGCCTCAAACCATTCCATCAGGTCATGGAAATGAGGTCTATAATTGTTACTGGTATCTGGCATATCTGTATCCTTTATTTTTAAAAAATTTAGCCCCCACATCAGGCAATGCTCAGGACTTATCCCTGTCCCTGCTGAGGGGTCACTCTTAGAAGGGCTCAGGAGATCATATGTGTGTGGTTCTGGAGATTAATTCCAGGTCAGCTGCATGTAAGGTAAGTGTCTTTACTCACTGTACTATCTGCCTGGCTCCTGTACATATATCTTTTATAAAGTTCAAAACCTAGAAGGTAGCATTGGTTGGTGGTAGTGCACTTGGGGGGGGGTGAGGGGTCACAGGAGTTGGGGGGGTCACAGGACTGTGCTGTATACTAACCAGAAAAGACTGATTGGGTGGTGGTGGCTTTGAGAGATTTCATTAAACAGCATGCTTAGGATTATGTACTTGTCTGTTTCTATGTCAGATTTTAACTGAAAAGGGATAGGAAGGACATTACCCCTTCTTAAAAAGGTGTAAAAAAGATTTTAAGAGGAAGAGATGAAATAAAAAGAAAAAATCATGAAAAAACTTTGTAATTTTCTATCTCACAGTGATATAATAGAGAGAGAGAGAATAGTGGTGAACTTCTCTCTCTAATTCACTTTTGAACTCATCTTTCCTTTTATTCCCCAGCCAACCTCTGCCAGGCCTCATTGACTCCTGCTTAGCCAACTGCAATAGACTTTGTGTCAGGTCTCCCATCCCCCTTCTTATGAGAACTTTTCCATACCAGCCTCAAAGGAAGCTTTCTAAGGCACAAATCTAGCCACGTGACTCAACTGCTTAGTGAATAGCACGCTTCACACAAGATTTATTCTAGTTTTAAATGTTGATTACAGATGAGCATTTTGACCTTTTGTTCCAGATTAAATATTGTTGTTGTTACTAAAAGATACGCTATTGAACAAGACATGTAGCTCAGTGATAGAGAGCAGGCTTTGCACAGATGAGGATTCTGTCCCCAGTAGCACAAGTGTTTAAATAAAACTAGAGGGGCTGGAGCGATAGTCCAGCGGGTAGGGCATTTGCCTTGCACGTGGCCGACCCGGTTCGATCCCCGCATCCCATATGGTCTCCTGAGCACCACCAGGAGTAGCTCCCTGAGCAAAGAGCCAGGAGTAACCCCTGAGCATTGCCAGGTGTGACCCAAAAAAGCAGAAAAAATAAAATAAAATAAAATAAATTAAAAAAAAACTAGAAAGATTGTTAAGTAAAGGGTCAATTCTTGGCATCTACCCCCAAGGACAAAAACATTCACTGAAAAGATATGTGCACACTTACATTTATTGAAGCACTTAGTTCAATAGAGAGGGTATAAAATAACCCAAATATCCACTTGATCACTTGATCACTTGAATCCCGTTATTCATCGATTTGCTCGAGCGGGCGCCAGTAACATTTCCATTGGACCCTATCACGTGCCAATGTAGCCCAATGGCATCTGGTTGATTCAGGAATATGAAGAGCCTCAAACCGTTCCTTCAGGGTCTTAACAAGGAAGTCTGACCATCTTGTAGGTGGGCGGCCACGTGATCTTTTGACATCCCGTGGGATCCAGTCGGTAACGGCTCTAGTCCAGCGGTTGTCTCCAAATCGCATTACATGTCCAGCCCATCTGATTTTCGATGCCTTGGCAAACGAGACAGCGCTTCCTGATTCTGGAAAAGCGACGGAGGTCAGAACTCCGGATTCCTTCTCTCACTTGAGTGAGACGTGATATTCCAAGCATAGCTCTTTCGATGCCTCCTCTGGGAGACCCGAATAGCATTCTCATCCTGCTTTCGTAGGGCCCAGGTCTCTGAGGCGTATGTTAATGCAGGGAGAACGGTGGAGTCGAAGAGATGTGCTCGGAGCCGGAGGTTCTTTGTCCTTTTTAGCTATTTCTTCGATGCCTTTGAAGGCATTCCATGCTGCCTCTCTTCCTCCTGCGCAGCTCAGGTTTTAGGTCGTTCATCATGTTGACTTCTCGACCTAGGTACACATAACTGCTGCATTCAGAGATATTTGTTCCATTGAGAGTGAATGGGGCCTCTGGAACTAGTTCATTTCTCATGAACATAGTTTTCTTCAGATTCAGCTGTAGACCTACCTTTCCACATTCTCGGTCGAAGTCAGCCAGCATTTGTGCCGCTTGGCTAATGTTTGGTGTTATTAGAACGATGTCATCAGCGAAGCGGAGGTGGTGAAGTAGTTGCCGACCATCTATCTTCACTCCCATTTCTTCCCATTCTAATTGTCTCATGATGTTCTCAAGGGTGGCACTGAAGAGTTTTGGTGAGATGGTATCACCCTGTCGAACCCTCTTTTGACATCAATGATCACTTCTTTGTAGAATGGTGAGATCCTGGTGGTGAATCCGTAATACAGCTCACGAAGGATCTTGATGTATTGGGTTTGAACACCCTGTTTGACTAGGGCTTCGATGACTGCTTCAGTCTCCACAGAATCAAAGGCTTTCTGTAAATCAATGAACGTGAGACAGAGTGGCATCTTGTACTCCCTACAAACCTCAATGAGCTTGGTTACTGTGTGGATATGGTCGATTGTGCTGAATCCTTTCCGGAAACCTGCTTGCTCGCATGGTTGACCTTCATCTAGTGTTCTGCTAATCCTGTTCAGGATGACTCGTGTAAACAGCTTGTAGATGACAGACAACAGGCAGATGGGGCGATAGTTGCCGATGTCATGAATGTCTCCCTTCTTGAACAGTAGAACTGTCCTGCTGGTTTTCCATTGGGAGGGCACCTTGCATTCGGACAGGTAGCGTGTGAAGAGCCGAGCTAGTGTATTGATGAGTACCGACGGCAGATTCTTCAGGTGTTCGGGTCTGACTTTGTCTGGTCCTGGTGCTGTTCCCTTCTTTACCGATGAGATGGCATGTCGGATTTCAGAAGGGAGAACGTTGGGAATGACATATCCATCCTGTGGAATTTGGTATGTGGGCAGGTGGATGTGGCTATCAAAGAGATTTGAGTAGAAGTCCTGGATAATCTTCTCCATTGCCTTTCTGGAAGATGTGATAGATCCATCAGGGCGTCGGAGGGCAGTCATCTTGGTCTTATAGTTGGCGAAGGACAGGCGGGCAGTGCGAATACTTTTCCCGGCTTCTGCTGCATCTTCCAGTATTTCTGCTCTTCTGTCTTTGAGGTCTGCTTTTATCGCTTCTCTGCACTGTTTAGCAAGCTTGGACGTTAGCATTAGGTCTCCCTGAGGCTCGCGCCTTGCCACGCGTTGGCGAATGAACTCAAGAGTTTCTGAAGACAAGCCGTCCTTTTGTGTCTTTCTCTCTCTAGGCATTCTTCGCACAATCATGGAGGTGCTGAACCAGTCGGTTGTATTCTTCATCGATGTCATCAATGATGGTATCTTCCCATGTTGCCGCAATGGTGCCAAAGAGAGCCCAGTTGATGGTCGTTCTGGGAGTTCTCTTCTTAAACTTTGCAGCCTTTTCTCCCCGTTTCCGGGAAGTAGAATTTTGCACGAAGGAGACGGTGGTCCGATCCTGTGTGGAATTTGGGGACGACAGCAACATCGGTCAGACAAAACCGTCGATTGAAGATGATGTGGTCAATTTCATTGTGGAACTGTCCGCCAGGAGATTCCCATGTCCAACGTTTCACTTCAGCTTTCTGAAACTGTGAGTTCCCATGAATAGTCTTGGTGGACATGATGAACTCAGATAGTCTCTCACCTTGTTCGCTCCATTCTAGGCCATGGGTCCCGATGTGGAGTTCTTCAGCCGATCTTCTCGGTCCTATCTTGGCATTAAAATCACCGACTATGATCTTGTAGAAGGTGTGATCTTTTTTATAGAACTCCTCCAATTCCATGTAGAATTTCTCAATTTCATCTTCTTTGTATGTGGATGTTGGTGCATAGACAATGAAGATAGAAATTGCTGGCAGTGGACCACATATCCTCAAGTGTAATCGTCCTATTCGGTTTGTTAGGCATTCAAATGAATCAATGTTGACAGCCATGTTCGTGTTGACAAGGACACCAATGCCCTCCGACGCCCTCTTGATCACATGTTCCAAGGAACAATTCTTCTCCGGTGTCAAATACAGCATGATGCGACTGACGCCTCCTCGTCTCAGTCAGACCAATGATGTCGCACTTGATCTTTCTTGCTTGCAGCATCAGATCCTCAATATATGCTTCCGTTGCCA